>BMAO01029008.1:0-322464 GCA_019973975.1 Trichonephila clavata | reverse complement strand
AATAAACAATGCATTGAATTCAATAATACTATACTTTGGCGCTGAAGCTACTATACTACTTTAACCTCTAAGTGCTACCGGTGTATATAAACGTCACGCTAAGCAAAGCATTGATTACTTCAGACGTATATATACGTTTTTCTGAAATACGATATTTTCTGTGTGCACTGCCCTCCCTAAAATTATTCAGAAGGCTTTGGAATGCAATAAAGTACAATGACAGTGTTTGCTGATTTAACTGCAAAGGATTTACTTATTTATTTCTTTTCTTCACTTCCCAGTACATCACATACGCTCGCCTTCGTGGAAAATGGTGGCATTGGGGAGTAAATTGCATTACTTTTAATCGACAGTTAAGGGATTAATTATAAACTGTATAAATTATCAAGAATAAATTTTTGTATTCAATTTTATATATGAAAAGCGCATGGGGTCATTGGTAATTATTAAACTTGTTTTTATAGAATGACATGTTTATGCATATAATGGCTCTTTTATACTATAGTTCAGTGCTTCTCAAATTTTCAATATTTGCCACCCAATATTAAATCATAATTTTTATTGCCCCCCCCCTTTCTTATAATAACAATGCATCGAATTCAATAATACTACATTTTGACGCAAAAGCTACAATAAGACTAAACCACAAAAATGCCAACGGCGTATATAAAAGTCTCACTCGCCCAAAGAGTTATTTGCCCCTGACGTATATATACGTCTTTCCGAAGTACGATCTTTTCTGTGCACTGCTATCTATAAAATTATTCCGAAGGCGCTGGAATGCAATAAAAGGACCTTGAAAATTACCAATAATAATGAATAAAAGTTTGTGAAGGATTTACTCATTTCAGAGTATTTGCTTATTTATTCTTTTCTCCCCCCCCCCCCCCAATGCATCAAATACGCGTACCTACGTGGAAGACGGATGGCGTTGGAGAGAGAATCGCATAACTTTTAATCAGCAGTTAAGGGATTCTTTTCAACCGTACAAATTATTTTGATAAGCATTAATTTTGTATATAATTTATATCTGACCTTAACTTAGTATTATTAAATTAATTATAAATATATTAGGCAGTAATGATACATTTATAACAGGAGTGGGCAAACTTTTCCAGGGTACGAGCTACTTCTAATTTTTTCAAGGTGTTGCCGTCCACCCAATGGCGTAGGTGTGGAAAACTAAGAAAAGCTCTATAATATTTATTATAACTTAATAATAAATACGGAATGTGTACTTACATAACTGCAAAAAAAATCTTACACTTTTAAGACCGCATTTAAAGCAAAACGCAAGATACAATCATAATAATAATAGTCACAAATGTAACAATATCAAATGGTGCATTAACTATCAGACATTTCGAAATACGATAAAAAATAAAACATTTTCATCTGAAGTTAGTTCTCTTAGTCAGTAGAAGAGTTAGAGCATACTGTCAGCCAATCTGGAATATTTCGGTATATAATTACTTACTGTTAATCTTCAGGTGGTCACCCCAAAATGGCTTAGTGGTCTACCGGTCGAATGCGATCCACTTAATGCCCACCCCAGATTTATAAGTTTATTATATCAGTGTAAATGTGTATTTTATTTTTTATTATGTCAGAGAATATATTTTGTTTGTTTACTTTCAGTAAATGAATAGTTTTCTTAAAAAATAATCTTTTGTTTTCGATTTTTCTATATCCTCGCGCCCCCTCATAGAGTTATCATGCCCCCTCCCAGAAGTTTCTTCCTTTGAGAAACACTAGGCTCTCTAACCTGTTTTTAACTTAGTAAGAAACCGAAAACCGAATTTTGCAATTTAAAATTTTTTTTTGCAAACTGACGTTAAAACCCACAGTTTTTACATTTATTTGAACTTTCTTTTAATTCCATGCTAGTAGTTTATCAAAACTATCTTTAATATTAAAAAATAAATGGAAAATATATTTAAAAACCAAACATACGCTTATGTGTTTATAAAAAAAGTTTAAAAAGCAATGATTAAACTACAAAGAATATTTAAAAGATAAATTTGCCTATTTCAATAAATATTATTTCCTTCTACACAATTTATCAATGTCTAGAAATCCCTGTCTTAAAACTATTTAAGAACATAGTAAAACGCATACCTCTTAGATAATTAGTTACAGTTTTGGAACAATTATTATCTCTACATTGTATTTTACCGGTCCCTATCTCTGCAACTCAGACCAGAACTTGAACGTCACGATACTTCCACCTTCTGTTAAAAGCTGTCCATTCCTTTTATGGCACACCATTCGAAAACTGGGCCAATAGATGACGTGCGGCGAGTGATAACCAGTTAGTTAATGTTGGTCGAAAATGAGCGTCTTCGGGGTTTAGGTAACTAGTGGTATGTTGCAATTCAGAACGACTTTAGTTTGAATTAATTTCCCCTTAAAACACCTCAATAGACCTTGCACGCTCTTAAATCCCGGTAATTTGCTTCTCGTAGCTACATGGTTTGCATGAGACGTAGAATTATTTAAATGAGAAATGATGAGTTTATTGCAGAGAAAAAGATGTTCTTGAATACATTACATTTAATCTATATATATATTACCATTAAAATATGAAACACATTATTTCATAGAATAACTAGATACATTCGACTCTCGCTAATTCTAACCTTCGATAATACGAACTGCTCGATAATTCGAAGTATATGCTCAGCCAATAGAAAAACTCTTGATATTTCGAACTAAAACAATACGTTTTGGTACATTCAATATTTCGAAGTAAAATCTGAGGCTGGCCAGACTGCAACACGCGATAATTCGAAGTTATCTTATAAAACTCGACAATTCGAACACTCACTATCATGTAGGGTCCTGTAGCAAACAGGTTGGAGCTAATATGTTTTGTACTGTATTGTCTCTGTATGTCTTCCCTGTAACGTAGTCCCTTTGATGACCACCTGTCCGTCATCCCTTCTTTGTGTTTCCCGGTTCCTCAGGCAAAAAGATACTTTTATTGCTTTTCTTCTTTAAGTGGACATTAGATCGGACGCCCTTGTCGTCAGTTGTCCATATCTTTCGTTTAATACGTGAACTTGCGACACATGTGTTCAGAAAGGATGGTCCGCTATTGTGAAGAAGACATGCGTAGGATTGTGTATTTTGCGTCGGAGTGACATGACGATTTATGACTATGACATGTGGCACAAAATAGAGCATGAGTGGGACTGGACCCTGTCTTGAAGAACCAATGGTGTCGGGGACAGTGTCTGAGGGAACCGATAACACACAGATTAAACAAACTTTTAAAGATAACAGATATTTTTCTCAAAAGAGATTAATTATGTACTGTACAGTATGTATTCTTTAAAGAATTGTAAAAATAATTATCTTACCTTTTCACACAGAAGCTGCATTTATAACTGCAGTAGAACCTGTTTTTGTGCAGTCCTTTTTTATGCGATTTTATTTTTGTGCGAACTTTTTTATGCGGCGGATACGAGTTTCAACGGCTTTGGTGCCACTATGTTCATATATACATTTCAGACACTGTTCATTTGTTTTAAACAGTCTCGTAACAATGCACGTTCAGTTGCTTTCTCTCAACGTGCCATCAACCCTAGTTTGATAGAAGACGAAACTTTCATTGACAGTGACATTATCAATAATTTGATAGATTATGAAGACGAACAAGAAGAACCGGATTTTTTGAGAGTAGATAAGATATATGCCGGGATCCAGCTTTCCAACAAATTTGAAAAGCATTTTCTTAAAATAGATACCAAATCCGAAAGGAGTTTGAAATTAAAAAAGTGCTTCGATCATGCAGATTTGGCTATCGTGACGTTTACAAGCAACTGATCAACCAACCTCCGTCGCAAAAACTTATCGTTTACTTCATGGTGCCAAAAAACAAATCAATTGAAATTGTATCCTCAAGTGACGAAAAAGAGATTTTGATCCAATTCATCAGCTTCTCCATGTATACAATGAGAAATTAAAAGATTTTAAAATATTTCCATGAGTAATTTAATTATTTATTTTGTTATGGAAGTACTTTCTCATAAATTTCGTAAACAATCAAGGTATTTTTTAAGTGCGACTTTTTTATGCGTGGTCCCTCTCTGCCGCATAAAAAAAATTTCTGCAGTAAATCGACGAAGTTGTTTGTTATTTGTAAATATTTATGAAATTTTCAAATATTTTTTTATGTGCGGCTTCTTTTTATGCGGTCCCTATCTTCCACTCAAAAACAGGTTTTATTGTATTCTACGGCTAGCATACAGCACTGACATCTAAATTGCAATACATTCATTCATTTGAAAGAAGAACATGAGATGTTGCAACATACATGCTACACTATTTCACTCCGGAAACTAACTCCATAAACAAAGAAATAAAAACATTGACGCCCTCTAAATAGGCTCTTCCGGTGTCGTTACAACCTCCCACCTTGTTTTTTATGTCAAAATAAAAAAAATACACACAGGAATTACACTGAATATGTTGGAATTCAGATTTTACAACAAATTAATAATGCCCTATTGAAAATAACTGCTGCATTAACACCAGACTGGGACTATTCCAACAATAACACGTTCATGACGATTTTCCAACAGGATAATAAAAAAAGTTAGAGGTCTTTTACAATATGGACAAATAATTACCTTCTTTGCTTGGGTGTCAGTCCCCAAAACTTTCTCTGCGACCCCCTCAGCAACCCATTCTTTAAAAGGTTCGTCCTGGGCTTGATATTAATGGATTTGTTTTTCTGATTTTCGGGTTAATGAGAAAAATCTCATATCTTCTATATTGCGATTGATTAGTATTTTTGGGGCTTCTTTTGATTTCTAGGTAGTTCTACGCATTATTATGTCCTTAATATCTTTGACAAGTGACTTTAAAAACTTCTCGTCCGTAGATGTAAAAGCACAAGTTTTTGAAATAGTCTCATTGTGTACGTATCCTCCTACTAATCCTCTTGGGTATTCTTTGGGGCTAGCAAAATTCCTCAAGCTTCTCCAAAGAAGGCGTGATATGCAAATTATATAGTTCTAGTTCGCGAGTTAAAGGGGGTTAGTGAGTCAGAAAGTGATGAAGGATAGATGATAGAAAGTTAGAAGGAAATTGATATTTCAGTGACTGAGGCATTAGATGAAGAATCAGAGGCATTAGAGGGTCATTTGAATATTATGAAACATCTAAGATGTAAATTAGGGCAGACTGACAATTCTCAAAAGAATCCGAAATAAACTCTAGGTTTTTAACATTAGATGCGCGTACGACTCTAAGAATGCTAAAAGTAAAGCCATGCATGAGTACTTTGTTGAAATGGAAGGTCCAATGTTTGACGGTTACAGTTTAAGCGTAAAATAGTTTTTTGTACAAAATTCCAACTCCTTTAAATTTGATTTTCACACTTTCCCAAAAGATTAAAAGAAGTTTTGACTGTAGGGTTGTAATGCCGGACGGTTCCTGCTTCCATTTGAAATCCCTTGTCTATCCGTAGACCCGGCTAGGTGTGTGGGAGAAACTGAATAATCAACAGACATGATTTCAATCTAATTTATTGTTACCAAAATATCGATCAGACAGAATAACAATCTAATTAAGATAAATAATCAAATAGTAAAGCGCGGAGGTGAGATTCAATAACACGGGGACAATACTACGGACCCTCAACCGATTCTACGATAGCTTAAATACGCTCAATATAAACTGTCACACACTAATAAGCTAACTTCTAATTAAACAAGGCTCACGATACCTGTACTTTTATGAAGTGGATCCTACACTTGAATCTTGCAGAAGATCTTTATCTGGATTTAATCACTGTCATTGGATCCACTCTCCATAACTCTTTTCATGGATAAACTCCAAAATCTCTTAATTTCACGATCCTTCAATCTTCAGCTAACACCCTAACTCGCCAACTCACTTGCTAACTCCAACTTGCCAACTCTTCGAACTCGCGAAAACAGAATTTATATAATATACTTCATTTGCATAATCACGCTTTCTTACTCTGCGAAAGTTGGTTGAAATAAAATATTTTTCCCCAGAAGAATCTCCAAGGTATTAGTAGAGTCGCGGATAGATCCGTCACAGGGCTCTAAAATTTTATAGGGGTGTTGTACTTGTAGATCTTTATTTACAGTAGTTTCTTGTTAGTCGGGTGCAAATGTCGCCTATTGTGAACCAATCGCGAGCCAAGTCGCCAAGCGAAGAAAATGACTATACACAGTCAAAGGAATAAAAGTCGAAAACTTTCAACTATAAACAAATATTAATTTATAGTTGAACTTGTTACAGAGGAGTTTTTTTTTTTTTTTTTGTCTGCATATTTAGTGTTGTTCAGAAAAATATATTAAATTTAGCAACAAAATCTGATTCAGTACTTTAAAATGTATAAATTGTAAAAAAAAATCATAAAAATGTGCAAAAAGTATCATTGATTTATGTTGATTCGAAAAGGTTTGTCGAAGTGCACAGTTTTTGTGGTTTTGAATGGCATTAATTCCTCTTAATATGAGAAAAGTGAAATGTTATGTTTTATTTAACATTGAAAACTTTGATTTTAAAACATTAACTTACAAAATTTTAATTGTAATTCCCTGCTATACATGTAATATTTTTCTACGCAACAATTCAATGTTTTTGGTAGATTATTAACGACTCAGAGGCTACACGATGGCTATTGGTGACAAATCTAGCAATTTTGAATCACGGTCAAATAAAAAGGACGACGCTAGCATTTCTCTTACCCGATTTTTTTTCACATAACGGGTGGATTACAATATCGACCAATGGTTGACGAGATTTTTTTCCCCAAATTGATAAGTGCACCAAATGTAGTAACCTTCCTGATTTCGGATCAGTGGAGAAGTCAAATTGGTGCATTTTCGCGCATGCGCAGTAGGTTTAATTTGAACAGTTTAAATTAGTAAAGAAATTGAATCTACGCATTTTCACGCATGCGCAATACTTTTTAAAATTTGAATAGTTGACCAGTTGATCATTTTTGCGCTTGTACAATACATTTCTTTAATGTGAATATTGTCTTTGATCGTAGCAACAAGTGACTGCTTGTCTGTCCGTTAGTTCTGTCTATCGCGGCTCTTTTTGGGGGGGGCTTAACTTTTTCGATGTGGTTATGTTTTTTTAAAGGAAAATAAATTTTTACAGATACTCACGATAGCTACCACTGATATTGTTGCAAATGTGAATATACGTTTGGTAAAGTATGCCGAGTATTCTGAAAGGTTTTTCGCCATGTTGCCTGTGTTTGGAAAGAAAGTTGTTTTAGAATGGTGTATGAAATATATGCACACATGTCCGAAATGTGAAAAAGCATGGAATTGAGAGAAAGAATGGGTAAATAAATGATTGTTTTGAATGGTATTGCAGGAATCAGTCGAGTGTAAAAGAAAATGATTTCACTTCAGCCATCTTGAATTTCGCGCTTATTCGTTGCGTGCTGTGGTTGGGTTGCTACTCCGAAACACTATACGCAAAACGTACCAAATCGGCGATTTTTCAAAATCTCGACAACCAGTGGTCGATTCTGCAATTTCACCCACACAACGACAATGGGAGGACTTTAAAGTCCTTAGTCCCTTTACATGGCGGGTTTTTAGTAGCAACAAGACCCAGATGCATGAATCGATAGAAAAAATGAGTTCGCTTTCTTAACCACTCAGTATTAGTACGAACATTTGATAAAATATGTATTACAATTTACTTGGAAACTAAAAAGTATGCATTTTATTTTGGCTACATTTATGAATTATTAAAAACACTAGCTAACATCTTCAGACATTTTATTTTAAACTAATACATTAACAACCATCAAATAAAAAACCATCTTTCTGAACATTTCCATAGAACTTATATTTACACTTGTAACGAAAGCGTTTATCTCTCAAACACACACATTTCAAAGCCATTACAAAACTTAAAGTGTAGATTGGGGAAGGGAGACCCTTTCGATTTGGTGATTTTTATCTAGATGTCACAGATAGCTTGGCTATCGAATTCTGTCTCAGAAAACACTTATCACTGAATGAAATAGCTTGGCGAAGATTTCAGTCACCAAAAGAAATTTACATCGCCAAGGCCCCCTGTCAAATCTACACTTTAACCAAAACTAAATCCAAGTTTTATAAAAACAGCTTAGGGTGAGAAGATCAAACGTAATAGAAAAATGAGAACAAACGTATTCTCTGCTCTTTTACGCAATTTGATGTAGTTCAAATGCATTAAATATGATGGAATTATAGTTCCTATTAATGCATTTTTAAACATGAATGATTTCTTCCAGCACAGATGATATTGGAGTTCAAGTAGATTTAGATGTACCATTTGTGCTCGCATCTTCGGAATACATTTCATCTATGTAATTTTTGTAGAATTGCTGGATGTATTTTCTCCTAATTTTAAACGCAGCTGTCACAAGTCCGGTCTCTGGTTGCCAGTCTTCGGAAACAAGTTTTACTTTGGTTGGGATCTCAGCACGCATTAGCTTACCTAAAAAACATTAGACATTAATACAATAGCAATACATTATTTTCTGTAATGTTAATTTTATCGGAGAGAAAATGTTTTAATCATAAAACACAAAAAAGTCTATTTTTTTCTTGAGGAGGATAGAACCTACTACCAATGGATCCGAAGCCCAGTAACATGACCACTAGACAAAATGATCCCCCTGTCTGGAGGATGTTACTGGCTTATGTAGATCCCACAGCACTATTTTCCATTCGTCAAAAAAGCTAATTAAGTACAAGATCTGCTTTTAATTTATGTTTTTAGAATATTAATCATTCTTGGCAATTCAGATCAATTTGTTATTACGAAAATCTTTTGATATACAAATCAGATGGCTTTCAAAGAAGAAAAGAACATAGGTTTCCCCCCCCCCCCAAGTTTTCCCCATGAGGAAATATAAAAATTCAGTTTGTTATTTTTGCATTATACTTCAGTTTCTAGAAATGCAGCCTGTAATTTTGTTCTACACTTAGATGTGGAAGACACTCAGACCATTAAGCTTTGTTAATTTATCTTTTTGGTTTCATTTTTCAATTCCCTCTATTAGTTCACACTCTCCCTATATATATTTATTTATATATCTTGCTCATATTTTCAATCGTTAATAAAATACTTCTTATTTTTATGCACTCGAGTTCAAATACATTTTTTTAAACTTGTAGTGGGTGGCGCAATGTTAATACAGTTCTCAAATGTTAATTCATTAAATTTTATTATAATTTAAGAGATATATTTCAGTCGATATTATTCCTCTAGATGGCAGCACCATTGGATAAAACAGCTCTTGTTAAATTTGTGATGAAAATTTAATTTGACCTGAATAATCATTCTAGTTAGACGTCAGCATTCTCTTTACACTTGTTTTAAGATAAATTCTAACCTATTATATTCAACTTTTATTAAAAACGCAATTGCAAACTTAATGTGATTAAAAAGTTTTTAATGTTAATTTAAAAGGTGTTTTTCCATTTAATGTTGCGTTTCTGCCATATGTATATACATATTTATATTAATTGTAATTTAATAAAAAGTAAACGAAATAAAATTTCTTTGTTGACCTAAGTAGAAATCGATTAAAAAATATTTTTTTGTATTACTTGGTTTTATTTTAAAATTTTAATTTCGGATAAAAGTAAAAAAAAATTTTAATGCTACTTGTATATTCCAAACTTAATAAAATCTTTGCATTTTATTTCCGATTAATATTAGTATTTCATTCGATATTATTTCTAATATGCCCCTCTCAGGAAACATTTTCCACACATTTAAAATTCCCACCATTTTTCATATGTGTATTAGTAATAACTCTCTTATAATATACATCAGAGAAATAAAAACTCTTAAGTAAAAACACTCAAAAGGTACCGAATTCCCCTAAAATGATTCATCAATTATATTACATTTACAGCAACAAATTTGAATGCATAAGTGTACACTGAAGGATTTTATGGAGTAAGGTTACAAAAATTCTGCTTGTGAAAATGCAGACTTACTTTTTTGACCCTGCTTCACTATTGCTTTTGAAAATGCACTTATAATTTCTGGATCATGGCACAATTTACTAAGAGGAAAGTCTTCTTTTCCCAGACTTTTTGCTAGAGCTTTCATTGACTCCAGATTAGGTACTATTAATGCCATCGTATAATCATGAAATCCGTTACCGATAACGCAAATATTGTCGACTAAAGGACACGTTTTAAGCTCAGCTTCAATTTTTCCAAGTGAAATGTATTCTCCGAACTGTAATTTCACCAGATCGTTCTTGCGGTCAATTATTTTAAATGTTCCGTCAGGATGGAGCTCCCCAATGTCACCAGTCAGGAACCATCGAATGTCATCCTCCTCCTTAAAAAATTCTTTCGTTAATTCTTCCTTTTTAAAATAACCTGAAGACACACAGTCGCCACCAATAACAATTTCACCTCTAGGATATGGTTTGTCTGTTGCATGGTAGTTACCTTTAATGAAAAAAGAAAATCTTATAAAATTCTAAAAACAAAGTATTTTTGATTTGCCATTACATTAAACTCTGCGTTTTGTTACTTTAATATTTAAAATATGTTCAAAATATGTATTATAAATACACGCAGTTAGAAAAAAAAATTTTTTTTAACCAAGTCAAATTAAGAAAAAGAATTATTCAGTTACGGAGTAAAATTTAGCATTTATCAGAACCCACAGGGGAAAAAACCGTGCAAATGATACATCTAAGAGTAATTTTTCTATCATATGCAAAATTTAAAAAACACGAGGACGCGAGTGTCAAGCAATATTTCGTTTTCGCATTAAGTGATTAATATCTGACGATGTTGTATCCTTAAGAAAATGTCTTTTACTCAACAAAGACTTTTTCAACTGCTTTAGCATCAACATCGGATATTTTCAGCTACTCGTATTTGAATTTCTTTTGATATGATAATTCGCGAGTTGATTATATTCTTTTCTATGAATTACTGAAGGCAAAATACAAACAAAGAAGAGTTGCAATACTTCTTCAGATAATTGAGGGTAAAAAGAAGAACGGCACTGTGCATTGAAAACAAGATAGCTATTTAAGGTATCCAAACACTTGCAAAAAAATTTTTTTTTAAAAAATGGGAGACATGGGGATTTTTTTTTGTGGTTTTTAGATTTGTTTAATGCATTTTAAGAAAAATGTTCTAAAATTAAGATAAAAAAAAAATTCCTAAAATGGGCAAAATCTGTGAAAATTTACAAAAAATAACAAATGGGACTCATTCTGTACCAAACGTTTATAAACACATTTTCAATTTTTCAATTCTGTTATGTTGCTATGTTGTTCATTTTTTAAATGACCTTCAGGATAAGATATTTTAATTTTTACAAAAACTAGAGTACTTTATCTTAGTTATTATATGAAATTGCTTAAAATAACAGCGATTATATTAATATAAGGGACTGTAAATTTTGTAATAAAACAGTGATTGATAAATCTGAAGGTTAAAATATTTCTATTTTATAAAACATACACAAAAAATTTCAGTTAATTATTTTCAAAACTTTTTGTGCAATCACTGGCCTTGTTTGAGCATATAAAAAAACACATTTCGAGTAAAACGCGCTTTAAAGCATGACATCTTGCTTAAAGTAATGGCATCTGCTTTTATTAAAACACTTGTAGTTTTTGTTCTAGAGGAAACTAATAAACTTGGTATTTTTACAAATCTAATAAGATTGTTTATAAAATTAAATCATAAAAATTAGTCAATTTTTGGCACAATTCACAATTTTAGGGTAGCCGGATACCTTAAAAAGTAAAATTCGACATTACCATTCAAGATAAACAATAGGACAGAAAAATAGGATATCATTTTTATTAAACATAGATTTAAAAAATGTGAAAGTCCTGTTTATTTTCAAACTTCTTAAAATTTGTGATTTAGAGGTTAGAATTAAGGTGATTTTATATGAATTGTGCTGTACCAGAGGGAAAAGGAACGAAAATCGACAATTCAAATAATGTCTTGAATAGAAAAAAAATTGTAAAGATTACATCTGAAGTATAAAGTTTCTATAGTTTTTAAGTAAAAGAATGATGTCAACAAAAAATAAAATAATGAAAATTAAGAGCTTTTTAAAACACGAAGAAAAATTCGTCGCCATCCCGCGATTACACTGATTGTTTAAAATCAAATTTAAGACATCTTTAAGCCCTTTTCAAGGAACCTGGTTAAAAGCAAGACTCCTACTCAGCATTATGGATCTAAAACAAATGTGGAAACCAAATAAATCAGTTTCTTTGGTTTCTAGATTTATTATTTAGTGTAGAATTTTTACTAATATTAAAATACATGCAATAAATATTCCCCAATTAAACCCGAGATCCCGCTTCTGCTGCACTAATCTACAATTTGCTTAAAAGAATGACGTCTATAGAAATCTAGTTTTTAAGGAGAAACTACAATTCTTTTCCTTTCTTCCTTTTTGATTAATATGGTACATGGCAGTGCGGTGGTGAATATCCGAAGGACAGAACCCGCAACCTATGGATCCGAAGCCGAGTAACATGAACACTGACAAAAGTGATCACTCCTGCTACTGGCTTATGAACATACCGCTACAGTACTCATCCACCAGTAAGTCAGAGAGTTGAACGATTTTGTTTTGGCGAGCGTGTAAGTTGTTGCTGTTAATTGGTGGTGTCGCGTCAAGCGAGTCTGACGACTTTTGGTTGCTTTTGTTGCGGGTAGATGGCGCCACGACAGATCAGAAGTTTTGCGTTTATCTTTTCAGCTAAGGTCACCACAATGGGGAGAATAGAACCTGCGACTCACGGGTTCGTAGCCGAGTAACATTACCACTAGACAAAAGTAATCACTCCTGTCCAGAGGCTGTTTCTGGCTTGTGAAGATACCGCTGCAGCAAATCAACTTTGTTAGCAAAATTGAAACACCAGTGAAAATAAAAATCCCACTAGGCGAGAAAATAAATATTAAAACAAAGGAATTTATGCAATAGTGGCGAGTTTTCTAAATTTATGCAATAGTGGCGAGTTTTCTAAATTTATGCAATAGTGGCGAGTTTTCTAAATTTATGCAATAGTGGCGAGTTTTCTAAATTTATGCAATAGTGGCGAGTTTTCTAAATTTATGCAATAGTGGCGAGTTTTCTAAATTTATGCAATAGTGGCGAGTTTTCTAAATTTATGCAATAGTGGCGAGTTTTCTAAATTTATGCAATAGTGGCGAGTTTTCTAAATTTATGCAATAGTGGCGAGTTTTCTAAATTTATGCAATAGTGGCGAGTTTTCTAAATTTATGCAATAGTGGCGAGTTTTCTAAATTTATGCAATAGTGGCGAGTTTTCTAAATTTATGCAATAGTGGCGAGTTTTCTAAATTTATGCAATAGTGGCGAGTTTTCTAAATTTATGCAATAGTGGCGAGTTTTCTAAATTTATGCAATAGTGGCGAGTTTTCTATTTATGCTAGTATTTTCTAAATTTATGCAATAGTGGTGAGTTTTCGGAAGAAATTAAAGAGAAATGTTTTAGAAATTAAAACATGAATATAACTAAAATGTCTGAATCTCTGGTCTAGAAAATGTTCTGCAAATAAATATAACAGTAAAAAAGATAAGCCCAAGAAGATTTTCTGAAATCAAAATAATCATTTGCAATTTTGCTTTGGTATAATGCATGACTAACCCCACAAAATTAGTTTCATCAATGTAAAACATAATGAATTAAAAGGGCGCTAAATGCAATATATCCCATTAGGAAACGTGCCTGTGAACAAATTAATTTCAACTAATTTTGTTCAAAATCCAATTTTGAGGCATGGTCAAATTTTAAGTGCTAGCTTATAGAAAATCAGTGTTTGTAACTTTGGTACAAGCTTCTACGTAGTAATACAAGGGGTGATCAAATGAAAAGGTACGAAACGACATAAAAATGAAACAGTTAAATATTTGCATATTCCGCCAAGGGAGAATGTAGCGAGACATCTCGGGATGCCATTGGAGACTCTGACTGGGATCGGATCATGCGCGGGTGCCCGCATGCGCAGGAGAGAGCAAAGGCGTCCAAATGATGCGAGCACAGAATTACTCGAGCACAGAAAAAGCATTAACTTCGATGTGTACTGTGAGACACTCCGACGCCTACGCAGGTCCACCAAGAACAACAGACCGGGGCTGCTCACGGAGGGTGGGGTTCTGCTCCCTGATAACGCGCGTCCACACGTCTCCAGAGTCACAAAAATGGAACTGGACAAGTTCCAATGGGAGACGTTGGACCATCCGTCCTACAGTCCGGACATGTCACCCTGCGATTTCCATGTGTTTGGTCCACTGAAGAAACACCTGAAAGGAAAGCGCTTCAACTCGGACGACGTACTCAAGGACACTGTGAAGGACTGGGTCTCGTCACAGCCACAGGAATTCTGGGAACAAGGAATCCTGCGGCTTGTTCATCAGTGGGATCGTTGTGCTCAGGCCTATGGTGTATATTTTGAATAAAGTCTATATTTGTACCCACCGTGTCGTTTCGTATCTTTTCATTTGATCACCCCTTGTATATTAAGCTCTTAAAAATGATACTAAAAAACAAAGATTCATAGAAGCACATAAGATATTTAAAAATTCTGATTACTTTCCCTTTGTGTTTTTATTGATAATCTTTTTTTCCCATAACTGTAACTTAATTTTTATGTGAAAAGCTAATTACAGTAGAATGTCGTTTATCCGAACGTTTACTATCCGGAGAGTCAAATATCCGAACCAAAGTCCGGATAATTTTCGAACGGTGCAATGCTCAACAGTTGTTTCGTGCTAGGCCAAAGTGACGGGAAACCCCAAGGTGAGGAATACTTGGGGAATTTCAGTTGTGTGATTTGGTAAACATCTGCGCGGAATATTAGGTCAGTTTGTTTCCAAGCGAAATGGTGTATACGTACTCTTTTGTTGAGTTTTGTTGATGTAGAAACCTGGATGGCATTCGATGCAGAAGACTGGATTTCAAATGCTAAACGATGACGAGATTGTGACTTCCTTGCAAGAAGAATCCGACCCTGTCACAATGAAACGGATGAAGACGAGGAGAACAACGAAAGTAGCAAACTGGCTCGTTTCTGCGTTAGTGACAGTTATGGAGTGGTACGAACAACCATCCGAGTGCTGTCCTACTCAACTGCTGAAGAGGATCAGAGACCATCCATTGAAAAAACGAAGGTGTACAATGGTACAGCGAAAAATAAGTGATTATTTCCCCCAATCAAGGTAAAATTGCGACATTTTGCACCTATTTTGCTTTTTTTTCAAGCGCTTTTCCCGCATGTGATGATTTTCAATATTTGTATAGTGTATACATGGTTTTCGGTTATCCGAACATTCTCGTATCCGAACGGTGTTCTGTCCCAATTGATTCGGAAAAACGACGTTCTACTATAATAAGTCATTATGGCTTCAATAGACTCACCTTAAGGGGTGCATTGCATAATCGGCCCCTGGTTGGAGAGATTTTTTCCCCGCCAAATTGATAATTTTGCCAAATATAGTAACCTATTTGATTTTTGATCAGTAAAGGAGAAGTCAGATCGGTGCATTTTCGCACATGCGCAGTACGTTTCTTTAATTTGAATAGTTGTCGTTGACTAGACTTACCAGAGACTATTTTCGCGTCCTTCTGTCCATACAGTGTTTTCACGGCTCGTATTTTGGTTTCGTTCTTCTGATATGGATACGTTTTTTCAAGGTAAATTTTTCTTCATATAATTTTTTACAGATACTCACGATGGCCTCTAATGATATTGTTGACAATAATAATGAATGTAAAGCCTGCTGAATATTCTGAGAGGTTTTTCCGCCATATTGCCTGTGTTTGGAAAGAAAGCAGTTTTAGAATGGTGTATGAAAGACGGTTTAATTGGATCATCGTATGCATGTTCGAAATGTGGAAAAAGCATGGAATTGAGAGAAAGAATGGGTAAAAAGTAAATGATTTCACTTCTTTCATCTTGAATTTGACACTCTTGCGTGGAACGTGTTGTGGTAGGTTTGCTACTCCGAAACACAACACGCAAAAATGCGCCAAATTGACGATTTTTCAAAATCTCTTCAACCTGTGGCCGATTCTGCGATTTCATCACATTAAGTAATCCCATTTCAGCTTCCACCACACACAGTACATAGCTTAAGTTATATATAAGCACGAGAAGTATGTAGATAAACTATTAGATATATTGCTATTGATTGTAAAAATGAGCAACACCTCCATTCAGTTTCTTAACTATCACCACCATATGTCTTGAAGTTACATTTTCCTTTTTTCTTTCAAAAATGTGTTTGAGCCTATTTATATGGTTCATAAATTTAGGAAACTTTTTCGAAATACAAATTTCTACAACTCAGAGAATTTTATATCTATATAAGAATTTTTACTAACCTTCTGGCCAATCCACCAATTTTATGTAGCATTTACTTAAAGGTGCGCCAACTCTGCCAGTTGAATAATCATGCACTGGAATAAATAATTTGGATAAGTTTTCACGATTTTTCATCCCCCCCCCTATTTATTTATTTATTTTTTACTTACTCGCCATCAGTGTTGCACTTGCTGCAGTTTCGGTCATACCATAAGCTTGAAGCACCTGAACATCCAAGGCCATTCTGATGAAATCATGTGTATCTGGAGACAATGGAGCACCCCCACATGCCATAATACGTACTCTTCCACCGACCATGTTTCGAATTTTACTGAAGATTAATCTGTAATCAAAAAATTCTCTTCATTTCAATTTTAAAAATTTAGAACGCAAATCATAGTGTAATTTTGTTTCCATCAAAAATCTTATTGTGAAATAAAAACTGATAATATTGTTTGTGAATCAGAAAAATGAAAATACGTTAAAAGCTTTTAACCCCTTCATTACCGGCGAACAAAGAAAGAAACGTTTCCTCAGGCCCACACTTTCCGAGAGTATGGGACCAGGCGAATCTCACTGCTAAGCCTAATTTCTTTTAAAAATTCATGTAGAACCTTTAATGCAATCAAGTACGCTAAAATTTACAATTTACTATCATTGATAATATCCGAATACACAGTACAAAAATTTTCGCTGTTTAAAAAAATAATTGCGAATTTTAAAGACTATGTTTTCATTGCAAAAAAAGTACTCTTTATGAATGTCTGATTTCCAATTAACTTATAAGCGCATTCCATCTTTTTAAAATTTAGTCAGAAAATAAACAAAAATCCAGCGTGCAATAAATCACGAACCTTTAAATGCCCTATTCTCTCGAAAAAGTTAAACATGTGCAGTTGCTTACAGTCATAAATATCCCGGATCTAATTAAACAAAACTCGAAGCCGAAAGCACATTGAAGTTCAAAGTTTTAGTGAAATATTATTCGAAAAAAAACAGACTTTAACCGCCATCTAGTGCCATGAAAAAATGTTTAAAAACGTTCCAAACTCAAATCACACCGGTGTGATCATGGGCCTCAGAGCAGGAAAAGCGCAATCACATATGATCAAGTGAGCCGTAGAGGAAGAAACGCGTGATCGCATATGTGATCATGTGGTCCCGAACAGGTTAATAAAGTTTTACTATTTAATACCAAATCCCCAAACTTTATTTTACAAGTAAGATTATCTAGACAAAATTAATCTTATTCAAGTTAACTACACTACTGGCCACTGAAATTGCGACATCACAAAGAAAAACAAATAACAAAAACTTATTTATTGTACATATACAGCGTAGTAGGAAGAAAACATTAAATTTGTTAGAACTTTGTGGGTATACAGGGTCTTAAATTAGTACACACAGCTCAAACGGCTCTAACAGGTAAAACAATTATTAGAACTGTGCTCCAAGCCAAACTGCATCAATCGCAGGGGTTAGAGTGTGGTGGCGTACCATTCTTTTAGCAACCAATGAACAGATGTTTTCAGTAGGGGTGAGTGAGATAATGTTAACGCCGCACTGATTAGCAACACGAGGGCTTTTGGAGACGGTCCGCGTAATTTTGAACCATGGTCAAGTGACGTGGACGACACCTGAGCTGGCACCCCCTCTCCTAACTACCACACCACACCAACAGGAGGACGTTTGAGCTCTCGACAGATTTAACGTGCATCGCGCCCCTACACGGCGGGTCTTTAGTGGTATTAGGATCGAACTCATGACACGCTAGCCATGATCCGATGCCTAGACCACTCGGCCACGGCCGCGTTTTCAGTAGGGGAGAGATCTAGAGAAATTTCGTCAGGGGGTAGTCAAATACCCTCTTAAGTCATGATAGAACGAACATACAGTGTTGCGTTATCTTTTCCAAATATGACGTCTCCACTCGTGAATAGGGAACGACCACCAGCTTCAAAATCTGAGAAATGTAACATTAGCTGTTCAGATTACTGACGATGAATAAGTGGACGGATGTGCCCCATACTATCACACCAAGTGCAGGACCCTTTTGAGGATATCAAATAGAAGCAGGTGACGCACATTTTCCTCGGAGCTTCCAGACACTCTACATTCATCGTGATGCTGATTGTAAAATTGAGACGCATCTGAAAAGATCACGCGGTGCCACTCCTGCTCTCAGTTTTGTTGTTGGGTGCACCCCTGTTGTCATGCGTCTCTAAACTGCAGTGTCAAGTAAAATCCCTGTAATGGTAACCGTGCAGAAAGCCTGTGTTGCTCCAGACATCCATACTTCCGAGCGGATTATTCTCGTGTTGCAAACAAGCTCACTTTCTGACTCAAGATCTCATTGCAGCAAGGGGCGTGACGTACACCTCCCCATTGCGGGGGGGGCAGGATTCTAAGAGGACAAAAGCCTGACTGATGCCAGGTTGTAATCCTTTGTTAGATCCGGTTTAGAGCCAAGACATGACTTTGTAGGGGGGGGGCCTAATATTCTCCGTTACACCACTTGTTGCAGCTGTATGTTCCTCAAAGGCGGACATAATTCCGAAGAGATTCCAAATTCGCATGAGTCATTGGATCCGACCAATGCGAGTAGAAATATCGCGGAACGATAATATGCCACGATCCTGCTGCTATCAAATTCAGAAACGCGACGGTAATTCAACGCAAAATGGCAGTTTTGACGAATAGCACTCAAATTCTATGAGATCATACTAACCTGTTTAATATTGGAGTGTTCATTCCTTTTCGGTACCAGAACTGCTTATAATAAACTGCAAATTGGAAAAATTCTTGCGCCAGCATACTTTTCTGTCTTGTAACTTCCATGACGCCTTTGCGAATTCTATCTGCCATCAACTATAAACAATAAGAAAAGAAATCTGTCAGCCTTTGCTGGTAAGCAGTAGAAAGGGGGGGGAGTGAAATAAAATACATAAATATAATTAGAGAATATATTAACCGGAACAGCCGTCATAATTGTTGGCCTTAATACTGTAGCATCACCCTTGCAGCCTGTCATAATACCGGTGGATTTATCAGTTAGAGTATATGGTGACGAATACCCTATGGGGATACCCATGACGAAAAAAAATGCCTCTGCAAAAGAAAATAAATGTTTATTACATTGAGTGTGCTCCTGCTTATTAAACCTTAATTGCTAAATTATCACTTTGAAAAAAAATTAAAATTCTAAGGATAATGCTTACCAGCCGAAATTTCGTACGCATGAGCTAACGGTAAATAGCCAATATAGACATCATCTGATCTAAAACATCAATTTAAAAAATATCAATCAGCAGTGTATAGCAGTGCTTCACAAACTTTCAATATTTACTGCCCAATATTCAATCATTTTTCTTCCCCACCCTCCACACAAAAACAATTTATTAAATTCAATAATACTATATTTTGACGCTAAAATTACTATAAGATTAAACCACAAATGTGCCACCGGCGTATATAAAAGTCTCGCTCATTCAAAGAGTTAATTTCCCCTAACGTATATATACATCTTTCCGAAGTACGATCTTCTCAGTGTATTGTATTCCATAAAATTATTCCGAAAGCTTTGGAATTCAATAAAAAGACCTTGACAGTGTTTGCGAAGGATTTATTTAAATAAAAAAGGTTTTAATTGCATATATATCTATTCCTTTTCATCCCCCCAATACATCACATACAAGCACTTACGTGGAAAACGGTGGCATTGGGGAGTGAATCGTGGAACATTTAAACGGCAGTTGAGGAATTAATTATAAACCGTTCAAATTATCAAGATAAGTGTTAATTTTTGTATACAATTTTACATACGACAAGCCCATAGGGTTACTGGTAATTAATTTAATAACACTAAGTTAAGAACAAGTTTAATAATTATAAAAAATTGTGTAGTACTGATACATTTATAAGGGATTAAATCAGCGCAAATGTGTATCTTATATTTTATGTCAGAATGTATTTTGCTTTTGTTTACTTTCAGTAAATTGATAATTTTTTAAATAATATTTTGTTTTCGACTTTTCAATATGATCGCGCACCCTCGTAGTCTCATCACGCCCCCTAAGGGAGGCACACACCCCAGTTTGAGAAATTGTACACTAGGGGAGGGATATTTTTGAGCCAATTGAAGGTATTTTAAAATTTTCGGCAATTCCTTTTTGCACTTTATTTAAAAAAGTCAGATCTCTAGCCTTTATATCAAAATTTCTGTTTCTGAGAAGGTTTTTTAAAGGAAAAGTATCTTGATGTATAAAATCGAACAGCCCCTCGTACAATTATGACGCCTCCCTGGGGGGGGGGACAGCAGTTTGAGAAACGCTGGTGTATAGTTCTCTTTCCGACTTTTCCCTTAGAAAATTGAACTAAGTATAACAGGAAACATTAAAAAGTACATTTGAATCAATTGACTTACAAAGAGAATTCAAAAACATGCTAATATATTACAAATAAAACCCGATGTAAAACAGGGTTAAAAACTAGTGCGATCACTTATTCACTACATTACTTGTTGAACAGTTCAACTTTTTTTTTATCACTAGAAACTTTGCTTTCTGGTTTGCATTAATAACTTGGGGAATGTACGAATATTTTCGCGTCATTTGTTTAATGGTTATTACATTTGTAGTAAAATAGACATTTTGATCCATTCCCCAAGAACAATGGGGGAAAAGCTGTAAAAGGTTAACGAAAAGTAATATGTTGGAAAAATTTCTAGCGAATTTTTGAATAAAATTTAGAATTAATTATCCACGCAGGTTTTCCCTCCTATTTATTCGATAAGCAGAAATGTTGCCGCCTCATCTAGTATAGCGGTTATGAGACTGCTTGTAATCGCGTGGGCTCGAGTTCGAATCCGAAAAGGCAGGGATGTATCTTCAGGAAAAGTCGAACTTTCGCCTGAAATAGATTCCCGTCTCGAATGGAAAGTAGCGCATCCCCTTCTGTTCTAAGATGGGATCATCGTTTGTGATAAAATGCCTATATTCTTCTGTGTTTGTATTGTATGTTTCTATTAATCTCTCGTATGTATCCCAGCATGAAACACACGAAAACAGAAATGTCGGCAAGTATATAAATAACTGGAATTGCTTTTGTGTACAATGCATACAAATATACATCATTTAAATTCATAAATTTTGCTCAAAATTACTTACTTTAATTTAGGAATACAATCGAGTAGTCCAGATGTTGTCGTGACCATGTTCTTATGGGACAGGACGACACCTTTAGGAATTCCTGTCGATCCGCTTGTATACATTAGAATGGCCGTACTGTGGGGCTCAGGAGGATCATATTCAACTAAAATGTTACATTAGAACGGTAATTTTTAGAAAAGGCACACCATATGAAATTTACATTTTGAAAACAACAAATTTTGATATAAAAATATTTGTGAATGATTTTGGTAATTTAAAATTGAGAATTGTTAATTTTAATGAGAATTTTGCATCATGGCTGAAAGGATACATGCCTCTTACAAAACAAACCAGATCTTCGAACCGGAACTGAACAAAAAACCGTTATTTTGGTCGGAACCGAACAGAAAAAGTATCGGTTTGATATATCTTCAGTCATTTTGTTGTTGTAACCAATTTATCTCGATATCTTCTAATTTAACGTCAACCATATAATCATCTTCATTACATAGCCGGCTGGGTGGCGTGTTTGGTTTATCGCTGGCCTTCTCCATCCAAAGTTGCGGGTTCGACCCCGGCCCAAGTCGGTCGATTTTCAAGATGCGGAAAATCGACAGCGGCCATGTCCTATGATTATACGCCATGTAAAGGATCCCTAGAACGTCTGTTTGGCTTGGGTGCTCTCGGCAAAAATTAAATCCTAGCACAGGTTCGCATCGTCAGAGCTTAGGTGCCTCCATCTGTGGAGGAAACTGGGCGTCAAAATTACCTGCGGCGACTGGTATCCCCCGATACGGAGCCGCACTAAAAAGAGGTACCAGCTCCTGGAAATGTACTAGGTCTGCAATGGTAAAAATACCAATCCGCAGCCCAATAGAAATACCTTCATTACAAGTATATTGCTTCTCGATTTCCTGTTTTGATAGTATTTTACTGTTTCGCTTGAAACTACTTGGTTAAAGTGTAGTATAGGGTGGGCCCTTGGCGATGTCACTTTTAGTGACCAAAATCGATCGCCAAGCTACTTCACTTAGCGATGGATGTCCGGAAGCTAGAATGAATTTGTTATCTCACCATAATATCTATATAAAAATCGCCAAATCCCAAGAAAAATTGCCAAATTCAAAGCCTATACTACACTTGAACCAAACTACTTGTAGAAGGTAGATTTAATTCAACTGCATGAATTATGATTTAAGATAAGAATATACATAAAAGAAAATTACTCATTTTGGAACTGAAACGAAAACCGTTATTTTCAGTCGGAACGAAAACCGGAACTAAAAAACAGATACATTTTTTTAGCTGAACCGGAAAGAAATTATGGTTCGAAGCTCTGCAAAAAGCTAAAATCGCTAATTCTGGAGGGATAAAAAAAACACTTGTTGACAGGGGGCATTAGCTCATCTGTACGTAATGTAGTTGAACATCATACAAATAAAAACTAGTTAAAAAAAATAAACTTTTGTGAAAGAAAAAAACACGCTTTTGTAAGCATAAGCAAACCACAGATCTACCCATCAGCTTCAGAGAAACTTCTTATAAGCTACAAAATAATACGCAAGGTTTAACTTACAGTAGAAGTTTAAATTACGATGCCCATTCAATTGTACAAAAAACCAAAATGCATTGTTTAGGTTTCTCATCCTTTAAATGAGCTCCAACGATGATTTTAAGGCTAGGTTCTTAAAACTGTAAATTATTGTAGAGATTAAAATAAGAACTTTAAAAAGAGGGAAATATAAAACTTAAAAATGAAAATATCCCAAATTATTTTTCCCCAAGATTATAGAGTATTTGAATTCAAACAACTAACTTGATTCAACTTCTTAGTCTCTCTATTTCAACATTTCATTTCATTACAGACAGATAAGTGTTAAATTTTTCCCGTATGTAATTGGAAACCATTTTCGAGACGCTAAAACCATCCAGTGAAGATGCTAGAGTTGACGTTTTCTTAAACTTTTCATTCATGCATCATTCAAGTCCTATCACACACGCATATTCAGAGCAACCGTTTAGGACAGTTTTTTACGCAGCTGAGGGTGAAGGGTTGCTGTAAGCAAAACGACATGATACGACGTCAGCCACGCTCTCTCCACATTGAAAAATTACTCGCCAATTTTTCTGCTTCAGAAACGAACATTAAATATTATTTCTTTTATTTCGCTCGCGCTTTTGTTGATTGACGTAACCAGAAATGGAGCACCCTTCTGTTGAAAATATTATACGCCGTTAAGATATTATATGCCATATCTGATGCGTTTGACAAAATCGAAGCGGCTATCTTGTTTATGATGTAGGACGCCGAAATACCCCCATGGGATGGAATTTCAAGCAACTTTTATATGGAACAACTTTTTCAGCTCACTGGGGAAAGTTGTTTGGAGCCGTTGCTATGGCAATTAGGCAGAAATTGTTTGGAATTGTGGAAAATTGCTCCAAACGTGTACGTATGTGATAGGACCTTAAGTTAAACGTACACAACTGTTTCAATTATTTCATCATACATATTTTTGTATGACGGAATCTAGACTACTACTCAGCTACTAAACAGCAAAATTACTCGCGAGTTTGTTGCTTCCCTGAAATCTTGACAAAGACCTAGAAGTTTTTGATGCATGATAAATGGTGCCATGTAATTTTGTAAGTTCTTTAATATCTATAGTGAAATAAGCAATTTTTAATGCATAAAAAACCATTCCTCAATGTTTTCTGGACTTCGCTTACATTTAATTGTAAATTCAATGCAAAATAAATGAGAATTTTTGACATTAAAGAAAAAAAGAGCTGGAACTGACTTATTTTACATACTTACTAGGATCACAGAGAGTTCCCATTTTTTCTAAGTCGGAGAAGGAGATAATTTGCACATTTTCCGGAAACCCTGTAGTGTCTACAGGTCGTATATTTTCCATATACACAATTTTCCTTATAGCAGGAGTTTGCTTAATGATTTTCTGTGGAAAATGAGAAATTTGTTTAAATTTAACATTTTTTTTTTCTAGATAAGGTATCATTAAATAAAGTTCTACAAAATTAGTTACCTTCAACTTCGGAAGGAGCTCTTGAGAAGTAATGATGTGATTAACTTCCGTTTCATTCAGTCCATGGATTATTCCCTCCTCGCCAAGAGTAGAGTATAACGTTGCGACTAGAAATAATGTTAGAAGGGAAAAAATGAGTAATGGAGGGAAAAATTGTGGTTAAATACGTTAAAATTTAGGGAAACAAAATAATCAGCAAAATCTATTCCTTTGATTATTAAATAATAAAAGAATCATAACTTATTTAATATTGTAAGCAAAACTTTATACACCACACAAATCCACGTAAAAAAATTCATTCCAAATTATATATTTGCCGAAATTCTCGGTCTTAGCATGGGTTAAGAAACAGCATGGTATATAAAATTCAGCTATTATAGCAATCATAATATTTTTAAGGAGGGTAAACCATGGTGCAATACAGTGTTTTCAAATTTCAAAAAAATTTTAATGACTACTCAACATTACAATTTTAAACAAACTATACATTTTACTTCACAGTAATTATTGATTAAACAAACATATTTGAACCTAAAAAAGAATTAATATGCTATCAAATAATATAAAAAAAATTTAAGTCAATTACACTTTGAATGGATGAATAGAGAGTATTTTATTAACGATTGAAGATTAAAACATACATATATATAGGGTGGTGAGAGGGAATTAATATTAGGAATTGAAAAAGAGCATGATTTGCCTATATTGTTGCAACAATGCATTCCCGGTATGGATAGTTTGGCTGAAAAACCGGTTTTCGACGCCAACCCTCTGTCATTGTTTTAAGTTACATTGCTACAACAATGGAGACAAATCAAACTTGGCGTCGAAAACCGGTAATTAAATTAATTAATCGGTTACTAGTGAATTAATATTTGAAAAAAAACTGTATTAACATGAAGTGTCTTCCGTTACAAGTTTTAAAAAATTTATTTGAACTTGATCGAATGAATAAAAAATATTTTATAAACGATTGAAAATTTGAATAAGATATATAAATATAGGGAGAATGAGATAACAGTAGGAATTGAAAAAGATAAAGCAAAAATGAATTAAAAGATGCATAAAGATTATAAAGAAAGTAACAGCAATAGTAAATTTCTGCTTTGTGGACGGTGCGACAAATAAACCACCTAAAAATTGAATTTTAAAAATTCTATAGCTAATAACGAAAAACATGTCTTCAAGGTGTACGCTATCATGTTCTATAGTTTCAACACGCAAATTTCACGCTCTTTGGAGTTTTTGAGCATCGACTCTTTGATAAGCATAGATTGAGCGACAACAAACTTCTCTATTATGATATCAACATCAGATGGATTTGAAGCCCCAAAACAACTGTAATATGAATATAACCAATGTTCAAGTTAGCAACTACTTAGGGGGGGGGAAATGCCAACCTGGGATCTTACAAGTGTGATAAGTACCTAATTATGTACAAATTTTTTTTGCACTGTTGACTCTTCAATAATGAACATCAAGATGGTTAACAATGCGAGAGAAGCAAAAAATTTTCAGATACAGTTCAAAGATTGAAAAGAGTGTTTGGGGGCTTTACTGAGGCTCATATCAAAGCCAAGATGAACCAGGAATTCTTTAAACTGAAATGGAGCATTGAATAGAATGACAGGAATCTTCGGGATGAAGATATCTTTAAAAGTAGTTTGTTTAGCTAGAATAGTAGCTTCAATAATATTAAGCCTTGTAAAATGGGTACACAATCAACATGCGAAATTTCACAAACTACAAAAATACATAAATAAATGCAAACAAAAATAAATTTAACACAACATAAATAATCCATAAAATAATCAAACATATAAAGCAATCAAACTAAAAAAGGGAATTTTATTAATTTAAATCAAAGAGCTATTTAAGCTAGTAAAATATACTCAGATTTAATGAAACTGTATCAGGAACAGCTCCAAACACAATATATTTATTAAAATGTTTTAAAACCATACAAAGTAAACTGCATAAGAAATTCTAAACCACATAACATCTAAGTAATCCACATGCATTACTGCAAACCACGATTACATGCTAGTAAAGTACATTGCACGAAATGAATATAAAGCAGTATTTTATTGAAAAAGAAATTAAAATATTACTATTAATAAAATTAAAAAACTTCCTGAAAGAGAAATCACTTCCGGTTCGAATTTAAGAAAGAGGAAATATGTTTTTAAAAAAAAAACGATTCATATCAGACACCGAACAGCATCGGAATAGCAGAAACCGAAAATGAAACTTGAAAAATGCTTTTTAGGATGATATATTCGAAAAACAATTATAATTCCTCCTCAAATCATAATTACCGAATAAATACAATGATAAAGATAAATATAATTGTTGTAAAATATATTAACATCCATCAAAAACTGTATGAAGCTTAAAGGTTCGTATTCGTCGTTAGAAGTGACATCATAAAATAGAATTTTAAAAGTCTAAAGCGAATTTCGAAAAAATCTTTGATGTGCACACCATTATGACTTGTAGTTTCAAAGTGCGAAATTGCAGAGGTCCAAGTTGTTCGGCTTTTATATGACAAATTATTGTTACTAGTATAATTTAATTCTAAATGGATAAACTATTTAGAAATATTTGAATATACCAGGCCACCCAAAAGTCATTTAACATTTCGAAATTCAATAACTTACGGAATATTGTTGGTAGGAAGATAAAAATTGACACACTTGAAATTTTATTGAAACCAAAAGAAAAAGTGCAAAAAATTGTCAACCATGTCAGTCGTGATTGGACCCTTTTTCTTCGAGGAAATGCATGGTTCTGCTTTGAAAATTGTTAACGTGACGAGTGCGAGGTATGCTAATATGTTATAGAATCCTAGCTTGGATGAGAAACGTGCTGGGAGGGACGACTTCTGTGCAGGATGGAGCTCAACCCCATATTGTTACATGGTGAAAGATCTCTTGCTCACATCGTCACAGGATCGCTTGCTGAGCAACCACGTGTCACCAGATTTTAGGCTCATCCGATGATTAGCTCTCCTGGTAGGCGCGATAACACGACGAGACATCCAACTCTTCCTGGCACACAACGCTTTGACGCGCGCCAACATTAAGTTGGTCGTGTTCGCTCCAACTACAATTAACTATTATTAATTTTTAGCTCTTAATTTAAGTTACTTTTTTTTTTTTTTTTTAGTGATTTTTTTTTTTTTTTTTTTTTTTTTTTTTTTTTTTTTTTTTTTTTTTTTATTTTTTTTTTTTTTTTTTTTTTTTTTTTTTTTTTTTTTTTTTTTTTTTTTTTTTTTTTTTTTTTTTTTTTTTTTTTTGCTACATTTAGATTATTTGAGGGGTGGGTTACATGATCTACCGAGGTCCGACCTCAGGGTTGTTTAAAGGACAACATCCGACGTCAATTTCTCACCATACCTGCAGACAGGCCGCTTTTTCACTTAAGCACGTGCCTTGGGCGCAAAAGATTTAGGGGTGCAGAGAATTGGAGGGCAAAAAACGAGAACAAATTAATTACAGCGAACGTACAATGCCTAGCGAGTCATGATAGAAGCATTTCTGCCTTTAAGAGAGTAAAGACTGAAAGGACATCTACTATGGAAAATGAAAAGCTTAACAGTTTGATGTTGCTACGCACTCAAAATGATGTTACCATGGAGACTGATTACAACGCGATGTTATAAAAGGTTTTGCAATGATCAAAGCTCGAAGAAAACCTTTGTTGTGTATTAACACAATGACAGTGACTCGACAAGAGTAAGGATGTCTAAATGTAAAAGATAGTAAAGCGGTAAGCGATGAAAAAGAGGATAATTAACAAGTTGAAAACAGTTCATACAATAATGTATACTCAATACTGTAATTGCAAACAATTTCATTAATTTACTCTGTACTAGTTTACAAAAGGGAGGGTGGGTGGTCCAAGGTAAGAAATGAATGACAGTGGCCAAACCACGCCACTATCCTTTCCTTAAGTTTGCCAGTAGAGGACAAGTCGGGACAATAGGTGGTGGATAATACAAAAAAGGGAAAAGAGCAAGAGTTGAGGGAAAATTCCTCCCAAACCAAAACTGACAAGATAAGAACTGAAAGATGGGGGACTCTGGAAATAAGGGGACGTAACAATTCGAAGTGCCTAGTGCGCCAGGAAGGTTAAAAATGGCACTACCTGTAGATATACTGTACAATGCTGTTCTCAACACCATCCATCGAACACGGGTATTGTTGACGAATGAATGCCAACGTGTTGAACATTTGTTGTAAAGAATATCGCTAATTGCTAAAAATCAAATTATGCCATTTACTACTAAAAGCTTCATCTGTAGGCAATTTCTACACTTTTTTGGTTTAAATAAAACCCAACGTCATTTTAAATATGTGCATCAATTCTGTGGATTTTCAAATGTTAACGAACTTTTGGGTCATCTAGTATTTTGTACAGAGTGATATTTAAAAAAACAGCATGAAGCCTTAATTGAGGTACATATTCACAGTCAATTTTGAAATTTAATTTAAAGTAAAAGATGTAAACAAAATTATATTGGAATTTTTACCTGGAACATTAATCCTGAAGCAGGCTTGACAAGTAAGCATCCATTCGATTCTTGTCTCGGCGAATATTGCGATTTGTTTCTTTGGCTGTAACCCGAAACTCAATAAACCCTTGGCCAGCGTTTCAATTTTTTCATTAATGCCAATGTAAGAAAGCCAATTATACTTGTCTCCAAGACGAACCTGTTTATAATACAATGCTAATGAACAATTTGTAACTACGCATCTATTCAATTCAAGAGTTTGACCATTTTTCAACAAAAGTATTATTTGGGGGAAGGGGGAATTTTTGAATAGTCAGTGCAAGAAATTTTGTTCGCATACCATTCAAGTTGTACCTATTTTACCAAACTATTCTACAACAAAATTGAGTTTATAGCACAAAAAGTAATATTTTTATTAGTAGTAATCGAGGAAAGAAAAAATTTTAGAATATCGAAATCAAAATAATATTCCAAGTTTCGATTTATTAACATCACCCTCTGAAGCAAAACGAAAGCTATTGGAAACGGACTTGGTAATTTTTAACATCAGTCAAGTGACGAGAAAAACACCGAAACTGGCCCCCACTCTTTAAACTTCCTCACTACGCAAACGTGAAGATTTTGAGACTCGGCATATTTAACACACACAGTAGGTATTGTGTGGCATCAATAGTCGAGCCCACTACTCGACCAAGCTGAGCATGAATTCTTGACCTTTCTTTCTGCCACAGTCAGCACCTAATATGGTTGTTTTATTCATTTAAGAATAGTTTGAAAGGGCACGGAATAGTTTTTTTTTTTTTATCACCGGCACAGTTTGTAACTGCACAAGTAGTATCTTGAGGGAAACACAAAAAATAGAGTAAATATAAAGTGCTGATTATATATAATATTTTATTTAAAAATTATTGGCAATGGAAACGCCAAGATACAGCTTAAAAAATTATATCGGTGAATGATTGATTAGATCATCTACAGTTTGCTCTTTAAATGAAACGATCCAAATGCTGTTCGCTTAGCAATTTTATTTTAACCTAACTGCAATGGTATAATCATTTAAAAACATTCAAAATTGATTTAAAAAGAAGGTACTTACGAATTATCACAACAATCGCCAACTCTATTAATAACCCACCAAATTTCCTATGTGACGTACGCGCTAAATTGGCAACCAGGTGCTTTGTATCGTATAACGTCGCCAATAGGTTGCGATAATACGCAAGTTCCAAAAAGAGTACAAAGGTAGTTAACACAAGGTTTTAAGGGGTTAGAGGTCAGCTCCACATAAAGTTTTGTAAAAAATCAGGATTTCAATCCCTGTGATTGATGAGGCGAATGTGGTTCCCAAGAAAGATTTTGAAACATCCACCAGAAGTCCCATTTGTGCCAAAATTTTTCTTGTACTTCCTCTTTGCGTGCATCTACTTCAGGTCTATCCGCCTTCCTCGCGCATCATATTTTTGATATCCAAATCGATAAGATATATACAGAAGACACTCAAAACATTTGATCCAGGTATACAAACTGAATATGCCATTTCACATTTCCGCAACTATTTACCTAGTTTTCATAGCCAAATCATAACTTTGGAGATAACAGCTAAATTTGGTATTAAATTAAGTGTGAATATTTATTCTATGTAGCCCTGTGGCTTTCACGCCACAGGCCGTGGCTAAAATCCCGGGTTGGGCAAGGTCGATTCTGCCTTTTATCCCTTCAATGGGTTGATAAATGAGTGCCAAGCTTATGCTTCGGAACTAAACGCTAGGGATTTCGCGTCGGATTGACCACTTCATCGGAACATCTGCTCATACACCCGAGATCCCGAATACTGAGATGGGCACAGTAGGCCTTGGCTGTTGCGCCACTGAGTTAAGTTATTTACTCTTTGTAACTTGAGTGTTACAGTGATTAATCCGTGTGTTAATCTCAAAAGATCTAGCCCATTACACACAGAAACCGACATTCATTTGTAGGAATTTCATGCTATGAGCTTAATCTTATGCTTTTACAATTTTGTATCAAACTTAAACGTAATTTGAAAGTCAAATCAAGAAATTACTTAACCCATGGCATGCACTTTCCAAAGAAAAACGCCAAAAGCTGCAAATTCTAGTTTAGATGATAGAACTTCCGACTGGAAAATAAGGCTCAGAGTTATTCCTTGTAGCCACAACAAACCCGATCTAAGCCGACGGCTGCTAGAGATTTCCATTCGCGTACCGACGGAAAGTGTTTATTGCTAGGGAGCTTAAGAGGACCATAAACCGCGAGTTTTCAAGGAATTTCATTTTGGGGGTTTCCGAGCACCAAATCGGGGAAACTGCCCACTGTTCTACATTAACCATTGGGCTATCATGACCAGGGACGTATTAAGGCATGGGCCAACTGGACCCGGGCCCAGAGCCTCGTCTCGTTCTCGACTCAGCCTTAACAAGATCATGATTCGAATAATTTTAATGGTCAATGCTTTTTCCCGTTGTATTCTCCGAAAAACTGGGAACTTGAGATGATATGTCAGCTGACTACATGTGATGATTACTGTCCTTGTATAAACCTAGGCCTACTACCATACACCATCATTTAGTTAAAAGGCAGCATGCGGTCCAGCCGATTTGTGCGTTTGCAAGGCATGCCATTTTTATATCAGGTTGTTTGTACGAGTATTTGACAATGTATGATATTTACTGTCTACTTTTAAGAATCAGAGGGGAGGGCTTACACTTGTATAGGGCCCAAGGCCTACTTTTACGTAGGGGCCCAGGGCCTCAAGAAGTCTTAAGACGTCCATTGCAATCTTCGTAAGAAAATACAGCTCCCATTTTTAGAGAAGACAATGTTTTTAATAACTAAATTTGAAAAATATACCCAACATACTTTTTTGAATACTTTGCCATTTTTTAAATATTCATCGGCTTCAGATAGAACTTCACGTGTTCCAACGCATCTTTTGCTTCCATACCGGACAACCGCCAAGCGGAAAAGTTCATCCATTGTTTTGATATTTTCTAATGGGTTGACAAGAGAGTGAACATGGCGAACACATGGACTATAAGGATCGTCTGGTCGAACTTTCTTAGCCTAGAGAAGACAATATTTATGAACATTCAAAATGAGGAACTTCAAAAGACTAGGTTTAGAGATAAAAACAAGTAATGTAAAAAAGTTTTAAAATAAATTTCTTTTTAAAACAAAGAAATTTTTATTTTAGTTACTTTTTATTAAATAATTACAATTAATATAAATAAGGATACATGACAGACCAACAATATTAAGCGGCAAAACACTTTTCAAATTAACATTAAAAACTTTTTAACCACATTAAATTTGTTTGCATTTTTTCAAAAAAGTAGAATATATTAGGCAAGAAATTATCTTAAACCCAGGTGTAAAAAGAATGCTGACGTCTAACTAGCATATGATTATTCAGGTAAATCATCATAAATTTAACAAAAGCTTTTTATCGAATGGTGCTGCCATCTAGAGGAATAATGTCGACTGAAATATATCTCAAACTGTAATTAATTAAATTTAATTAATGAGTTAATATTTGAAAAAACTGCATTAACATCAATTGTCATTCACTACAAGTTTAAAAAATGTATTTAAACTTGATTGGGGATGAATAGAAAGTATTTTATTAACGATTGAAAATTTGAGCAAGATATATAAATAAATATATATAAGGAGAGTGTGAACTAAGTAAGAACTGGATAAGGATTGGATGAATTTTACAACAGGTTTAAGTTATTCTTACCGAATTAGAAAAATCTTAATTGTGAATATGAATTCAAATGAATTACCCAAGGGATACATTGGGCGATACACATTTTAGTATAATTATTGTAGTATTTATCACTAGGTTTACCGATATTTTTGTATGGATACCTGTCAAATTGAGAGAGATAAGAAACCAAGCATATTCTTTAAAAAACGATTTATTTTAAAAACAATTAGAAACAAACAAAAATAAAATTCGTCAAAATGACACATTCCGTAAACCAAATGTAAAAAAAAAGTGGAGAGTTGTTAAATTGATTTGTTATATAGCATCTAATTAGCAGTGACGTAGCTAGGTAACCAAAGGACCTGGTGCAAAAAAAATGGGAGCCCTATTTTGGTTGGATTTTTTCAAGTAAAAAAACTATGAACCATTTTAAATATACGAGGGCTGTTTTTTCAGTAAAGTCCGTTTGTTTTTAAAAAATAACAATATTTTGTTACAAAAAACCCTTATTTTAGGATTGTACATATTTTTTGCCTATTTTTCTACGTTGTGGCCGAGTTTATAAATGTACTTGCCATACCTTTAAAAACCTTCAAAGAAGTCTGACAGCCAAGAGTTCACGGCCGCTTTCACTTCTTCGTTGTCACTGAAGCGCTTCCCGCCAAGACTGTGTTTGAAGGTACCGGAAAAGGTGGAAATCACTGGGAGCAACGTCGGGGCTGTATGGTGCATGATCCAAAACCTCACAGCCAAAAGATTCGATTAAGTCCCGAGTCGTTCGATAAGCGTGAGTCTCTCCTCTTTAATCTTTCTGACTCATTTTCGAACTTTGCTGTCACTCATTGCTTCAGTGCCATAAACTTCTGTTATCTGGCGATGAATGTCTGCAGCCGACTTGTTTCTCGCAATCAAAAAACGGATAACAGACCCATTTCCCACTTGGAGTGCGATTCAACCAACCTTAAACATTTTTAAGACGCACAGCGAAGCTTACACGACTGCTACAGAGCTGGAAATGGCGCGAGTGTATTCGCAAGGGATACCGGTCAATGACGCAGAGGCTCGTTGAGGTGTACGCACGAACTAGGGAAACTACACGCGCCAACTGACCTTACTTAAAAAATAGCCCTCGTACAAAGCTACAAGTTTTCTTTACTATCTTCTCTTTCTTGGCGTTGTTTGCACTTAAACGCACCACTAGTTTGGTTTTGTTTTTCTTTGTCCATATAATTTTAGTTTTATAATTTATCCAATACAAATCGTATGTGCTCGAGTACTTCCTGACATTAAGAGGAAGCAGAAACGTAATGCTGCGCAACAAAGCACCATTAGGTAATCCGTAGCTATTTATTTATTCTGGAGGATCGAACTCAACCACCAGAGGGTGGTGAGCTACAATAAGGCCCATCGAGATAGACAGGAAATGATACAAAAAATATGCATGAACAAGAAAATACAATGCAATATTATTATAATTATTTTTAAGAAAAAACACTTCTGCAACAGAGCAGAGGAGGGAGGACAAAATTACATCAGTGTAAAGCAAATACGAAAAGATTTAGAAGTATTGAAACAGGAAAATAGCTTATTAAGGATCATATTATTAAAAATAGAATGTAACTAGGAAAGAATTGCTTCTTGTGTAGGTTTTTTAAGATCCAATGATAAGTATGGTAAGATTTTTCATGGGACTTTCAAGTAACAGTTTATAGAAAAATGAAAAAAAATTGAAAATATAAATTTTTCATTATCTTAAGTTTACAACACTAAACAATGAAAAGAATTTAGGGGAATTCTTCACAAATTCGAAAAAACTTTCAACGTTAATAGTTTTATATTTATATTTTAAATTTTCGAGAAATTATTGCAAATTCGGCTTGCTTGGTGGTCAGGGTACGAGGGGCCCTGGTGCACGGCATCGCCTAGCCCATTGGTAGCTACACCACTACTAAATAGTAGCATTACGTCATATTTTAATAAGAATTTTTACGATAATTACTTATTTAAATTACATAAAGTAGAATTTTTATATAGTTCACCAGTAAATTAATACATTTTGTTAATACGTATATATATATTCTTTAAAGGAACTTTGCAGCTAGTTAAAAAATAATGTCTTGTGATTATTACTTAAACATATGCAGTACACACAAAATGTTACTTACATATTTTGTTCTATACATACACTCGAAAGCCAAAACATTATGACCACCTGTCAATAACGAATTGGCCCACTTTTGGCGCACAACACAGCTTCAACCCGCCTTGGCATGGATGCCACAAGTCCTTGGTAGATGGCCGGAGACAGATTGTACCAGATGTTTAAGCAACGGTCACGCAAATCCGAGGTGTTTGAACTCTGAGCTGCCGTCCCATGACATTCCAAATGTGTTCTATCGGATTGAGATCCGGTGAGTTAGGCGGCCAGGATATGAACTGGAATTCGGCATCATGTTCCTGGGACCATTCCAACACAATTTTTGCCTTGTGCCACGGGCGTTGTCCTGCTGGAACACTCCATTTCCAGCTGGAAAAACAGAGGCCATGCAAGAGTGTAACGGTCCGCAATGATGTTCAGATACCCTGTAGCATTCATGGTCTGCTCTACCACAACCACGGGTCCCAGAGACGCCCAAGAGAACGTCCCCCAAAGCATAATACCGCCACCACCGGCCTGTGTATGACCTACTGTACATTGAGGGAGCAACTGTTCGCATGGAAGATAGTGTATCCAGACACGGCCATCGGCGTGATGAATGACCAAACCGTGATTTATCTGACCAGGCAACTCTCTCACTGATCTATGGATCAGTCGCGATGTTCCCGAAACCAGCGCACACGCAGTTGGCGATAACGCTTGGTCAGCAAAGGCACACGACTGGGACGTTTGCTGCTTAACGTGCTGGCAGTGTCCCTCTGAACAGTGTGCTCCGATACTATTCTACTTGGCCCTACATTGTATTGGGCTGTCAGCTGAGCCACTGTCTGGCTCCGGTTTTGCTTCACCATGCGAGACAGTCTTCGACGGCCTTCTTTGATAGCGTGTGGACGTCCAATACCATGTTGTCTACTGCTGGTTTCACCGTCATTCATCCACTTTGCATAAGTACTAACAAATGTAGATCGCGAACAACCCACGAGTCGTGCAGTTTCGGAAATACTTGTTCCGAGCCTTCAAGTCATTACACAATCTACCCTCAATCAAAGTCGCTTAGATCCGCAGCCTTTCCCATCACACACAGAAGTGAAAGGATGATTCTTCAGACTCTCCGGCAGCAGTTAAATACCACTTCAACCTGATCATGTGCCTTCCACGTCATCCAGGAGAGTTCATTGCAAAATGTAGGGGTGGTCATATTGTTTTGGCTATCGAGTGTATATGTATTACATTGATCCAAAGAAAGGCACTATATCTACTGGATAAACATATGTAATTGTACTACTAATTCTTTTCTTTTATTAGTGAACTCGTGTCATACTTAAGAATTAATAATCACATAATACATATAAATATATTTTCTTGTAAAATAAAAGCTTATGGAATCAATCCGTTTATGTATGTGAATTGATAAATTCAAATACGAAAAGAATAATTTGTCAAAACAAAAAGGACATTCTTAAAAGATACCATATAATGAAATTATTATGCAACTGATTCTAAAAGATAAAAAAAGAAAGTATACCCATATTGTTCTATTCCACTTCCACCTTTTCCATGGCTGCATTACGAGGAAATAAATTGGCAATGAAACAACATCATAAGCGAAAATAATTAACTTTATGAGGTTAAGCACTATTTTTGTTTTCAGATCCATTGTTGTAGAAGATTCCTAAAATTTAAAAAATAAATGTTAAACATACTCTATATCTTATAATAATCAATAAAATTCAAATGCATTTTTAAAAATAAATTCTAAAACAAGATTTTAAAATTTTTTCTGCATATTTAAAAAAATCAAGAATTTATAATTATCAGAAGATGCAATAAATAAAAATAATTTAAGAATTCTCTAAAAAATTCCGGTTCGAATAAAAAGAGGATACCATATGAAAGCAATTGGAAGTTTAAATTTATATGGTAGACAAATATTTCCACAGTTCGAAAGGACGCTTTTGCTAATGTAATATCTATATGTCTAGAATAATAAATTTCTCTATATATGCAATAAACACAAGTGTAGTATAACATAGTTTCGATATTAATTTATGTTGCAGTTTATTACTAGTTTTATTTAAACCTCCGCTAGGCGCGCTTCAAAAAGTGCCATTCATAGGCGCATGGTATCTCTCAGATGCATCACCTATTACTTACGTTTGAAGATGTTTTAATCATTTTATTGATGAGATTATAGATTGAAATGTATTTGGCATAAAATATTTAAAATTTCATCATAAGTTGAAATATTTAACTAAAAAACATCAAAAAGATAATTCGTTAGTTATCATTGTATCGCCACTATTTACATTTTAAGATGCCCAGTTGCAATCTTCACAAATCCCCTTACAATGTTCAAGGCACATGGAATTTTCGTGTGGGATATATTACAAAATTTTAATAATCTTTTCTCAATGCCCTACAAGAGGGATTAGTACCTTCTCTTCCAAGTTTCTGGAGATGTTTATCTTGCTTTTTGTCTGAAATGGGTATGTCTGAATGTACATATTCTTCAATCCTGAGTCAAAAGGAACGAGGTATGCGAGTGTTACTCTGACTGTTTTTGCAGGTGCTTTTTTAAAAGTTCGTGACCTAGTTTTCCTAGATATGTGAGCGAGGATTTGAGTGATTTTGATTCCCATATAGATATTTTGGGAGTTTATTTAAGCAACATGGAGAATTGAATAAAACAGTCACTGGCAAAAAATTATCATATAGAAGTTACAAAATACTTGTTTCGAACTTTATTCGTATAAAACTGAAAACTACACTATTTTACAAGAAGAAAAAAATCAAAATTGACGAAATAGTACAGTCATAAAAATTGACGTTGTTGGGCGCTCTGCATCCATCAGATTCAATTGCTCCTGCCGTCCGAAATATGAAGAAACCGCCCTCATCCTAGACACTAAATCTTAGGGCGAGTGACAAGAGGCAGATAGAAGAAGGAAGGGCGCGTTCCAATCCGCCGAACATAGACCATACGAAGTATACCCAAACAATTTTTACTATGCATCGGAGAGATTCGCGTTCCCAACGGAAGGTTAAGCACCCACGAAATGTTTGGAATACCAGTCTACAAATTTCCATTCCAAGGAATACAAGACATATCAAATGACTTCATTCTCGAACTAAGGTTTTTTGTTGGGGAAAACATTTTTTACTTCAAATTATATATGTAAATCGACTCATTTGTATTCCAGTTCCGCTTAAGATTCTTACATGGCACTATATCGCCCTGCTTTCACCTGGTTTACATTTAATTTTAGAAAATAAGAATAAATAATCTTAGAATTTTTCTGCGGCATGTAAAAAATCCCTTGAAGTGCCCGTTTGGCTTGGGTGCTCTCAGCAAAATTAAATTCCTAAGTTCAATTTCGCATCGTCAGAGCTCAGGTGCCTCCATCTGGGGAGGAAACTGGACGTCAAAATTACTTGCGTCAATTGGTATCGCCTATACGGTGCTGCACTAAAAAGCGATACCAGCTCCTGGGGAATTAACTAGGTCTACGAAGGTAAAAAATACCAATTCGCAGCCCCATTAGGGAAAAAAGAATTTTTCTTATGCAGGAAAGAGCTTAAAGTTTTCGGATCCTATCCTATTCAATAAAGGGACTATTGCCCAAATCCTATAAAGCTTACAAATGTCTTTGCTGATTGAGACATATATTATGATTATTCTAAATATATTTATATTTTTCTTATGCCCATATCTGTACATAGAAAAATTTGCTTCAGCTAATTATTCTTATTCCATGTATGGCCAACTATCGAAAAATAATGTAAACTCATCGTTTATATTTAAGGAATCGTTTTAAAAAAAATATTTAAAAAAATATTTGCAAATAATTATTATTTTTCTTCTACTTTTGAGACAACTGCTCTTGAATTTATTAATAACAATCGAACGGGAAAAAAAATTTACGAAAATATATCATAAATCAACTCAATATACAACCAAGGATAATCTGTAGACACGATCGCTTTAATTAAAATTGCCTCGTTGAAAAACATTCAAAATATATATACTATGCAGCAAAACATAAAAAGGTTGACTTAGACCGATCTTATGATAAATTTGACAAGAAAACTAGTTTTATGTACGTGAAGGAATTAATCTCTTTCGGTCCAATGGATCTTCTGTATCAGCTAATATAGGTTAATTAGATGCTTTACGAGAGAAAAGACAAATGGGTCAAATGTGATAATATTTGAACTTCTGAAAACCCTTGAACATTTACATGCAATATTAAGAAATTGAGAATACAATTCTCAATATATACATATTATTTATCTCCACATATAGAGTTACTTTCTCACATTGTATCTTTTACAAATGAAAATACTTCAAAAATCCAAATCTATCTGATGTAACTTTTTTTCGTGTGTCTACCATGTGTTTTCAGTTTTTAAATTTTTTTATTTACTGATTTGTATTTCTAAAAATGTTATTTCAGCGTTGTCTTTAAAGTAATCTCATATCGATTTAAACAGTGATAAAAAATTTCCTAGACACCTATTTGAAAAAAAATATATACATGACACACAAAAAAAAACCCACATACAAACGATGAGAAAACCTTTCAGTCTACGATTACTGATTTATTATTAACCACTGCATACAAATATATCTGAACGAGAATAATGTATATACGTGCAAAGAACCTTCAAAATGAACATTTCCTTAATTTTAAAGCTTAAATTAACCCTTACAATAAAATAACACTTGTAAAAAAAATAGTTTTTTTAAACATTGACTTTTCTAACTTCACACTTTGGCTAACATAATTTTTAATACCTTAAATTTTAAAGCGAAGGAACTTTGAGTCAAATTGAATTTATTCAATAATTAGTTTTAATAATTTATTTTATTATCCGTTTATTAAATTTTATCTAAAATAAATACATGTAAAAGTTTTGACCTCAAGTAAGCATTTATTTATTATTATTATTATTATATTTTTTTGCTATTTAATATCAATTTTTAATAAACATTAGCATTAAATAGCAGTTTTTGTTAACGTATTTTTTTCAACTTTTTTAAATTTTCAAAGTGAATAGCGTAATTTGTTGGTTTTAAAATTCAACCGTTTCATGTTGTAAGCCATTGGAATAATGAGTGAAATTTAATTTTTTTCTTCAAAATAATTAGTTTTAATCAATTTTTATAAATTATGATTAAATTATTGTATTGCCATCCAAAATAATCGTATATAGGAAATTTAGGCTCAACTGAGCTCTTTAAAATATGAGAAAAACTAAGTTTTGACCTAGACATAGTTACAATGACAGAAAAAAAACATTGAAAACAAGGCAATTACATATTCCTTTGTAAATAATTTTAAAAAAGTATCCACTGTTATTTTTGGAAAAATAGAACATTTAAGTACAAACTGCAGAAAATGCCTCGAGTCAAACTTTGACTTCAGTCACTTTTTATGAACAAAAGAAATATATTGCATCTTATTTTCTTATAAATAAAATTTTTTTTAAAAAAAAAGGGGGGGGGAGCAAGGAAATAAATGTTTTAATTACTAATAAATGTTTTATTTTTTTAGTTGGCGCTAGATCGATATTTAGCCAAATTCGCCAACCTGGTTAACTTAGGAAAAGATCTATCATTTAAATCACTGTGTAATGTAGGAAAAGAGGAAGAGATGGAAAATAGAACAAGTAATATAAAAAAAAAATTAAGTCAATTCCTACTTAGGTCAACAACAGAAAATTTTTATTTTAATTACTTTTTATTAAATAACTACAATTAATATAAATTTGTATATACATATGACAGAATCGCAATATTAAGTGGCAAAACACCTTTTTAATTAACATTAAAAACTTTTTAACCACAGTAAATTTGTAATTATATTTTTTAATAAAAGTTGAATGGTATGAATTTATCTTAAAAGCAATGTAAAAGGAATGCTGACGTCTAACTAGAATACGATTATTCAGGTTAAGTTAAATCATCACAAATTTAACAAAAGCCGTTTTATATAATAGTGCTGCCATCTAGAGGAATAATATCGACTGAAATATATCTCAAACCAAAACTAATTAACTAAATTAATATTTGAAAAACTGTATTAACATCAAGTATTATCCATTACAAGTTTAAAAAATTGTATATGAACTTTTGTGGAGGAATAAAAAGTATTTTATTTCCGATTGAAAATTTGAACAAGATACATAAATAAATATATGTAGGGAGAGTGAACTAACAGTAGGAATTGAAAAATACACGCACCTTAGACACGCATTTACCGTAAAATCCGGCGAATAACGCGCACTTATTCTTTCAAGGTAATTTTTTTATTTTGTATATATATTCGTCGTATAACGCATCCCTTTTTATATAACGCCGTAACACACCCCTTTAACACCGTACATATATTCGCACCTTTTTTTTACGAAGAAACCTAAAATGTACGTATGCAACTTATGTTTTGAAGTCATTTATTCGAGGTATTATTCCGAGGTTTAGAAAAAAAATAGTATACTTCGAGAACTACAATCCCTCAAGTTCATTCATTATTACGTATGTCATTTCATTGAAATGAATAGTACTTCGAAAAATGTAGATGTCGAATTTTCTTTAAGGTCCATCTCTTTTTTCAATTCACACCCTATAAATATTTATTTACATATCTTGTTCAAATTTCCAATCATTTATAAAATACCTTTTATTCATCCACTGTAGTCCTATTACATTTTTTTAAATTGTAGTGGAGGACACTTGATGTTAATACAATTTTTTAAAATATTAATTCTTTAGTTAAATTTTAGCTATTAAATTTTAAATTTATTCTGATTTCTAACGAAGTTACAACTAACTACAATAGATGGCGCCGCGCAAGTTCAAATAAATTTTTTTAACTTGTGACACGATTTTAACAGCTTTTTCAAATATTAATTCATCAATTGAATTTAATTAAAATGAAATTTTTCTTTGTTGACAAGTAGGAATTGACGTTAAAAAAATTTTCATATTACTTGTTACGAAAAAACCAAAAATCTACGAATGCAACGCTCTTATGTTTTGTGTGTGTGAGCGTTCTCATTTATTCGAGATACTATTCCAAGCTTTAAAAAAAATAGTATACTTCGAGAACTACAACCTTTTAAGTTCATTATACAAGTACGTCATTTCTTTTAAATAAATAGTATATTTCGATCTATGTAGGTATCTAAAAAAAATTCTTTAATTTTTTTAAATTCTATCGTTTTTATACCCGGCGTTTAACGCTCATCCGTAAATTTCGATCTTATTTTTTGCGCGAAAAGTGCGTGTTATACGTCAGATTTTACGATATACATTTTTTTAAGACAAAAAATTTAATTCATTCTAAGAATCTTACTATATTAGTATTAAGTATAATGATTAGAGTATAGAACAAATTTTTAAACTGTTGCCTTTTTTTCCCCGTACGGGTTCTATACTTCCTTTAAATATGCAGCAGAAAACCTTATAAAAAATATTGTAAGTATATTACCTTATCCTGCTGGAGTTTCGAGGTCCCTTCACTGGATTTAGTTTCTTCAGAAGCAGGCAAGGATTTAATGCTCTGTTCGGTAGAGCTATTTTTTCCTTTACCTATAAAAGAAAATCTGAGTGAGTGAGGAAAAATTAACATCGCACTATTTAGCTACACGAGGGCATTTGGTGAAGGTCCTCGTAATTTTGAACCCTAGTCAAGTGACGAGGTCGACACCTGAGCTGGCACCCTCTCTAATAACTTCCATACACATCAACGAAAGGACGGTTGAGCTTTGATAGATGAAACGTGCAGCGACCCCTCTACACGGAGGATCTTCCAGACTCGAACTCACCGACCATGAGTTCGTGACCAATGACCCATCAGAAGACATACCTCTGCATTGGTCTTTCATTACCATACGAAATCTAATTTCAAACAACCAATTGCACTACCCTTCAAGATCTTTTTCGATCCTGTGTCCATTGATACCCAAGTCGATGGCTTATCGACTGGGGAATTTTATTCTTTCTGGACAAAAGTTGTATAAATAAGGAATCGAAAAGTAACAAATCGTGAAAAAGAAATTGAAATATTACTAACTAACTTGAATAAAATATTCTTTCAATATATATATTTTTTTGCTCACACACATACACAATATATAACTATTCTTTTTAAAATTAAAATCAAATTGAAACAAGTCATTTTGAACTAATCGGAAGCGAAAATTTTTTAGCACCAAAATTAAAAACTTTTGCAAAACTTGTTTTCAGGTTATTGAAAGTCTGTTTTTTAAATGCAGTATTTATATATATATATGCTCCTACAGTTATGTAGAGTAACTTTGAAATATTAGGGTATCCAACTATACTAGCGAAAACTTTTTTTAAAAAAATGGAGATATGGTGGGGGGCTGTTGGTTTTAGATTTAGTACATTTTAAGAAAAACATGCTAAAATTAAAATAGAAAAAGAAATTATTACTAAAATGGGAAAAAATGAGTAAAAATTGACAAAAAATAACCTAAACGCGCCCATTCTGTACCAAAAGTTTACGAACAAATTTTCCATTTTTTTCAATTCTGATGTGTTGCTATGTTATTTATTTTTGAAATGACCTTCAGGATAAGATATTTTAATTTTTACAAAAACTAGAGCACGTTATCTTTGTTATATGAAATTGCTTAAAAAAACAGTGATTATATTAACATAAGGGACAGTAAATTTTGTAATAAAACAGTGATTGATAAATCTGAATGTTAAATACTTCTATTATACAGAACATACACAAAAAATTTCAGCTAATAATTTTGAAAACTTTTAGTAATCGCTGGCCCCGTTTGAGTATTTTCAAAAAAATACATTTCGAGTAAAACGTGTCTTAAAGTAGGACATCTTGCTTAAAGTAATGGCATCTGCTTTACTAAAACACTTGTAGTTTTTGTTCTAGTGAACGGAAAATAATAAACTTGGTATTTTTATAAAACTAATAAGATGGCCTATAAAATAAAATCATAAAAAAATGTGTCAATTGTTAGCAAAATTCACAATTTTAGGGTAATCGGATACCTTAAATTGAGTTGAATTAAATGCTTTTTAACACGCTTTAATAAACATTACCTGAATGTAACAGAATCTGAACTTGACATTTTTACCCGATTTAAAAAGTCAGATTAATTCGAAATTTTGCACACTTTCAAGGAAAAATCACAATATAAATAATTTAATAATTTTGTTTCATTGTCCTGATCAGGATCATCGGGATTAACGACTTCTCATTTCCAGATTAGACTACTAATTTCAGATCCCATTTCCACATTTGGCGACTTATTCCAGATTTGGCGACTAAAAGATTGAGTTATAACCCTAGTTCGAAAACGCCCAGGGTTAATACAAACACAACAAACACATAAGTGTTCTTAATATAAAAATGGGAAGGATGCGTCGGCTGATCCTACATTTTGCAAACCAGGCCGTACCGACACTGATAGATACCCAATGGGCATTTCAGATTCTAAAAAGATGACACATTTTAGATTAATTCCTCAATGAATAAATGATAGTTCAAAAAACTAAAAAAATACGCTTTTATTGTAGATCAAACTAAAAAGTAAAAAATAATTCTTAATATAAAAATAAAATGATTAACGAGAACATTAATGGCATTGTGGTAACAGCGTGGGGTGCGTTGTACGACATTTTTTTTTACACTCACTCGGCATTTCAGAATAGAACTAGTAAGAAAGTATAACAATATTGAAATCGAACACCCCACGCTTTTATCACAATGACACATTAATTTTCTCGCTAATCATTTTCTTATATTAAGAATAGTTTTTTACTTTTTAGTTCAATTAACTACAAAAGAGTGTTTAGTTTTTTTAAAGCATAATTTATTGTATTAGACTTAAGCCTTAAGGATATCCCTTGAAAATACTATTTTTTCCTTAAAAATGATCAATTTATGGAGAGTTGAATTATTCCATATGTAATTCTAAAGGAAACACATTAGTCTTGAGCTCACTCATGTAAAAAAAATGTAACGTAAAATAGTTCAAGGCTACATTCTAGAGATAAACTTGTCCTCCATAAACATGCATATTTTCGTCAGTTCATTATCAATGGAACGCCTTTATAGCTAAAAAAAAAACGCAACTTTTTTAATCTCATGACAAATATAGTCGAGAACGAACTTTATACCTCGTATATCAAAAAACGTGAGCTCTTTTAAAACTTGGACTCCCTCACGCCACAAATTATCAGATCCGATACGTTATCGATCAAGTTATCAGTTTGCAATCCAATGGATTGACAGGAAAAGCGTAACGCATAACCCAGTGATTCCCAAAGTGGTCCATATCAGGGGTACTCAACCTTTTCTCCCGCCGGGCCACATTCATGTGATAACCATTTCATGCGGGCCGACACATGAGAATTAACGGCGAAGGGGGGATTGATAAAAATATTAAAATACATTATTGGGTCTTTTAATTTGATACTATATTAACCTCTCCATCAAACAGACTCGCAAAAAAAATCGATTTTAAGCATTTTTTACTAAGTTATGGGGGAATAACAATTTCGTTTCTGCTGTGATCATGCCCTTTGTTTACATTCTACTCCCATAAAAACAAAGCTGTCATGTACTTTGATAATTTTTCTTTTAACAAAGCCTCCATTATTTTTATTTCAAATAATTTGTCAGGTGTAGGTTGGCGGTAAAAAGTTTTGTAAAAACTCCAGACGGAAATCAGTATTATTTGTTTAAAATTCGTTCAGACTTGCGTTTGCATTTCTGTCTCGAATGTATTCAAATACGCTTCATCAAATAGCTCTTCAGAATTTAATGCTGATAAAAGTAGTAAACACGGTTCTTATAACATCCAAATGTAGAAAAACTTTTTCCTTTTAAAAAATGACTAAGATATCTGATGACAAATCATCTAAAACCGTACCTTTTTTAAGAAAAGAGGTACAATACTGAGATTTTACAGCAAGGTCAGTCATCTGACACGACATCTTTCCAACCCAAAGCAAATTACGATTTAAAGTACAAGCAGTTTTCTGAATTATTGTACAGAACAGGGGTGGCGAACCTTTATGGATCAACGTGCCATTTTTTCTTAAGAAATGTTTGAGGAGGTATAGACGTGACGTCAAATAATTTTGATTTGTGTGACTATTGGGAAAATAATAAAATTAAATGCCAACAAACCAGAGCTCTTTATTTTACAACGAAAAAATACCTTTTGTACTGTATAGTTGAAAATATATATTTTAGTTATACTTGTAATTTAAATTAAAATAACTTTAGTGTGATTTCTTTCGTTGCAGATTGGATGACATAATTTATATTAGGATTGTAAGATGTTACTTTTAGTAGAATGCATGCTGAATTGGAGTCATCTGCCAAATGGCTTCTAAGCAGTTATTTTTGCTGTGGTTCACTTTTTTTGACAAGAGGATTTGCGATTTGTTCCAAAATCCGTTTTACAGACAAATGTTCTGCATACCACTATTCCAGAACATAAAGCACGCACCACTTTGTCGCCTCTTTCATTTCTAGATTCACCAAGTTTGAAATTCTCTGTTAAACTTATTATCTTGCGCTTATTGTTCTGAACTAGTCATATCGAACAACAGTTAAAAATCGTAAATGTAACACAAATAAACTTTAAAATACAGTTGCGTCAACGAAATTGACTATGCTATGTGTAGACAAATTTTGCATCATAAGCAACTGTAGTCCACGACGCAACTAAGGCAAGATAATAAACAAGCGTGCTCCCCACCACCCATCACTCACGTTTGTTCGTAATGTTTCATAGTAAACTTTGTTATTTTGAAATAAAATGCAAACCATGTTGATCACTCGCCTGCCCAAAACATTGTGTCGAGTGCCATTGAGGGCACGCGTGCCACTGGTTCGCCATCCCTGGCATAGAAGGCTTCTAGTGAAAAATATTCACTCTGTGTCGCTAAAGAACGCTACAATTCCACGGGGTTGCTCTGTAAATATTGAATTTTTTATGCAAGTATTGTATGACAATCATGGAACTGTTTAGTTAAGGTTTCATGAAGAAGTTAAAAGTTCACAATAGCAAGCTAGTTAGAGGCTTCTTATCCATAAACAGAGACTATGACACTTTGCTAACTTTTTCTTTTTATGATGGATAACAAATATTCCAGTGCATACATAATTTATTGATAAAAAAACAAAGAAAATGCTTGAAACGTCATGTCAGGTAGCTAAAAGAAGTCGCATAAAAGTTTAATGATTTTCTAAAAAATCAAGACATTGATATGTGTTATATATATGTGCTTTTCAAAAGCACACAAGGACAAAATTTGGTATACTTATTGATATCCTTAACTTTGAGAGAAGTATTGTTAAAATATCATACGAATGGTGTGGGAATTAAAGAAGCCGACAGTGAGGGGTATCTAACATGGAAAAAATGACATTCTGAATTTCGATAGAACATTTGGAATGAACGAGTGAATATTAACATCACACCGTTCAGCTACACGAGGGCTTTTGGTGACGGACCTCGTAATTTTGAGCCATGGTCAAGTGACAAGGACGATTCCTGAGCTGGCACCCCTCTCCTAACTACCCTACCACACCACACCAACGGGAGGACGTTTGAGCACTCGACAGATTTAGCGTGCATCGGCCCCTCTCTACATGGCGGATCTTCAGTGGCACCAGGACTCGAACCTGCGAAACGCCAGCCACAAGTTTTCGTGACCATAACTACTAGGCTACCGCTGCCCCACAGACACATTGGAATAAATATTTGAGGCTTAGTTCTTTAATCGCCTTATATCGCGGTAACTTTTTTTGTCCCCTTGATTTACATTCAGTCATTTAAATAGTCTTGAATGAAAATGAACTGCCATTCAAAGTATTTGATCGCTTTAATTCAAGTTTCATTGTTGTACAAGAGCCAATTCGATAAAGAAAGCAAATTAAATTTAGTAGATATTGTCAATTTATAAAATATTTTTAATACCATAAATATGAAGTTTCGCCAAACATTAGTTAATTTACTACCATTCGTAATTCGCATTTTTGAACCTCGGACATGCAACAAAGACAACACTTGAGTTGACCAACCACGTTAGCGTGAGGACTTTAAGCCTCATCTAATTTAATGTCCATCAGTTTCTCTACAAGGCGGGCCTTGACATGACTTTAGAGCAAGCTGGGATTTTAAACTTGTGTTTCTTTAATCTCAAAACGCATTTGAAACTGCCAAACGTGCAGGTCGAACTTGAATTGACGATACAAGAAAGGAACAATACCATGAAGATTTTATTGCTTTATTTCGATATCTGTTGTGGGGAAAAAAATTCAGACCCAATAATTATATTTCTAATTATTTATTTAAATATGCTAATTCATCATAAGTTTGATATTTTTTATCTATGCACTTTCTGCAATTTTAACTTGCTTCGAAAATAAGATTTGGAACTGTTAATTTTCGCAGCACACCTGCGTATTGCAGCACGAAAATTATTACTCTAGAGCTGCAGTTCTCAAACTGGGGGGGGGGGGATATCAAAAAGTCGAAAATAAAAGATTTTAAAAAATTTACAAGAAAGGAAACAAAACAAATTATATTTTGACATAATAAAAAATATATTAGTTTAAAAATGAATTTATGTTTATAAACGGGTACGAGTACTGCACAATGTATTTGATAATTTATCAATACTTAACTAAGAACAGGTGTAACAATTGTTCGAGACTCCCACGGGCTTGTCTTGTAGAGCAAAGTTTTTCAAAAAAGATTTAATATTAGGAATTCTATATTTATATTATATTTAATTAAAAATAATTTTGCAATCTGTTTCAGTTTAAAAATTAGAAATAAAACAAAATACTTATCCTATTACTTAAAACATTATACTTAATAATTAAATATAGTAATATAAATATGCATTTATATACATAAATAAAAAAATAAAATGAAAAGTAAAAATATATGTTACTTAAAACATATACAACATTTAATTGTACGGTGAATAATAAAGGCCGTATTGCATAGTTTTAGCGTCAAAATACATTGTTGCATTCCATGCATTGTTTTTTTGGGAGGGAGGTTAAATTATAATTGGAAATTGGGTCGCAAACATTGAAAGTTTAATAAGCACTGCTCTATAGCAACCCTGGGAGGGGGGAAATCTTGCAATTTCAAAAACATTAATGACGTTACTCCTTAACTTATACAGACTAAAAGGTTTATTTTTATGCGATGAGCATTCTCTAAGGGTGAAATCTATTGATAAGATTTTCACGCGACCCTTGAAATGTAAAGGAATGCTTCAAGTAAACAAATTCACAGATCTCAAGGTTTATTAGTTGAAAAAAAACACAAAAATTGATCGAATCTTAAGTTAGGGTGGATTCATTTTTATTTCCTACTGAATATTAAGGAGAGATAATTGAGGTGAAAAGAATTATCAAAATAATAAATGCAACTGCTCGTCCTTCAGGAAAATTACAAGTATTTCCTGAAGCAATTTGCTTCAGCAAAATTACAAGTATTCAAAAACAGTTTCATATTCTCTTTCAGCTCTTAAGAAATTAGTGATATCAGAATATTTCTAGGGGTTTCATTACATTGTTTACCAATTACTTTGTACTGTATAAGTGTGCGATGTCTTTGTCATAATAACACAACCAAATGGATATGTTAAGCTCCATTTCATAATCTTTTGTAAAAATAAAATATTTGCCAATTATTTACTTAACGAAACAGTTTCAGAGCTCATGATACACAAAAAAAAAAACACCATACAAGTATTACAAAACACAATTGAAGATCAACTTTCAGAAAAAAATTCACTAATTTGATATCCGGATGCTACGCTACAAGCAGCGCTTGTTGTCAAGTGATATGAATTCCAAGATTGCGGCCTAGTGGTAACAAATAGTCAAGAAAATAATTTTAAAGAACTGTCTTGAAATATATTTCAAATGAAGAATATAGGAATAGATTGAAAATAACCAAGATCAGTCAATAATAAATACCAATATAATATAATGAAAATTATTTTTACTAATGATAATGCGTAATATATCATAATCGTATAATATAATTTAATAATTATTATATACGATATTAATATAAGATATTATATGGAATAATAATCATAATTTAATAGTAATTATAAAAAGGAATAATCATAATGTAATATAATAATTATATATAGGATACTCAACTATAAATAAACACAAATAATTATAAATAATTAACATATGTATAATATAAATAAAGAATATAATATAATTATTATACATGATTGTATTTTTATATATTATAAATAAAATAATTACACAAATGACATTAAAATTAATAATGAATATTAATTCAAAAGTTCTGTGATACTTGCAATATTCCAAAACCTGCGAGCTTTTGTAACGAATTGCATTGAACAAAGAACTTTTAAAAATGCAGTATTAAAAATTAAAATAAAGCTTAAAAACGAGATTGCAGCAATATTTAAAAGCGTAGGTCTCATATTTAAAAAAATACCCTTGTACAAATGGTATTAGAAATATCCATATTCAAAAATAGCACAAAATTCAACAGAAGACGAAAGCAGCTGTCTTGAATAAATGAAATGGAAACTTAAATTTTTATAAGAATTCGGATTAAAATCGTCTGACCTTAAAATAGGGTTACCGCGGGGTAAAAAATAATAATTAAGTCTAACATACGTTATCCCCATGGCAACCACATTGCCAGACGATAGAAATATCAAGGTAATATACTGTAATGTTATCGCCCATCTTGGCGAACATAAACAACTTGTCGCGTAGCACCCCGATATCAAATTAGCACCGTAATACATGTCAAGAGTTCAGAGATCATTTGCACACACACATTTAAAAATGCCCATCTCCATAAAAAAACTCGTATCTAAATTTTTATAAAACTTATACGATGAGTGAGAATTTATCTGTAGAATAAAATATCTGATAAATTCATTCTCAAAATAATTAAATAACTATTTTATTTAATTTGTCTATGAATTAAAACAATAAGTCATGTAAATAAAGGTGAAAAAGAGCTCTGATGGATTACGCAGATAGAATTCACCCCTGAGTTCTAAAAGCTTGAAGTGGTGCTATCTGCTTTTTAAATGAAAAAATAATTCAAAGCTCATTAGAAGTTTCCAAATCATTTTGATAAATGAACAATGAGGGGATTTAAAATGATCTGAGCATGAAGGAAAAAAATCTAAAGTACATCACATTCAAGTTGTTCAACCACTTCTATTGTGGCTATTCTATATAGTTATCAGACAATTTACTAGAAGAACAAAAGTATAGCGAGAGCTACGTTTGTAGACAGGAAATTTTTCATTTTAACACCTGCATACCATGGAGCTTAAAAAGTTTTGTTGAGTCTGAAAAGTTAAGAATTTTAAAAAGAAATTCTTAAGAAACGCGAATGAGATGTGTGTAGATGTGTAAATGTATTTAAAAATAAGTTCTTAAAAGTTTAAATTTTTCTTTTGTTATATATTTTGCATAAGAGATTGCAATAAACCATTCTTTTTTTTTCTTTTATCAAAAAGCCGCAATCTGTTAAAGATAAAAATCGATTGATCAATTGCTTGTCAACATAACTTTCAGATGCAACAATAAGGATAATTTTGAACCTCATTCAATAAAGAACTGGAAAACCCATTTCCACAAAAAGCGAACCAGACAGGTTTATCGTGCATCTGTCCCGCTACGTGGCCCTTTTATATATAATTAAACTTTGAGATATTAAAATAGAAATTGAATTAATCGATTCATTTGTTAAACTATTTTAAAGTTCCAAAATTTAGAATAATCAATCACTAGCTATCCACTTATTTATAGCACCATTTGATTTTGACAAAATCCACGTTCAGTAAAGAATTGGCAAGATTTAATGTTTATATACCTCCTTATAAATATAACAGAAATGTGGAAAAGCAATCGATTTTTTTACGAAAAAGAAAGTCATGAACGCAAAAGAACAGCTATCAAAAACAAAAGCTTAATTGAGGATAGCAATTTTTTTGTACATTTGAACCAAGACTAAATTTTTCATTGCTATATATTACGAAAATTTCGGAAGTTGAAGACGGTCACGGTTAGCGAAAAGGATATTTGCAATTAAAGTATACTAAACATTCCAACAGAGTGTACTGATGGAATAAAAAAAGTAACATCTAGCAAAACAACAATGCGATGATTATTTGTGCGATTTGCCGTTTAATTTGCAAGAGATTACAAGCGAAAAATAAAACAAAACCTAATTACAATTTAAAATACTTGTAATTAAAGTTTCTTTTAAAAGCCTTCGGAACTTAAAACTCTAATATTATTCGTATAAACAACTTTAAGCTTTGATAAACAATTCGAAAATCATACCACTAGCACCAGCTAACGGGACGATTGTATTAATAAATCTTATAATTTACTGAAATCCGCATTATATTAATTCAAATTCGAACACTATACATAAAATACCAAATTGTAAATTTTGTATCAAGTCTATAAATATTCGAATTTTTTTGCAAAATCTTATGCTTATAGAAACATCAATATAAAATATAGCTAAAATCCTTCATCAAAAAATGTGTGTCCATTTTTGTCTTTTGAAAGAACGAATTCTCTCAAGTGCAATTCAAACAAATGATAAATTTTGCTTCCAATATTCACTAAAGATAAAAATTTATTTTTAAGTGTTATAGTATATTTTTAAACTATTGGGCTGAGAGCTTTCTGACTATCTTTTTTTATATATATGAAATAGCCTAAAAATAAAAAGAATCCTTACCGACTATTGTCCCAGTCATATTAGTACCCGAGATAGAACTAAAGTTTTTATAGCTGTTGCCTTATTCCAAATTTTCGTCTTAAATGCAGCCTAGTTTATTTTGAAAAGAACGTCTTTAAAATTGAATCCCTAAATTAAGATCGGAAAGCCATTCTGACGTCATCCAAAGCTCCTCCCACTAAGTATTTGGCTAATACCAAAGCCTTCTCAAAGCGAGGAGTAGTCAAAAGACTTTGGACCCAATATTGACTCGTTCCCTAACAATAAATATTCTTCGAAAAGTTCTGACATGGGTTTGAACTTAAAGATCAATCCATTAGATAAACTGATTCTAATATTGGCGTTTCATGCTCTTGTTACTTTCATATCGCTATGAGATTTTGTGGATTAAGATTTCTACTGGACATTGATACTCAGCAAAAGGTTCAAGGTCTTTCTCCTTGAGAGTCTTGACTGAGTTGCCAGTATGATATAACAAGATATAAGATTTAGCAGATAAGAGTTTTACTAAACATAAAGATATATCGGTTTTTCTTTTTTGTCTAAAACTATTTTTATTGTTATCTTCAATTTCAAGGTTATAAAGGGTCAAGGTTATACACTTACAAAAAAACCCGATAGTTTAATTGGTATAGCACTATCAAGTGAAACTAAAAAGTATTTCTTCTGAAACTGTGATAAAACTTGCCGAATTTTTAAGTCTCTTTTCTGAATGCGCTTAGAAGAGAAAAAACATCGACACAGTTTGTTCATTCACACTCAATTCTTGTCGGGATTGGCATTCTTAAGAACAATCAATAAATCAACAAACAAATCTTAAATATGCGTTTAGAAAAGTTGTATTAAAATGTGTCGTGATTTTGTATATTTTAATCAAAATTAGCAGTTGTAACATTTTCACAGTGTTGGACTCAGCACTTCCAAAAAGGATGCTGCTGACTACGAGAATTCAGCAGTGACAATAGATGAGCCATGTGCTGCTGTAATTTGGCTTAAGTTATTAAAAGGAAGAGAGATTTGTGGAAGGAAGAAAAACTCAAAGGACGTGTAGGACGAAATGATGATCCAGGAGTAGGAAATCAAATTTTGGTACTGCCCTTATAACCCTTAATTTTACTGCCAATAATTGCTCTAGTGACATTATTCAATAGTTGGCTTTACTGCTGTCGAAAAGAGAAAAAATGAAGCCAAAAGTTCCCGCCAATGGATACTATACCCACATAATATTGTAACCATTTATAGGATTTATGCAATATTATTCAATTGTGGGTGTTAAATATAAAGTACGTACTGATTCTTTAGACCTTGAATTTCTGATGAATTTATTGACGATTCCAAGAAATATAGTATCATTAATGATTTTCATGCATCTTAATAATAGGGATTTAATATTCCCTAAACAATGCTGTCATTTCTATAAATAACTAGTTATTTACTTTGCCTAGACACGCGACTGTATTTTTGTAATTCGTTTTCCCCTGTATATAAAAAAAAATGATTTTTGATTAGTTCCCTCTCGCCATGCAGTACTCTTCAAGCATGAAAATTCAAAATTGTCGTTTTTCTCAAATAGACTTTTAGCCAGATACGGAATTGAGGGTTCTTAGAAACCCATATGCCCGCAGAAATTTCCATAGAATTCCCTCTCTTGTATTTTGGCACTGTACTCGAAGAATGCTCGAATAAATGATCCGAACACTTACTATCTCAAGTCCTGTAGCAAACAGAAATTGGAGCTCACATGTTTTGTGTTGTATTGTCTCTGCGTGTCTCCACTGTAACGTAGCCTCTTTGATAACCATATGTCTGTTATCCCTTTGTGTTTCCCGGTTTCTCAGGCGAAGATAGTGTTTTTTGCGTCGGACTGACATAACGATTTATGGCTCATTTGTGCGATTTATAAAATGAGAAACCTAATAGGGCATTGGATGGACTGGATCCTGCCGTGAGTGAGTGAATATTAACGTCCCACTGTTCAGCTATACGAGGGCTTTTGTGGATCGCTCCGCGTAATTTTGACCCATGGTCAAGTGACGTGGACGACACCTGAGCTGGCACCCCTCTCTCCTAACTACCACACCACACCAACGGAAGGACGTTTGAGTTCTCGACAGATTTAACGTGCATCGCTCCCCTATACGGCGGGTCTTCAGCGGTACTGGGCTCGAACACACGACAGGCTAGCCATGATCCGATACCTTGACCACTTGGCTACCGTGGCCATTTATTTTATCTTGATTTCACAGATAACTGAAAGAAAATAGGCGACATTGTTTTGGTTCGTCCATTAAAATATGAATTACAAGTTTTTTGGAAAAAATCATTTAAAGGGATCAGTTATAATTTCAAACTAATAATAAATCGTACCTGATGTTAATTTATCTTAATGTTTATAACTTCAACGATTTTAAGTATTGGGATATTATTTATACCGTAAAGTTTAAATTTTATTTCAGTTTTGTTTTTGTTTTAATAATCAAGTTCTTTGTTTGCTTCATTTAAATTCTAGTCTTTGAAAAAAAGCAAGCAAAAAAAGCATTGTTTTAATTAAGGGGACATGGTACGCCTTACACAAAATTTTCTAATTTAATGATTTTCATAATTTTTTATGGTTGCCTTCTATGTGTATGATGTAAAACAAATTGTGCTCAAAATTTCATTAAAAGCCAACCATTTAATTTTTTTTAAGAGTAACACTTGAAGCATTTTAAAATGCTACGTCTCCTACAAAAATTAAAGTATATACATGAAAGTTGATTTGTGTCAAACTGATGTACAATAAAAGTTGATATGGGTTTTGCGATAACATGATTGGTATTTGTACAATATTTCTTTCTATGAATGCTTATTAAAATTTCTTAAAAAATGTGTAAATTCTAAATTCAATTATTTTTTATGAAATAAGTATTGCTTTCATTGGAAAATGCATACCAGCTTTTGTTTCATGTACTATTAGCAACAAGTGAAAAAAATTTCCAAGTATTAGGCATAACAGAAAAAAAGCCTTGGCATTTAAAATGAAGATAAACTAGTTATTTTATCTTTCCGAGATAAGTCAGTTTAAAGTTTTGATTTGCCATAGAGATGTAAATAAATACAAACGTAAAAGTTATCACAACTGTGTTTTTTAAACTTAGAGCTTTCAAACTTTGAGAGTTCGTAGAAAAGTATATAAAAACAATTTAGGCTAAGAAAATTATATTTGATTTTTAACCGATTTTTGTCAATTGAATCGTACTGTGTTCCCTTAAATTTTCTGGATAAAGAGGTACAAAAATTACTAGAAAAAAATAATTGCTATTGATCATTATAAGGTAAAACAAAAAAAATGTAGAATATGTAATAAAATACGGAATTGCAAGTTTTTATATATATTTGTATAGCCTTATATATACATTCACTTTACATAAGAGCGGGAACTGTCCAAGGTAAAAAAGACAAATAAAATAGCAGATAATACATTTAAAAGGAATTTTTATCCAAACTAAAGTTTAAAAGAATTAAATGATAATTTTCTGTATATACCAGAAAAATCATAAGCGGAAAATCAATTACTTTGTAAGACCCCGAAAAAAAAAACATACAACAAAACATATACTTGATTCTAATTTGATTGTTTATCGATAAGTTGGACGACAAAAAAACATTTGGGGAAGACTTTTGAGTGCATCGATAGTTAAAATACTTAATTGTTATTTAAGTTGTTTAAAATAATTCTATTAATTTGTAAATCATTACTTTCCTTGGAAGAAAAACACTCTTATCGCTTATATTCCAACTACTTGCGACAACTTTTTTTTTTAAAAAAATGCAGATATGGAGATTTTTTGTTGTACTTTTTTGATTTGTTCAGTACGTTTTCAGAAAAATATTCTAAAATTAAGAAGATAAAAAACAATTATAATTACTAAAATGGGGAAAAATTTATAAAAAATAACATAAACGCGGCCAAAAGTTTATGAACAAGTTTTCAATCTTTCAATTCTGATGTGTAATTACATTATTTTTAAAATGTCTTTCGGGATAAGAAATATTTTAATTTTTACAAAAATTAGAGCCCTTTATTTTAGTTATATGAAATTGCTTTAAAAGAAACAATGACTATATTAACATAAGGGACTGTAAATTTTGTAATAAAACAGTGATTGATAAATCCGAAGGCTGAAACACTTCTACTATTACACAGAACATACAGAAAAAAATTCAGTTAATTATTTTCAAAACTTTTTTTACCAATCGCTGTCCCCGTTTGGACATTTAAAAAAACATTTTGAGTAAAACGCGTTTTAAAGTATGACATCTTGCATAAAATAATGGCATCTGTTTTTATTAAAACACTTATAGTTTTTGTTCTATTGAACGGCAAATAATAAACTTTGTATTTTTATAACGCTTATAAGATGGCCTATAAAATAAATTCATAAAAAAAATATTAAAAAATTTAATTTTTGACAAAATTCACGGATACCTTAAATGAGTATTTATCATTTTATTCCATAGCATTGGTTTATTTTAAAACGTTTTAAACACTGCGTCTCACACAAAGCAGTTTTAGAAGAAAAATACCTTACCTCGATTCTATCGTAATTCCCATCGATTGTCACAATCACACGTTGAATTAACCCTGCGTTGTAACTCAAAACACAGATTCTCTTTATATTTTATCGTAGAACGTAAAATGCATCATCTGATAAGGAAAAGAAAATGAAATAAAGGCATGGGAAATAATACGTAGTGTATCAGGCGAAACTCCGTCACAAATGATAAACATTCGGATAAGTCTACGGTTTCATCATTGGCTGACTAAAGGGTTTGACCAATGAAGGTCGAAACACCTTTGTGACGTCACTGGACACAACAGGTGAGACGGCAATTGTGCCTCCGGCAGAACGGGTCAATTACGATCTCTACCTCAAGCACACAGATTCCTCCGTTTTTAAACTCTTTTATTAGATTCACCTGTGTAACGGAATCTTTGAACTTGATTTTTACCCACTTTAGAAGGTCAGATGAATTTGAAATTTTGCACACTTGTCAAGGACCGATGAAAATACAATAATTTTGTTCCAATATCCTTATCAGGATCATCAGGATTAACGATTCCCATTTCCAGATTTGGTGACTAAAAGATTAAGTTACAGCCCCCTGAAGCGAAAACGCTCATGTTTAATACAAATACGACAAACAAAAAAGAGTAATTCATCAATGAATAAATGATAGTTTAAAAAACTTAAAAAACATGCTTTTGTTGTAGATCGAACAAAAAAAATGAAAAATAATTTGTACTTTAAAAAAACTAAAAAACACACTTTTATGGTTAATCGAACTAAAAAGTAAAAAATAATTCGTAATATAAGAATAAATCATTAACGAGAAAATTAATGTCCTTATGGATAAAAACGTGGAGTGCTCGATATCAATTGTTATAATTTCTTACTAGTTCTATTCCGAAATGTGGCCACGGTAGCCTAGTGGTCAAGGTATCGGATCGTGGCTAGCATGTCATGAGTTCAAGCCCAGCACCACTAAAGACCCGCCGTGTAAGGAAGCGATGTAAGTTAAGTCTGTCGAGAGCTCAAACGTCCTCCCATTGGCGTGGTGTGGTAGTGAGGGGAGGGAGGTGCCAGCTCAGGTGTCGTCCTCGTCACTTGACCATGGTTCAAAATTACGAAGTCCGTCGCCAAAAGCCCTCGAGTATAGTTGAACAGTGCGACGGTAATACTCACTCACTATTCCGAAATGCTGAGTTGTGCAAAAATGCAGTACAAAGCACCCAGCGTTTTTACCACAATGACATTAATTTTCACGTTAATAATTTTATTCATATATTAATAATTATTTCTTACTTTTTAGTTCTATTAACTGTTTTTTAGTTTTTTTTAAACTACAATTTGTTTTTATAACATGACTAGCAGACCACACATTCCTTTAACAGTGAATCAAAACTCTTCGGCTCGTTTGATTTGATTTCGTTCCTCCTCCCAATTTGCATAAACAACTTTTTTCACCGTTTTGTTGCTCAAAATAAATGCAACAGAATAATTTCCTTTTTAACGAGAGGAATTCATTATTTTCGAATTCGATAATTGCACAAAATTAACCAATGTTGTAAAATTAAACACTGAAAGAACAGGGGAGGAGGAATGTAGCATATTAAAGCATTTTAGAAAAAAATTTAAATTTCGGCTGTGTTTTTGAAGTGAAAACTACTTTAGCGGCGTTGGGCACTTTTTGGTAGGGGAAAATCTTATGGGTTCGCGTCATCGACATGCTCTGACTGGCGCACGCGCAGTGTGCTGTTCGCCTCAGACACTTTTTGGATGGGTGAAATCTCATGCGTTCGTGTCACCGACATGCTTATAGCGGTATATCTGTAGCTATACAGCTGACGTAGAGTGCTGTGTATATCTTATAAGTGAAGTTGAATGGATTTAGTGAAAAGTTCAATGTGTATATACTGTGCATTGCTCGTTACGATTCCGAGAATGGGCAATACATATTAATGGTTGTCGTTTATATTTCGCCTAGAAAATCTATGAGACAGATAAAACAATTTTTATTCGAAAATTTGATGATTTATACAAGAAAAGGTTCTGAAATACTCGATAAAAGGTTTGGTGAAAAATATGATAGTGTACCGATGATTTTAAGTGGAGACTGCAATATTAACTTTGCAGATGATAAAAATCTACCACTAATTGAATTTCTAAATGAAACACTTAATTTAAATATCTCCAATGATCGAAAACTCAGTACTACAAAATATGAAACGATGAACGATGCGGTTTTTACGCAATACTTGGATAAATTTGAATCAAACATTTTCCTTTCTTACTTTAGTTACCATAAGCCTATTGCATCTTTTTTAGAACAAAATGAAATAATTGAAAGTACAAAAAGTCTAAGTATTGTTGAAATGAATGATGACAATTATCCAAACAATTAAAATAATGTTAAAAATCAAGTGCATTGGAATTTAAGTAAATACAAATACTATCCATAAATAATAGGATTGCATATTGTTATTTTAATTGAATTGTATTTATATTTTGTCATGATCTTGTACAGCCCGTAATATATTTTAATAATAAAAAAAACCATATAAACATGCATTTAGTTGCTGCTCGGAGTGTCAATAGATGTGAAAACCAGATTGAGAGAAGTCGATAATTTTAATTCAAACATTATGAAATTTCAAATTTTAATACTAAAAGTTCTAAGTTTTCACTTCTATCGGCAGTCTCTATAACTGCCAATTTTTTTTAACATGCAGCCTGTAGCGTGAGTGAGTGATTTTGGGGTTTATTGGCGCAAGAGCCGATTTCGGCTATACTGCGCCAAGCATTTGTTTTAATATCTGTGGTTTAGACGGGAAGAGAAAGAAAGAATGAATTGAATGACAAGAAAGAGGGTCGAAAATAGAGAAGGATCACTAGGGTACCCCGGGTTCGTGAAGCCCATATTTACCAAAGACAGTAAACCCCGTGGGAAAAGGAAAAGATCACTAGGGCACCTCGGGATTGTGACACCCGTACTCACCTAAAGAAGGTGAGCCCCCTGAGGGGTGCAGCCTGTAGCCTTTTCAAAAAATTACGGTAAGCATTGATAATGTGATAACCAGTGAAAAATACTCATTTCTGACCTGGATTTCATTGAAAAGATCACAGTAGTGATTCTATGATTAAGTAATGATAGCCTTCTCCGCGATGTATTCGTCATTTAGAGATTGTTATTAAACTGCCTTCTAGAATGCTGCACAAATAAACATTGATTCTAGTAATCTATAATAATATTAAGGTATAAAATATATTTATATATGATTATAAAAAGTATTCATAACGTTTGGTAAATTTGAATATGACGTCAAAAAGTTTTTACGAATTCTGCTATACAGGTCGATTCAAAATAAGCAGGACCAATTTTAAAAGCTTATAACCATTTATAGTAAACTTTAATTGTTTTATTGTCGATTATATTTTAAAAATGAAATGTTTAAATTACCAATCTAACAATTTTTATTAACTTAACTCAGTGGTACAACAGCCCATGAGGGCCAAGGCGTACTGAGCCCACATCAGTGACCTTGTATACCCATATAAGTGACCTTGGGCCCTGAGGTGCATGTTCCGATCAAGTGGTCAGTCTGACGCGAAAACCCTAGTGTTAAGTTCCGAGGCAAGCTTTGTACTCATTTATCGACCCACTGAAGGAATGAAAGGCCGAGTCGACCTTGCTCAGTCTGGGGTTTGAACCTCGGACTTGTGGTGTGGAAGCGTGATGCACTACCACTCAACCACTGGGCTTCAACTATTTTTATTAGGGGCGGGGGACAAGTTATGGCTCCGAAATCAGACCCTCAACCCCGAAACAAAATTTTCAAGCTTTTGAAAGATTGTTGGTCAATTTCAATTAAAAATATACCACTTGAAAATACGAAATGGCATTTTTCTTATGGATTACTGTATAAATTTTGAAAAGAAATAAAATTCGGCTGGTAATCTACAGCTCCAGGAATAAAATGTGGACAAAAGGAAATCCTAGGTGAAAAAGAAAAAAAAGGAAGCTGAAAAGACTTATCGCTATAGAAAATCCCCTGCTTCAAAGAACTTTAACATAGAAGCTACAGGTATCGCAATCAACAATTTGTCGTCTAATAAAGAAAATTGGCTATAAAAAATGAATAAACCAGTCTGTCATCAAATATCTGCAAAGACAGTAGAAAAACAAAGAAAACGTTCTTCGACCTCTGAATTTAATGTTACTCAAAGGTAGATACAAAACATGGATAACTTCTGTTGAAACACTGTTTCATCTGTCATCCACAACAGGCGAAATGAAGATACAATATGTTTCAAGTGAAAAACGTCGCAAAGACGCAGCTGTTTTGCAAAAGGGAAATTGGCCGTCAGGTGTTATGGTATGGATGGAAATGTCCTCTCAAGATTTAACAAAACCATTTTTTGAAAAACCAAAGATTAAATTGATACTAAATACTATCAGAATAAAGTTTTAAAGCGCATGATGAAAGAAAGTAAACGTCCTTACCCTAAACCAAACTTTGTTTTTCACCAAGATACTGCACAAAGTCATATTGCAAAACCAACTACAAAATGGCTGAAAGATAAAAAAAAAATTTCTTCCTCGTGAAAAATTACAACCACCCTCCCCTAGCTGCGTTCCTTGTGATTATTTTTATAGGGAATACTTGAAGGGCTTCAAAAAGCAATCAAAGAGAAAGTTGGAAAAATACCCCCAAGAATGGTCGAAAAAGCTCTTTAGGCTTGTTCTAAACGCTTACGTAGACTGTACAATACTAAAGGAAACCACAATGAAAATTGTCTCCCATCCGGTATAGTGGTTAGCGACGCTGACTGCTGTACCGTACGGCCTGGGTTCGAATCTCGGAGAAGACATGGATGTTTGTAAACGTATAGTGCCCTGCGGCAATGGGGGTACTCTAAATAGCCGTCAAGTCGCAAGTTCTCTCGTGAGGATAGTGGATGGGGAAGAGAGGTGAGAGGTCATTGACCCTCCTCCAGAGTGTTCTCCCTCAAAATTGGGGTGGAATCGAGCTAAATCGTACTGTATGGTGCTCAAGGCTTCGGCCAACGACAGGCGTACATCTAACCCCTTGCCATGATGAATTTCGTGGGCCTGGATATGACTCAGTCGAGATCAGGTGGCATAAGAAACAATAACAAACATCTACACATTGCAAATATCATGAAATAACTTATTTCAATAAAAAAAATTTATGATGCTTTGAAATTGGTCACATTATTTTTGAATCAACCGGTAGAATATATGATCGGTACAAAAATACAGTATGGAAACTAAAATCCGAAGAGATTTCTTATTTTACATTTTTTATTAAAGAAACATATGCTTACATCTTACTTTAGATTTTTCTTTAAATTTTAGTGAATACAATTCTTTTATGAGTTTTTCAGGGCTCAATACTTTCACTCCTTAAGGGGATACAGTATGATTCAATTGAGAAAAATTAGTCAAAAAATCAATTTAATTTTTTTAGCCTAAATTATTCTTTATATTTCTTTCTATAACCTCACAAAATTTGAAAACTCTAAACTTAAGAAATGCAGAATTATGATAGCATTCACGTTCGTTTTTATTCACTTTCCTACGGCAAATAAAAACTTTAAACTTAGTTATCTCAGAAAGATAAAATAACTAGTTTGTCTTCCTTTAAAACGCTAAGGCTTTTTTTCTATTGTGCCTAATGCTTTGAATTTTTTGTACCTATTGCTAATAGTATACGTAACAGAAGATAGTATGCATTTTTGAATCAAAGCAATACTTATTTTTTTAAAAATAATTGAATTTAGAATTTACACATTTTATTAAGGAATTTTCAATAAGCATTCATAAAAAGAAGTAATGTGCGAATACTACAATCATGTTATCACAAAACCCATACCAACGTTTGTTATACATAGTTTGACGTACATGTAAATCAAATTTCATATACGTACCTAAATATTTGTAGGAGTAGTAACATTTTAAGATCACTTCAAAAATTTCAAGTTTTTTCCTTAAAAAATTAAATGCCCATTTTACGAAATTTTGAGCACAAAATCTGTTTTATATAGTATACACACATAGGAGGCAACCAAAAAAATTTTGAAAATCCTTAAATTAAAATTTTTTTGCATAATCGTACTTAAACGCGATATCTTGTTTCCAAACCTTTGATAAAAAAAATGACCCCTTCTACAGTTTGTTATCGTTATTTAGAGAACAATGTGGGTAAAAAAGAATCTTTGTCAGGACTAGCCAACGGAACAGCAAGAGAGAAAAATCACAAAAATTAATTTTTAAAATTTTTAACTATAGGAAATTATTGATAATGAGTCACATTATTCACCAATGAACATCGTTTTAAATAGGAAACTATAGAACAGGAAGAAAGTTCATTTGAAGGGCAAAGTAATTTATGTTTCTTACATATGCATTATTATTTTTCATATTTCAGAGGACATTAAAATAAATAAATGATGTTTTTGTTTTCACTTAATGTGTTTTTAATTACGTTTCAACGAACCATCATATAAGATTTCAAAAACGAATGTAATTTTTTCGAATGTTTTTCACGAAAATATCATGCGTAATCAAAATAATATACATTTTATCTTGTGTGTTTTTAACATTTACTATTTCCGAATGCAATTTAAGCTCTTATATGAATCTAAACTTGGCTAAAAATATTATAAGATTTATAAGTATCATGTAATTTGTACCATTTTAAGATTTATTACATTTGATTTGGAAAAGAGAAAAAAAATTATTATTTTTGATTTTTAGGAGGTTTTAACTTATTTACGTGCTTAGCTTTAGAATAATCTCATTGAGAATTTAAGAAATTTGAGGGGAAAAAGTATATTGTTAGTATAATTTGGATTCAATGTTAACCCCACACGTTTACGACAATGGCATTAATTTTCTCGTTAATCATTTTATTCTTATATTAAGAATTTTTTTTTTTTACTTTTTAGTTTGATTTACCATAAAAGCGCGTGTTTTTTAGTTTTTTGAAACAATTTTTCATTATAATATTTTAAACTTCGAATTTCCTCTTAACAAAGTATTACATCTCCGAGAAAATATCTGCATACCAAAAATTTATTAATGAATTAAAAAGTGCAAAATTGAAGGACTTAAATTATAATAATGTAAAGTATAAATTTGATAAATAAATTTAAATACAATTGATTTTTCTAAAGAAAATATGGGGATTACAAATAAAATATTCAAATGAATCCTGAGTGGATAAGACTATTCTGATGAAGAAATATTTGTCCTTATATTAAGGGAAAAGAATAACGTGTTATCAGTAGTATCACAAAACTATTCGTCCGTTAACTACTTGCAACGACTTTTTTTTTTCAGGTCCCTTAACATATATCTGTGCAATCGGAAAAAAACATCCTTCTTCAAACCAATGTAACTTAGCAGTAAAACAAAACAATAATTTGAAATTTTTACCACATGATAATCATTTATATATACATTATTTCTCAAATTTTCAGAGAATTTGAGAAACAATTTAAAATGTTATAAATGAATATAAATTGGGCAATTTTTCAAAAATATGAAAATCAGTCTTTTACACCGCGCAGGATTCTGAAGTACAAAATTGATCAAAATAAACAGCATTAATTTTATTTGGTATAAAAACGTTCACTTTCGAAGTTATACTAACTTTTACGAAATTTAGAGAGAAAAAAATATTTTTTAAATACAATTATAACAAAGATTTTAAAATTTAAGCAAAAAAAATTTTAAAATTCAAATAAAAAAATTTTATTAATTTTTTTTTAAAAATTGTAGTATAAGTTACGAAGAGCCTTATTTTGAACACGTGTATGAAATTTCAAATTGATATCATAAATAGTTTCTGAGAAATCCTGCGCGCAAGCTAAAATTTGTTGTTTTGAGAAAAATGAAGTTAAAAAGATAAGAAAGAGATAGGGTTTTTGTTTAAGTTTCACTAGTTATTTCTCAATAACTTCGGAAGTTTTTACAGTATCAACAAATTTTGGTATCAAAATGCTCAGAAATGTAGAAGCTTTAACATATATATTTTTTTAAAAATTGAAAAATTTTCAATTTTTCCTTAGAGACCTTAAAAAATGGAGATATGGGGATTAGGATTTGCAATCCCGGTGTCATATTTTCAATCCCGAGATTTCCGGATTACATTATCCAATCCCGGGATTAGGATTGGACAATTTATTAAAAATACTTACATATTAGGGTAGTTAAAATTGCATAATAAAACTGAAAATATAATTAAAAATTGATTGAACATTATTTTAATGAAACAAATAAAAAAAAAATAATTCATCATAAAGAGCAAATAAAAATAGTACGTAATGAAATTTTTTTTAAAAAATATTTCTTCATTTCTTGTGTTTCTGTGAATAAGTTTTTTAAAAACACAGCTCGTCCAGCGTTTCATCGCTGAAACGGCTTCTTATTTTTGTTGCAAATTCTCCTGCTGAAAAAAATGCACATTCGAATTCTTTACTAGTAGGTGTTATTGTCATTAAATAGGAGTATGCTCTTTTCAGGTAGTCACCACGTCTCCCTCCATTTATAAAAAAGATACTTCTTTTTGAATTTTTGATGACAGTGTCTCAAATCTAATAGACTGCATTGGTGCATATACCTCTTTGATAATTTTGTCTAGTTCTTCTGAAACACTTTATTGTTTTTGTGTATAAATTGATCCAGTTAATCAGAATATGAATCACTTTCAAGTGTTACCTCATTTGAAATTGAAGATCCAGTTGCTTAAGCTTTTAGTAATGTAATGGGATTTGAAGTGTCTTAAGTCTTCCAAGCAGGTCCTCTATTAATTAACGGCATTTAATTGAAGAAGGAACTGTGAAAAAATCTATTCTTGGATGTTGCCTATATTATTGTGTAAGCATTGCAGTGAGCCACTTAGATCTGGGCGACGTTTTCCCTTACGAGAAATGAGAGCTGTGCATATATTTATTTTCTTACCTATAGCACTTATAATTGCACAAAAAAATTCTACGTACATATTTCATAAACAAAATATAAATTTTTGAAGAATTAAATTCTTAGAAAATTTTTATGAGAAACCATTTTTTAAATATAATTTAGACAAAAATTAAATCCCGGAATTAGTTATTTTAATCCCAGGATTTCCGGATTGGAAAAAAAACCAGGTTTCTGGGGTTTCGGAATTCCGAGATTGAAAACTCTACTAGATATCTTCCAAAAACTTTAGTTGCCTCTGTCCAAGTTAGATGACACCGGGCATCCTGAGGGTGGAAAAAATATCAGTTTTCTGACCCCTCATACGATGGGGAGAAAGTTACAGAAGAAAATAAGAGAAAACATATTAAATTTCATGGTTTAACATACACACCCGCCTCGAACCCTTCAAGGTTCAACACGTAAAAAAAACTGACATTAAACGAATTCACTACAAAAAAAGTAAATAAGATACATTATATATTATACCAGATTCACAATGCTTTGAAAAAAATTTTCAAAATATAATTCAGACAAAAATTAAATCCCGGGATTTGAAAAAACCACCGGGATCCCGGGGCTGCAAACCTTAATGAGGATTTTTTTGTTGTTGTTTTTAGATTTGTTTAGTTTATTTAAGAAAAATGTACTAAAATTAAGAAGAGAAAAAGAAATTATTATTACTAAAATGGGAAAAAAATTGGTAAAAATTTACAAAAAAATAACATAAACGCGCTCATTCTGTACCAAAAATTTACGAAGAAATTTTCAATTTTTCAATTCTGATGTGTTGCTATGTTATTCATTTTTTAAATGACCTATAGGATAAGAGATATTTTAATTTTTACAAAAACTAGAGCACTTTTTTTTTGTTGCTATTACATGAAATTGCTTAAAAAAACAGTGATTATATTAACATAAGGGACTGTAATTTTTGTAATAAAACAGTGATTGATAAATCTGAAAGTTAAAACACTTCTATTACTATATAGAACATACACAAAGAATTTCAGTTACTTATTTTCAAAACTTTTCTAGCAATCGCTGTCCCGTTTGAGCATTTTCAAAAAAAAATATTTCGAATTAAAACGTGTTTTAAAGTATGACATATCTTGAGTATAGTAATGGCATCTGCTTTTACTAAAATACTTGCAGTTTTTGTTTTAGTGATCAGAAAATAATAAACTTAAAATTTTTATAAAGCTAATAAGATTGTCTATGAAACAAAATCATAAGAAAATTATCAATTTTTGGCAGAATTCACAATTTTAGGGTAGTCGAATACCTTAAAGTGTTATTAATTGTTAAATTCATAGTTATTTTATCAAAGTAGGTTCAAAAATTGCGTTTTGTTTTATTACGTATTTCAAACCTACATATTAAATCTACATTTTAGAGTTGAAGTATACAAATTTTTTTGTAAAAAGAGTTTTTATATTTTAAAATATAGAATGATTATAAAAAAATGAATATAAAAACATAAATGGAAACATAAATAGGAGCAGCAGGGTTTGCACAGCTAAATAGAGAGAAAAATGCGTACACGTGGAAACCACGGGCTGCACAAATTTTGCTACTTCTACGTTGCCGGTAGAAATTGTGGGATGCGCAGCGAGAGAGGGTTAGTAACACAGATACCAGTACAAACATCCTTATTATCGATTCTTCTTAGTGTAATTAGAATGTGATTCAATATTTTCTTAAGGAAAAGTAAGAAAGGAAGGAAAACTGTATCTAAGAAGGAAAAGATCGAATCATAAATCTAATAATTTCTATCGAATAATAAATATCATAAAAATGGTTACTAACTTTGTAATGGTATAGCTCGGATAATAATATTTTAACCTGAAATTTTCGAATGTTTTTAAGATTCTTCTTTTTATACTCTTTTTCTTCCTCGATCACATTATTTTTCAAGTTCATTCTTAACAATATTTGAGTTGCTGATGATTTTACGGAATATGCATATACGGATTTTCAAATGTGAAATATTATATCTATATATATAAAGGAGAAAAGCGACTCACTCACTGACTGACTGACTGACTAATCACGATATCTCTGGAACTATTCAACCTACAGACTTGAAATTTGGTAGACATGTTCCTTCCATAGAGTAGACATCAGCTAAGAACGGATTTTCCGAAATTCGAAACGGAAGGGCGTTACTGGGGGTTAAGGGGCGTTATAAATAATTGATTCCATGTTTAAACTACTTGATGTACAATCTTGAAATTGGGTAAACAGATTCCTTTCAGAGAGTAGAGATCCACTACAAAATGAGTTTGGTGAAAATCGACCCCCAAGTGGCGTTGCAGGGGCTTAGGGGGCGTTATAGATAATTATTTCCATTTTTAAACTATTTGACGCACTGTCTTTAAATTTGATAAAAAGATTCCTTTCGTAGAATAATGATCAGTTACAAAACGGGTTTTGTGAAAACAGACTTCTAAGTGGCGTTGCGGGGATTAAGGGGCGTAAAGATAAATATATCCGTTTTTAAACTACTTCACCTACCTGCTTGAAAATTGGTAGGTAAGTTTATTTCCTGGAGTAAATATCCGCTACAAAATGGGTTTTGGGAAAATTGACCCCCAAGGAGTGTTGCGGGTGGGGGGGGTTTAAGGGGCGTTATAAATTCCGATTTTTAAGTTACTAGACGTACAGTCTTGATCTTAGTAAGCAGATTCCTATTCATAGAGTAGAGATACGCTACAAAATGGGTTTCGTGAAAATTGCCCCAAGTGCGTTCGGGACTTAAGGGCGTTGTAGATAATTATTTCCATTTTTAAACTATTAGACGCACAGTCTTTATATTTGATAAATAATTTCTTTCATAGAGTAGAGATCATCTATAAGAAGGTTTTGTGAAACAGTCTCTAAGTGGCGTTGCGGGGATTAAGTGGCGTAATAGATAAATATTTTCGTTTTTAATCTACTTGACTACCTACTTGAAAATTGGTAGGAATGTTTCTTTCATGGAGTAAATATCCGCTACAAAACTGGTTTGGAGAAAATTGACCCCAAGGGGTGTTGCGGGGGCGGGGGTTTAAGGGGCGTTATAAATTCCGATTTTTAAGTTATTAGACGTACACTCTTGAAACTTAGTAAGCAGATTCCTCTCATAGGGTAGAGATACGCTACAAAATGGGTTTCGTGAAAATTGCCCCCAAGTGGCGTTGCGGGACTTAAGGGGGTTGTAGATAATTATTTTCATTTTTAAACTATTAGACGCACAGTCTTTATATTTGATAAATAGACTTCTTTCATAGAGTAGAGATCAGCTATAAGAAGGCTTTGTGAAAACAGACCTCTAAGTGGCGTTGCGGGGGATTAAGTGGCGTAATAGATAAATATTTTCGTTTTTAAACTACTTGACCTACCTGCATGAAAATTGGTAGGAATGTTTCTTTCATGGAGTAAATATCCGCTACAAACGGGTTTGGAGAAAATTGACCCCCAAGCGGTGTTGCGAGGGGTTAAGGGCAGATATAAATAATTATTTCTATTTTTAAACTATTAGACTCACAGTCTTGAAATTTGGTTAGCAGATTCCTCTCATAGGATAGAAATACACTACAAAATGTGTTTTGTGAAAATCGACCCTAGGTGGTGTTGCGGGGTTCAAGGGGCGTTATTGATAATTTTTTTGCATTTTTAATTTATTTTACGCACAGTCTTCAAATTTTGCTAAGCAGATTCCTTTCATAGAGCGCAATTCCCCTACAAAATGGGTTTTGTGAAAACAGACCCAGAAGTGGCGTTGCGGGGGCTCAAGTGGCGTTATAGATAATTATCCCCATTTTTAAACTGCTAGACGTACAGTGTTGAAATTTGATAAGCAGATTCCTTTCGTAAAGTAGAGAACCGCTACAAAATGGGTTTCGCGAATATCAACTACCAAGTTTAATTTCGGGAGATTAAGAGGCGTAATCGATAAATATTTCCATTTTTAAACTATTTGATCATCCTGCTTGAAAATTGGTAGGCATGTTCCTTTCATGGAATAGAGTTTCCCTAACAAAGAGTAAAACGAAAATTGACCCCTAAGGGGTCAAGAGGAGTTACAGAAAAAAATTCCTGTTTTTAATTGTTAGACCCATATACTTGAAATGTGTTAAGCATGTTTCTTTTGTTGAATAGGGATCCACTAAGAATAAATTTTGAGCAAATCAAGTTCTGGGGGTTGCAGGGGGTTACTGGGACGTATTGACAAAAAAAATTACTTTTTTCGAGCTACAAGGACTATAATAATAAAATTTTGTTTGCATTTTTCTTTTGTTGAATTGAATTCCGCTAAGAGCGGTTATTTTGGAAAACGGCTCTCAACGAGATTACGGGGATATTGATAGTAAAACTTTTGTTTTTTTTCTGTTAGATTTAGACTTGAAATTTGGCTTGCATGTTCAATTTACGGAGTAGAGATCCACCGAAAATTGGTTTTGCGGGAATCCACTTGGTTTTTGAGTTACGAAAGAGCAAACATCATTCTATACTTCAATTTTAGAGATTTTTAGAAAATACAAATTAGATGAGTTCTGCCCTTTTTTTTTTATCAACAGGTGACAGTTACAGGTATAAGTATATTTTTCAATACAATCGAATTCTTAATGCTAGGACTTAGATATCAATAATTTATACATATATATAAGCAGTAAAAATTTATAAAACATCATGAAATACCCAGCGAAGCGGGCGGGTAACAGCTAGTATATATATATATATATAGTTGCAGTTTTATTTCAAGGGGCAAAATAATCACTATATCTTTTGTGTTTCCTCCTTCCCAGTGTGCACTTAAAGTTAAAATTCTGCTATTAACTTTAAAGATCGTATGGTTTCCCTGTTTGAAAAGTTTCTGAGAAACAGCAAAATGAAGTGATACCGATATTAATTATACCATATACAGAATATTATATATCATATAAAAATATATTTGTTCAAGTCATCAATTTAATGTATATTAGTCTTTACTTTTTTTGCTTGTACTGGTATCAGAACCAGATATTTAAAGAGGTGATTAAGGTATCCGACCACCTAAAATTGTGAATTTTGCCAAAAATTGGGGGAATTATGATTTTATTTTATAGGCCATCTTATTAGCTTTATAAAAATACCTAGTTTATTATTTACCGTTCTCTAGAACAAAAACAACAAGTGTTTTAGTAAAAGCAAATGCCAATACTTTAAGCAAGATGTCATACTTTAAAACGCGTTTTACTGGAAATGAGACTTTTTGAAAATGCTCAAGCGGGGACAGCGATTGTTGAAAAAGTTTTGAAAATAATTAACTGAAATTTTTTGTGTATGTTCTGTATAATAGTAGAAGTGTTTTAACCTTCAGATTTATCAATCACTGTTTTATTACAAAAATTACAGTCCCTTAAGTTAATATAATCACTGTTTTTTAAACAGTTTCATAAAATAACTAATATAAAGTGTTCTACTTTTTGTAACAATTAAAATACCTCTTATACTGAAGGTCATTTTAAAAATGAATCACATAGCAACACATCAGAATTGAAAAATTGAAAATGTGTTCATAAACTTTTGGTACAGAATAGGCCGCGTTTATGTTACTTTTTGTAAATTTTTACCCATTTTTTAGTAATAATAATTTCTTTTTCTCTTCTTAATTTTTGCAAATTTTTCTTAAAATGTACTAAACACAAATCTAAAAACAACAAAAAAAAATCCTCATATCTCCATTTTTTTTAAAAAAAAGTTGTCGCAAGTAGTCGGATACAAATGAAATACGTGCAAATTGGCTTAGTATTCATCTAAGTTCCACTTCAAAGCAATTACTGAATTCCGAATTCGGTGAAGCGAGAACAATAACCGAGCTAGCATTCCCTCTCCAAGACAAATGTGAGAAACAAGCTATAAATTCCCAATAAAGTGTGAGGCTTAGAGATTTCAAATGTAGCTATGTACAAGTATATAATTGATTTGCAAGTTTTATTTTAAACACAACTATATTATTTCAACAAACATTCAATGATCTTCAAGTCAACTAACTATTGTATTAATAATTTTCATCCAAAACTGTAGTTATACAATATTGTATAATTCTGTTGTGTAGTCCATGCAATATATTCCTTTGTTATACATAGAAAATGGTAAAAGAAAAAGGAATTTAAATTTTTTTATTTTTTAAAACATGATTACGACATCAGTTTATATATATATATATATATATATATATATATATAAATGAAGTTCTTAAATTTTCTAAAGTTCTTATTTTCTATATGTCTTCTCGAGCTCTTTTATCTGTGGATACTCTCATGTTTGAGTTTGAGAACAATGAAATGTTTTTTTTAGCCACACACACGCAACCACGCTTCCACGTCTAACAAAACCATATATTTTATCCAATATCTATCCCATTTTGTCCAGAATCGTTGAGCTACTAGGCGTATTGATAAAAACAAATTTCATTTTAGTACCACTAGACCTACAGTAATGAAATTTGGCATGCATGTTTTTTTTTTGTTGTTGAATTTAAATCCGCTAAGAACGGGTCTTATGGAAATTGGCTGTAAAAGATGGTTACTGTAGCTTATTGACAAAAAATTCCGCTTATGAACTATTAGTTTTACACTTGAAATTTGGTAAGCATATTTATTTTATTGAGTAGAGATCCACTAAAGATGAATTTTGCGGAAATCCACTTGGGGAAGAGGTTAAGAGACCGTATAAGATAATTCTACTTCAATTTTCGAAATTATTATTGAGTATTATGTTGTTACTTATGCCACCCGATCGATAGTAGCATCAAATCAAGGTTTAAGAAATTCATCGCGGTGAAGGACTAGATTTTTACGCCTGTCATTAGCCTTTGAACACCATGCAGGTGACAGTACGATTTTGCTCGGTTCTACCCCAATTTTGAGGGAGAACACCCTGGGGATGGTCAGGGCCTTCCATCTCTCTTTCCTTTCCACCAACCTCACGGGAGGACTCGCGGCTATTTAGAGTACCCCGTGCCGCGAAAGCACTATACATTTACAAGCCTTCTCCGGAATTTGAACCCAGGCCCTACGGCATCGCAGTCAGCGTCACTAACTACTATACCGAATGGGCGGCATTGTGTATTACATATATACCGTAACATCCGCCGTATGACGGCTGTAACTTTCCAGCTGTAATTTTTGGACTTTTAATTATATTCGCCGTGCAACGCACACCTTCTTTTTTACGTAGAAACCTGAAATGTACGTGCGCAAAGCTGTTGTTTTGAAGTCATTAATTCAAGGTATTATTCCAAGCTTTAGAAAAAATAATATATTCCTAAAACTACAAACCTTTAACTTCATAAAAGGAGTTCATTTCTTTTAAATAAACAGTGTTTTCAATATATGTAAAAGTTTAATTTTTGATGTGTAACATCTTTCCTCTCGATTGCTGGAGATTTGTGGGAGTGATTTCGTGAAAAGGGACGGAAATGCGTAACAGGAAGTTGGGGAAGCACACGCTATTCAGTGAAGTTCTGTTTTTCTCCTTCATTCGGGAGGGTCTTCGGCCCCATCCCCCACCCCCTGCGGTCTAGGCCGTGGGATCTTTGTTTTTGTTTTCTCACTTTAGGATCAGAGAAGAAGCTAAGTCCTTTAGGCAGAGACGTGGTTAGACAACGACGAAAGTTTTTCGATACCTGACTTCGATTGCTGCATACAATTTAAACGACCGGGTCGCAGAGCAGCTGGTGTGGCGATCTTTCGCAAACAAAACACCTCACATGTTGTGGCTCCTCATATGGATATTACTTATCGTCAAACAAGGGGACTGGGTATTGTTAGTCAAGATATTGGGGACATATGTGCGGCAAAATGCTTATTTGAAAATGGACAAACAGTGATTTCGGTGGTCGTATACATTTCTCCGAATCAAACGGTTCAAAAAATTAAAGATTTCCTGCATTTTTTACTTTTACCATATACCCGAAGGTGGTTTTGCTCTTTTTTTGAAAAAAACTATCACTCGTTTCCCATGATTTTGAGTGGTGATTTTAAAGTTAACTTCAGTTTGCTAGAAGCCAAGCCACTCATAGCTTTTTTGAATGATGAACTCAAGCTCGAAATGAACACAAATCGAAATGTTTCGACAATGGTACTGTTATTGACACTATTTTTCAACAGTTTTTAAATACTTTGAAAACCCAAGTATATGTGTCATATTTTATTTATCATAAATTATCATAACCGCTCTTCCCCAAATTGAACAAGAATAATTATCTTTGATAAAAAAATAAATTGCATTACTCCTTGTGTTAATTAAATAAAATTTTTATTAAAGATATAATCATTGCATAGAAAATTATTTCTAATCATACTCGATTCATTTTTTTCAGGATTTAAGTTGCTATTGCGTATTCATACAACATCATGAAATACCCATCGAATTGGGTAGCTAACGGCTATAGACATATACAGAGAAGTAAATAAGTTTCTTTGTTCATAACAAGATAGTTTAAAGTAAATAAATTATTCTCTTCTTCTCTAATAATTAATAAAAACAAATTTGATGTTCATAACAACAATACTCTAAACTGATAATAAATAATACTCAATTCTTACGAGGATATCATTTTGAAGGGGATTGTCATAATTGAGTTTTAAGAATATATATATACTAGTTGAAAAATCCATGTAAATGTACCCAAACGCTATTAAAAGAAAAGTTGAAAGGAAACTAGAAATACAATTAATAAAACAGTTAATCCCCTTTTGTCTTGAAAAATGAGTGCAAACGTGAATTGTACGAGAGGTCAATCGAGCAGACCTTGTTAAAATATTTCCAGAGGGTCAAGCACTGTGTCGAATGTAATGGAAATCTCGAGCATTCCTTTTCACTTACAAATATTCAAATGGCGTGACTTTTAAATTGTTTATAAATATTTTCATGTATAGTGTTTTATACTCTCATTTACTTTTCTTAACAAAAATTTTTTAAATGCCTCTTGATTGTCAAGCATGAGTCAGGTTATTTTCTCATGCGGTATTTCTTTATCCTTCCTTGAGTTTATCCCGATTTAAAAAGTATACTTGCTTACCAAAACACACTCTTATATAGCATGCGTATTTTATGCACTTGTCCAGAATTCAATGGCAAAAATAAAGTAATAAATCAAAGTTTCTAAAAATATTGAAAATGATTTTAAGAAAATACAAAAGGTGATTCCCTCGTCTAGAAGCGAGTTTTTATTAAATTTAGATAACTATCCCCTTGAATGAAATCTAAGCCTTTAGTCAACTTTAAAGGGTACTTAATGTCCCTCGTTAGCTTTAAAGTGATCAAATCAATTCATTTATGTGTTTTCCACAAGGTCAGGGCCGTTTTTAATCTCACCGGCGCCGTAGGCAAAATAAATTGTTACCCCCCCCCCACACACACACACAATTTCCAGAGCACCTCCCCTTCCTTCAGTTTTTACCTTGCCAGTTTTGGTTTTTGGAGGGATTTTCCCTTCACTTAAACTCTTATTTATTTTTGCTCTTTGGAGAGTCTTTCTATTATCCACCACCTAAGGACCCGCCGTGTACTGGACTGGCAACCGTAAGGAAAGGGTAGTGGCATGTTTTTGCCATTCTTGTTCATCTCTTGCCTTTTGGCATCACGGAAGCCCCTTTTGTAAATGAGTACAGAAAAAAATGAAATCGTTTGCAATTACAATGTAGAGTACATGTTATTATAGGAAATGTTTTCAACTTGTTTATTCTCCTCTTTTTCTTCGATTATCAATTTACTATACAGTAGAACGTCGTTTATCCGAACGTTTACTATCCGGTCCAAAGTCCGGATACGTTTTCGAACAGTGCAATACTCAACAGTTGCTTCGCGTGAGGCCAAAAGTGACGGGAAAGCTCAAGGGGAGGAATATTTCGAGAACTTCTGTTGTGTGATTTGGTAAACATCTGCGCGGAATATTAGGTCAGTTCGTTTCCAAGTGAGGAAATGTATACGTGCCATTTTATTGAGTTTTGTTGATGTAGAAACCTGGATGGCATGCGATGCAGAAGACAGTGGATTACAAATTAAATGATAACGAGATAGTGACTTCCGTGCAAGAAGAATCCGACCCTGCCGACGATAAGACGGAGGAAGACGAGGACAGCAGCAACAACAACGAAAGTAGCAAGGGTCCATCAAATACTGACGCGTTTTCTGCGTTTGAGATCGCTATGGAGTGGTACGAACAACAACCAGAGTGCTGTTCTACTCAACTACTGCTGCTCAAGAGAATCAGACCTTGCAGCGTAAAAACGAAGGTGCACAATGGTACAGCGAAAAATAAGTGATTATTTTCCACATTCAAGGTAAAATTGCGAGATTTTGCACCTATTTTGCTTTTTCTTCAAGCACGTTTCCCGCATAGGATGATTTCCAATATTCATATAGTGTCCGGTTTCATATACTGCATGGATTGCATTCGGTGTTCGGTTATCCGAACAATCACGTATCCGAATGGTGTCCGGTCCCAATTGATTCGGATAAACGACGTTCTACTGAATTTTACTTTTAGATATCCTTATCACTGTCATTGTACTCGCACAACAAAGGTTTTTTCCGAGTTTCGATCATTGCAAAATCGTTAATGACATCATTGTAATCAATATCCATTGTAATATGATTATGAGTACATAGCAACATCAAATTGTTAAACATTTCTTTTTCCATAATAGATCTCATTTCAGTCTTTGCTTCTCTCATGATTCGTCAGACGGTGGTACATTCGCTGTGATTTCATTTTTTTCTCTCTTTTTTCACCCTCTAATTTTTTGCGTCCCCAAATCTTTTGCGCCCTAGGCATGTGACTAAACGGAAAAGCGGGCCTCCACAAGAAGCATGCATAAAAGAACTTTAAGAGCTCTTGCACAAAACATAATCAAATGAAGTCTTCATTAAAACAATTAAATTGATTTTCAATATACATCGGTTGTCAAAACGAACTGAATAATAATAATTTGTGCAAAAAGTTCAGAAACTGCACTTTATTTTTAATCTATCTGAAAAAAAAAAGTTTAATTTTGTCACTATTATGTAATGCAGCGTTTCTCAAATTGTGGGGTGCGCCCCCTAGGGGGGCGTGATAACTCAACGAGGAGGGCGTGAGCATATTGAAAAATCGAAAACAAAATATTATTTAAAAAAATTATTAATTTACTGAAAGTAAGCAAACAAAATACATTCTGACATTATAAAAAATAAAATGCACATTTACACTTATAAATGTATTAGTTCTGCACAATGTTTTTATAACTAAATTAATAATGTTAAATTAAGAATAAAATTAATAATTACCAATGGCTGCATGTGCTTGTCATTTATAAAATTATATCCACAAATTAACACTTATCTTGATAATTTGTACGATTTATAAGCTGCCGATAAAAAGTTCGCGATTCACTCCGCAATGACGTAGACGCGCGTATGTGATGTTTTGGGGGAGGCAAAAAATGTATAATGCATAAATATACATAAGCAAATCCCATGAAATAAGTAAATCCTTCGTAAACATTGTCAAGGTCCTTTTATTGCATCCCAATGCCTTCTAAATAGTTTTATGGATGCAGTGCACTAAAAAGATCGTACTTCGGAAAGACGTACATATACTCAAACTCAGTGGCGCAACAGCCCATGGGGGCCAAGGCCTACTGTGCCCATCTCAGTATACGTGACCATTGGGCGCTGGGGTGCATGAGCAGATGTTCCGATCAGGTGGTCAGCCTGAAGCGAAACCCCCAGTGTTTGGTCCCCAAGTAAGCTTGGTTCTCATTTTATCGACCCACTGATGGGATGAAAGGCTGAGACGTATATATACGTTCGAGGCAATTAACGCTTTGGTTGAACAAGACATTTATATACGCCTATGGCACTAAAGAGGACAAAGTCGTATTGTAGCCTTTAGCGTCAAAGAATATTAGTATTGAATTAAATGCATTGTTATTGTATGGAAGGGGGCGCGTGGAAAATAATGATTGAACATTGGGTCGCCAATATTGAAACTTTGAGAAGCACTGATGCAATGTGTTTATATCAATATTCGCATTACTGTAAGCTGTAAAGAGAAGTTTTAGAGCAGCAACGACAATAAAACCCTTAAAAAGCTAAAATTGTGACTTTATACAGGTCCACTTCCCCTCCTTTATTCTATGATTTGAATTAGTGACAGAAACTTAAATTGTTGTTCCATTCAACTCAAGAGAAAATGAAAAAAAAATAATTCAGGCTAGATTAGTTAAAATAATTCATCTTCTATGTCGTATTATTCTATCATCTGTGTTAGGGGAAAGAAAAGATAGCTTGATACCACAAAACTATATTTCTCTTAGTAAATTTAAAATTAAATGTCTTGATTATTTTATTAAGAAAACGAAAACATGAAAGTGTGCTTTTGTTTTGTAGAAAACTTGTTTTTTATATTGTGTATAAGAAAATAATCCTTTTTCTCTTTATCTCTGTAAATGTCTTAACAATTTTGCTTACAAGGCCATTGTAAGACGTAAGTTCGTGTGTTCAGTCGACCATGTGAATCCTCTTTCTTTTTCCGTAGTACTTTTCATTTTTTTTGTTGTTTTTGTGGTGGGAACTTTGTTGTGGCATCTTTATACATGTAGCAAAGTAGTTTCGCTTCAGCAACTTGTCGGCTTATAAGAGTCCTTATTAACTTAAAAAGTAATATTGCTAGGATTAGGATGTCTAAACGGCCAATAAATGAACACTAAAGTAGAGAATTCTTCATCGCTCTTGAAAAACAAATGTTAAGGCATTTACACTTCTGTATATTTTCCAGATTACAGTTTTAAAAAGTCCAAGAGGATTAGTTTCAGTTTAAGAAATTACAAAAACGAAAATCTAGGAGATCATTCAACCATCCCATTATTAAAGAATATTAAATAATTACAATTAACTCTGTATAGGAAACTGCAATAAGATACATGTAAGTATAACAATAATTTATACTTACTTTGTGTACAGTTATAGAAAATAATATATGTATATATAGAAATGTAAATATGTATATATATAAATCTATGTATATATATGCATATATAATACATATATATGCATATATATATGTATAAATATAATATATATATATACGTGTATGTATATGTGTGTGGGGGGGTGAGTGAGTGAGTGAGTGTGTGTGTGTGAGTGAGTGAGTGTGTGTGAGTGTGAGTGAGTGAGTGAGTGGTGTGTGTGTGAGTGAGTGAGTGAGTGTGTGTGAGTGAGTGAGTGAGTGAGTGTGTGTGTGTGAGTGTGTGTGAGTGATTGAGTGAGTGTGTGTGAGTGAGTGAGTGAGTGAGTGAGTGTGTGTGTGTGTGTGCGTGCGTGCGTGCGTGCATAATATATATTTGTAAATATAGTTAATATTCTCTACCATAAAGACTTGAATCATAATAAAACCCTTTAGCTCAGTGCTTCTCAAACATTCAATATTTGCGACCCAATTTTCAATCATAATTTTCATAGCGCCCCCCTCCATGCAATGACAATATATAGAATTCAATAATAATGTACTTTGACGCTAAGGCTACCATACGACTTTAATTATAAACCGTAAAAATTATCAAGATAAGTATTAAATTTCAAAACAATTTTGTATATGACAAGCCCATGGGGTCACTTGTAATTATTAAACTTGTTCTTAACTCAGTATTGATGAATGAATGGAAAAAAAATATAATATATTGTGCAGTACTGTTATATTTATAAGTATATTATATCAGTGGTCATATATATTTAACTTTTTAATATATCAGAATATATTTTGTTTTTCTTCCTTTCAATAAATTAATATTTTTTTTATTTTTAACTTTTTGATATGTTCACGCCTTCCCCCAGTTTAATAAACGTTGCTATAGCTGAAGCATACAAAAACAGAAATTGTAATATAAACCAGATATTAGTATTTAGAAAAGATCAGAATTTATAAAAATAATAGAATTTTAATATATATATATATATATGGATGCTGCAGTATTATAAACATTGTTGACTTAGAACAGCTCTTATACATAAAATAACTTTTATAAAAATGAAGTTAAGCATGATTTTTGCCAGCTAACCTTTCTCTTTTCCGTTAATAATACTGAGCGAAATCCTGTTGAAAATAATGGACAGAATATCTAAATCCATTACAAGAAAAAGGTAACTTACCTAAAATTGCATTCAAAAATACATAACTCGCTCGCTGAATCTGAATACAATAAACTAGTTATTGCCAGATTCTGGACTCAAATACAACTATATTGGGAATGGATGAATGTAGCACTTAGCATAAATGTGAAATTAATAGAACTAAAATAATTAAATAGTATGAATAAATACTACCGTTACTTGAGGGAAACTGGGATTATATATGTATTTGAACAAAAAAAATTAGTACGGTTAAAATAAAACTAAGGGAATAAGTAATTTTAAACATAATTTGAACATCTCCAGGTAAATATAAGTATATCTAACTAGGGAAAAACGATAAATTTATAATTATAATAATAATAAATTATTAATATTCTAAGTAATTTAATCCTTAATATTTAGAATTTCTTTACACAAACAAATATTAATGAAGTTAATTGGGTATTTTTGATTTAAATAATATTTAATATTGCGTTGCAAGTAATTAAAAATAATATTTCTGAATATATATATAGAGAGAGAGAAATTTGTACATTACTTCCCAATGAGGCACTTTCATAGTATTGAATTTAAATTCATCTCTTTTGTCATAAATATTAGTAATTATAACATTATCTTTTAATTTAGTTTCTATAACTAGAAAATTTGTTTCACAGTTGTTACTCACAACATGTTATGTTGTTGATTCATCACAAAAAATGTCTACCCAGAACGAATGCAAGATAGCCTTTTCATTTATCTAAAATGAATTTGAACCGCTTCTTTAAAAGAAAAGTTATATTTTTGGCTACGAATACTTTTTGCATGCACATTTTGGAATTTTCATATGCTTACTAAAGCCTAAGTGTCTAAGCATATGGAACGCTTAAGGTATCAAATTATCAGAAAATTGTGGATTTTACCAAAAATTGACAATTTTTTATGATTTTATTTTATAGACCATTTTATTAGCTTTATAAAAATACTAAGTTTATTATTTTCTGTTCACTACAAAAAAAAAACTACAAGTGTTTTAGTAAAAGCAGATGCCATTACTTTAAGCAAGATGTCATAATTTAGAACGCGTTTTACTCGAAATGTATTTTTTTGAAAATGGTCAAACGGGGACAGCGATTGCTCAAAAAGTTTTCAAAATAATTAACTGAAGTTTTTTGTGTATGTTCTGAAAAAAAGAAGTGTTTTAACAGTGATATTTATCAGTCACTGTTTTATTACAAAATTTGAATATAATCACTGTTTTCTTAAGCAATTTCATATAATAACTTCATTGTATGAAAGTATGAAGGTCATTTCAAAAATGAATAACATAGCAACATATCAGAATTGAACAATTGGAAATTTGTTCATAAATTATTGGTACAGAATGGGCCGTGTTCAAGTTATTTTTGTAAAACTTGACTCATTTTTTCCCATTTTATAGTAATAATAATTTCTTTTTCTCTACTTAATTTTAGCCTATTTTTCTTAAAATGTACTAAACAAATCTAAAAACAACAAAAAAATCCCCATATCTCCATTTTTTTTTTTAAAGTTGTCGCCAGTAGTTGGATACTAAAAGGGTTCCTGTGTGGGAAGTAAATTTTTTTTAAAAAAATGTACCTGAAAACTATTTTCTAGCTCCCATCGTGAGGTTTTCATTTACATACTTTCCTTGCAGAACTTTTCTTAAGCGGTCCCTAATAACAACATTAAAAAAATCGTAATGTGTTGCCGACGATATATTTTATAGCTACTTACAAGGACATTTTTATGCGTTTTCTTTTTTCGCGGTTCTTACCCCTCGCAGCAAAACAGGTTTGAATCTGTAGGTATGCGACCTCGATTACTGATCATCTTTCCAATCTCTTTAGAATTCTAAGATCATTAGTATTGAAACTCGGTGAAATTTTATTAATATGCTTTGAAACAATGTTTCTCTTCTCAAAAAAAATTGACCATGTACATTTAAAATGGTTTACTTACATAAGTATTAAATGGATTAGTAGGTATGCATAGGTATTAAATCTTAGTTTTTTTTTTTCAGAAATGATTTTCAAAATGCAGAAATATTGTGCTGACTGTCTTTAAAATAAAAGAATAATATAAAAATATATAAGGAAATTTAATTTATTCTATATGTCTTAGAGGGTGAAAAATTAGGAAAATGCTCCACACTGAAATATTTTCCTAATGGTCAATGGCCAGGCATTTGATAAATAATATATACTCATGTCCAAAATTAAGATCACAAACATGTTTTTCATTATAATTTTAAAATCCTCCAGTAAAATTGATATAATTTATATTTTATATCTTTTGAAGAATGGGTAGTATATATACAATATCAACAGTTGAAGAAAAAATGTTGTTTAGCGCAGGGAAGTCTTAAGATTCTTTGAGGCTCTAGGCCCAGAGTAGATTTTTTGAGACTTTGGGCCCCTATGCAAAAGTGGGCCCTACCTGAGATCTTTAAAAGTACACAGTGTAAAGCATGCATTGTCAAATGAAACAAATAAATGCCCATGACTCACAATCTCAAAAAACTTAGGCATAAACCTGCTCGACCGTTGGCAGAATTTCGATTAAATGAGTTAGTTGAATGATTGTTTAAGGTATTAGGCCTAGGCCTTAGGCATGGACAACGACCATCACATGATTTTCCAGTATGACCACTTTTGCCTGTTGACATGCAATTTGAAATTCCTTGTTTTTCTGAGACTATGTACTGGAATAATATTTGATCGTTAAAATTATCCTGATCATGATCTTATTAAGACAGAGTCGAGAACGAAACGAGGCCCCCACCGAGGGCAAGGCCCTGGGCCCGGGCCCAGTTGGCCCATGCCTTAAGACATCCCTGGTTTGCCGTTAATTTTTGCAGAACTACTGGATTGAGACCGTTTAAGCATATGGAAGATTCTTCCAGGGTTGTAAATATTGCATTAAAACAAACAAATTAGTCTGTTTTCAGTTATAAATCTAAATGATTATGATAATGTCTTTTCATAATCGTTTACAGATCATAGCTTTCCAAACTTTTTGTCTCATAGACCCCTTACCACGTTTTTCGGTTTTGTGTAAAACCCTACTTACCTAATATTAAATTTTTGCAAATTTATCAACTTAAATGTTTTTTGACAGCTGCTACAGAACTACTTACTTTAAAAGTTTTATGTTTCTAACTAGAGTTAATTAGTGTGTTTAAAACTTAAGAAACACATGTGAATTAGTTCATTAAATTTTAATTTAATATATAAAATAATTGTTACATGAAATTTCAGGTTTAACCCTCAATCTCCTCGGTTAGTAGGATCCAATCTTTCTCTTTTTTTTCTTTCTATTTTGGAGATTGGCAAGCATGTTGAAACTCCTCCTCTCCAGGAAAAGCAATTAAAACTTTCTTAAGATGTTCCATAATTCGAAAAAAATAATAGGTATATCTTTTTTTAAAGCCAAAATTGCTGACATTCGTTTCTAAACTTTACTTTAAGAACTTCGTTAGGGTTATTAAAATAAGTTCCTTTTGTAAACAGACATTTTTTTATTTTTGCTTTTTTTTTTAATGTGACAACATGAATTCATTACTTACTGTGATATTACCATGGTCAAAGCATTCTCAAAGCTAGTTTCAAAACCTGAGAAAAAGGCATTTAAATGTTGAACATAGGTTAAAACGTCATTTTTCTGGCAGATTGTGACAAATTGAGAAACTGTTAAAATTCACGACTTTCAGTTTTATACTACTTTAGCTTGATTCTGGCAAGAAACACTGAAATGATGGACCTTTTTTAATAAAATGTATGCAGTCACCTCGTAATTGCAAATTAACCCCAGTAAATTTAATAAATAAAGCTGTTAAATAGGTAAATATGGTTGACACTTTATTAGATTTTCTATTAAAATTAAATTCACAATCTGGTTTAGGATATCGTAGACCCCCATTTACATTTCATGGACCCCCGAATTATTTTTTCACTGCCGTGGACCCCCTGCAGGTCATCACAGACCCCCGGGGGTCCATATAGACCACTTTGGGAATCACTGGTTAGATGATTCCTTGAAAAGAAGAGCCATTGGCAGGCTTGAAGCTGGCCCGTCCCAAACGGAGGTGGCTCGATGGTTACAAATGGCCCGAAAGTGGTCTCCCGGTTATGGAATAATTTCCAAACAAGTGGTACTGTCTCCAGGATGGCCGCCAAGTCACCACAGAGCATGGTCATCTGCACTGGATCGCTACATGGCATTAAGCACACGTCGACATTGGCGACAACGGCTACTCAGCTGGCTCGTGACCTCGCTACCGCGTCCGGAAGAAGAATTTACAGGCAAACAGTCTGCAGCCGTCTTGCAGAGACTGGCCTTTACACCCGGCGTCCAGTCTGGCGCGTCCTTTGATTGAAAATTCACATGTTCTTCTTAATGATTGAATTCAGCCGACAAAGCAATGCCATGAAATGCCAGTTTGGCTGAAAATCTTTTTTCGACATCATCTCACGTAATTTTTATAACAATAACGTTGTTACAACAATGCAGATGAATCGGTATTTTTAATGTTTTAATTAATATCTTCTTAACTAATTACAATTTAAATGGTTGAAATGGATTTCTCGGATCATTTCCCAGATTTTGGTTTCTTCGACGCGTTACTACATTCAGCGGTTCGTGAGAAGATAGCCTCACATCGATAGATACATACTACTGTAGAAATTATTATCTCATCAATATGTTCCCAAAACTTTCAGTAACCTTATTTGTGCGTTATTGGACTTTTGACAAATTTATTAACATCTCAGAGCATATTTTAGAAAAAGAAATTGTTTGAGGGAAAAGAATTTTTACGTCTTCATTTTCAAAAGTGCGATACTCACTCAAGATATTTTATTTGAACAATTATTATATACAATTCCGGTCAATGCAACAAAAAAATAACCTCGGTTTTTTTTTTTTAAGTATTGTATTATGATAGCAAATACAAAGTAGAGCAGTTTTCAAGACGAGCTTCTCAGCAAATATTTTTAATTTTATTTTATTACAAAGCCCATTTATTTAAAAGCCGAAATTTTAATAATGCACACATATTTTCACACGCAATTACTACTAACTATGTTTAATCGTCTATTTTTTTAAAACTAAAAAATCTAAATTTCTATTATTTTAAGAGTCTTTTTTCGAGCTGAAATTTGTGAGAACAAAAATTTCGATGATTATTTTATGTTTCGAAGTATAGTTAGAGCGAAATTTTAAAAGTAAAGATACTCTTGTCAAGTTAGAAATAAGGTCGAAACAATTCACTAAATACCATAATAGACTTTTTAAGTCATTTGATATTCCAAAAAAAGATTTTCTCTGCATGCTTGACATAAAGTAATTGATCGACCGTAACGAATTTCTTTTACCCAGGAGTTGTAACCATTCTGCGTGTGTAATTTAGACAAATAACCATTCAACGATCCGTCACTCCAAGATACCAAATGAGTACTTGTTACGTTTTTTTTTCCTTTTGCTAATAAGGTCGTTCTACCTAAGCTCCTTTTAATCAGCCATTATTGTTTATTTAGTTAGATTTAAATTGAATCTCAACTTAATGAAGTAAAACAAAATAAAATAAGAAAGTAAAAACACTTGTATTTGTAACTTAAATGTGTGATTTAATTTTTTTAAGGGAAGGAACAATAATCAAGAGGTATTTTCTACTAAAGGTGAATCCTCGCCATCGGAAGTAAAACAGCTAATTTGCTTTACAACTTTTACAGATAAAATGGAAATATACTAAATTTAGCAAATCTATAAAGGAGATATATAATATAGTAGTTGTGAGAAACTACTACGAATAACTACACTGAAGAAAGAAATGTAGGGAACTTTTCAAACAAATACATGAAAGAATTCTAATTCTCAGATTCTCATTTCGTAATCTTATATTATGTTATAAACTATTATCTTCAAGAATTTCAGAAATGCATTTAATTCTACATCAAATATGTTTGAAGACGAGTTTCTAGGAAGGAAAACTCGTTAATAGAAAAAGTAAACTTGTTAATTTTTAAGATACAGTCGACCCTCGATAATTCGAAGTTGGAAGGACCAATGAAAAACTTCGAATTACCAAGAGGGAGCTCGAATCATCAAGAGGATAAGAAAAAACTCCAAAAATTTTATGAAGAGAATATTTTTCTAACACATTTAAATTTGAAACTATGTCATAAGACAACAATTGTATATATGTATAAGATTATTTTAAAATATTTTTAAAGAGTACATATTATAAAGTATAAAGATTATGCAGAAGTTAAAAGCCCTATATTAAAAGAATACATTTATAAATTAAAAACAATTATTAAAAGAATACATACAGTATATAAGAAATATTTCGACAAAAAAATCTATTAAAAATCTATTTTTTCTGTTATTGGTTCTCTCAGGCATTGTCCCCACCATTGGTTCTTCAAGGCAAGGTCTATTCCGGCCCATGCCCTATTTGGTGTCACATGCCATAAGATGAGTTATAAATCGTCATGTCAGTCGGACGCAAAATACATTATTCTACACCTCTCTTCTTCACAATAGCGGACCATCTCTTCTGAACACATGTGTAGCAAGGCCAGGTGTTAAATGAAAGGTATGGATGGCTAACAACAAGTGCGGCCGGTCTATTGTCCACTTAAAGAAGAAAAGTAATAAAAGTGTCTTTTTTCCTGAGGAATCGGGAAACACACACAAAAAAAGGATGGCAGGCAGATGGTTATCAAAGAGGCTATGTTACATGGGAAACACGCAGATACAATACAACACAAAACATATAACTGTTTGTTACAGGACTCTACATGATAGTGAGTGTTCGAATTGTCGAGTTATATAAGATAAGTTCGAATTAACGCGTAATGTAGTCTGGCCAGCTGCAGGTTTTACTTCGAAATATTGAGTGTACCAAAATGTATTGTTTTATTTAAATATTAAGAGTGTTTCTAAGGTTGAGCATATTCTTCGAATTAGCGAGAAGTTCGTATTATCGAAGGTTTGAATTAGCGAGAGCGACTGTACTTTAATATATTCTACAATCTCTATGAACTTATAAAAATAAAAATTTATTTCAGCGAACACAATACATATTACAAATGTTTTTTTATTCCTACGGGACATTTCTTTAAATTCAAAGTTTGCTTCTTTTTGAAAACAGATCTAAATATTTTTTTAAGAAATTAACACTCCTAAAATTGTAAAGTAAGAAAATATTAAATCTGTGACTGACATTTCTTAAATTCTTTTTAAATTTGACCCTATTTTAACTTAAAGTTTATTAGTCTCACTTACAGTTATTTACAATCCTATTAAATGAAAGGGAAGATTAGTAGGGCAGCAGTAAGTAAGCATTAAAATATGCATATTCTCATCGAATTCAATTTCACTGGACGCATATGTCCGTTGGTTGTTTAAGGGTGAAAATACTCGTATCTCCAAAAAGAGTTATCTTAAGTTTAATTGAAACATACATACATATAGTGCGTGTGCGTGCGTGCGTGCGTGCGTGCGTGCGCGTTAACCGACAGTGGTGTATTTGGATATTGTTGGCACTTTTCAACTTGTTTATTCACACACATATAACGTAGATAGACAATATCACGTTTGTGTTTCATAGTTATTTGTTAATAATACGTAAACAGACAAGAGCAACATTGCAAAAAGTAAGTGGCAACGATCACAAGGTGAAGGCCAACAGACAAAGAGAGAGAGGAACAAAGAACTCTCCCTTTTTTTCTGGGCGGCGAAGGTCGCGTGATTGTTTTTAACAGAAGCTATGACTGGTCAGTGTCTACCACCCGTTAGTTTCTGACGCAATCTTACTATTCGATTACAATTAAAATCCCAATCGTGAGGGCAGACTATTTAAAATAATTAAACGCGAGTCCTGAAGGAATGGACCAAATAATTAAAAGTTACTAAAAATTATATTAGAGAGGGAATTATTACATATACATATAAAAAATATATACCATAAAATCCGGTGTATAACACGCATTTTTTATTTTCTATTTTTAGGTATATTCGCTGTATAGCTCGCACCCGTTTTTTAAGAAAGAACCTGAAAGGTATATGTGAAATGATCTTATGAATTGAAGTCATTTCAAGTTATTACCTCAAAATTTTGAAAAAAGTAGTATACTTCTTTAAATACAATCCTTTAAGCTCATCAGGTATGCCATTTCTTTTACAAAAACAATGTTCCAATCTATACAGAAGTCTATCGTATTTTTATGTTCTTCTCTTTTATTATTTTTTAGGTTATCATTTTCATACCCGGCGTATAACGCACACCCATAAATTTCGATCTTATTTTTTGTATTCCACGCCGGATTTTACAGTGTATATATACAAGCGTATAAAGAGTGGTGGCCGAAATTGTGGCACTTTTTAAAATTGTTATGTTTCTTAAGTTTGTATGCTTAAAGAAAATGTTACGTTGTACAAAGTACAAAGTCTTTTACATCATTTTAAAGAGAATTTAATACTAAATTCAAAACAAAATTCAAATATTTGCGACGCAAAAAAAGCAATGCTCCAATGACTATTGATGTACATTAGATATACCGATGATGGCAGTAAGTTATCAATACTTAGTGGTGTAGCCTTTATTTTTTTATTACAGGTTCATATCGGTATTCCATTGAGCTGAAAATATAGTTTTAAGCTCTTCCTTCGTTATTACATGATCCCAGGAAGCAATTATAACCTCATTTAGTTCCTTTTTATATCATGGGAGCCTCATTCGTACAAGAGTTTTCAAACGGGGCCATAAGTTTTCGATAGGATTGAGGTCAAGACTGTTTCCTGGCCAGGACAACAACTCAATGGTCTTATAACGTGCCACTCTTACGATTACTTTACTATGTGGCAAGGAGCAGAATCTTGATGAAAAATAATTGAAGCATTGTTAATAAATAGATCCCTGATGGTAGGTAGAAGTTTGGCTTCTAGAATAGTGTCAATGTATTTTCTGACATTCAGTGTCCCATCGATGATATGAAGGCGACCAATACTATCTGCTGATATGCATGATCAAATTATAAAAATATGTGGGTATTTCACAGTTGCCTGGATGCAGTCAGGACGTAGCATTTCTCCTATTCTACGATGTGAAGCTGTAATAAAAAATAAAGGCTTCCCCACTAAGCACTCATAACTCACTGTTGTCATCAGTATTTATTGTAAATCGGTAGTTATTGGAACATAATTTTTTTTGCGTTGCAAATATTTGAATTTTGTTTTTTGTATTGAATTTAGTATTAAATTCTCTTTAAAATGATATAAAAGACTTTGCATTTTGGGGGAAATTGACATTTTCTACTCGCATGCAAACTTAAAAAACGTAATTTTAAAAAATGTCCACAACTTTGGCCACTACTGTATATACATTGTGAATTGTAATAGTATTATTTCACATAGTCAAAAATTAGAATACTCAATCACACTCACATTCTGCAGTTAAATTTACAATACTACTGAAGATATTTAAATTTTTAAGTTATAAAAAACAGCATATTATTATTCAAATTATTTCATTAGTATATTATTATGTTTGAATTGTTTATTTGCAAGGAAAAAAACTCAGATTAAACGTAGAGCATTAAAAATAACATTTTTTTTAAAAGTATATTTTGATATTTTTGGAAAGAAGGAATTCTTGCGGTCAATTTCGATTAGTCATAATTCTTCCTACGGATTCCTTTAGAATACTTAAGTTGTTTGCTTTTGGTAGAAGTATGCGGTTGAGTTCTGTAAGAACCGTTACACAGTACTTTACACAAACTAGACTAAGTTATTACTGCTGAAAATTTCACTTGCGGTCTACTTAAGAACTTAACTTCTATAAAGGAAGCTTTTCTGAAACCCTCAATAAAAAAGTAACTTTCATTATTTCTTAAAATCAGAATCGGATATTGTGCTTATTATGAAAAATACGAGATTTATATGTGAAGGAAAATTAAAAACCAAATATGTGTGACTTACCGGTAATCTCTGAAATTTAAAAGCCTTCGCACATGGAAAGGAATTTTTTTTTCCAGAAGAAAAATTCTAATTTTCGTAAAAAAATGTTTTGTTTAAGGTATCCGACTATTTCCGACAACTTTTTTTTTAAAAAAATGGAGGTGTGGGGATTTTTTTTTTGTGTGTTTTTTAGATTTGTTTAGTATATTTTAGGAAAAACATGCTAAAATTAAGGAGAGAAAAAGAAATTATTATTACTAAAAAAATGGGTAAAAAATTACAAAAAATAACAGGAACGCGGCTCATTCTGTTCCAAAAGTGTATGAACAATTTTTCAATTCTGATGTGTTGCTATGTTATTCATTTTTGAAATGACCTTCAGAATAAGAGATATTTTAATTTTTACAAAAACTAGAGCACTTTATCTTTGTTATTATATGAAATTGCTTAAAAAAAAAGTGATTATATTCACATAAGGGGCTGTAAATTTTGTAATAAAACAGTGATTGTTAAATCTGAAAGTTAAAACATTTCTACTATTATACAGAACATACACAAAAAATTTTAGTTTATTATTTTCAAAACTTTTTGAGCAATCGCCTTTCCCGTTTGAACATTTTCAAAAAAACACATTTCGAGTAAAACGCGTTTTAAAGTATGACATCTTGCTTAAAGTAATGACATTTGCTTTTACTAAAACACTTGTAGTTCTTGTTCTAGTGAATGGAAAATAATAAACTTGGTATTTTTATAAAGCTAATAAGATGGCTTATAAAGTAAAATCATTAAAAAAATTGTCAGTTTGTGACGAAATTCACAATTTTAGGGTAGTCAGATACCTTAAAAGCTGATAATTTTAAGAATGAAAAAATGTCATATAAAAGTAATCCTCTAACTCAATGAGAATGAAACAGTTTTACTTTAAAGATAGATTTCGAAATTGTTATATCATTTACGAAATAAACAGTTGTTTATATAATGCAAATATTCCATTTACCGTAAAATCCGGCGTATAACGCGCATCTATACTTTCACACAAGCTGCAGTTTTTAATTTTTAGGTATATTCGCCGTATAACGCGCCCCCTCTTTTTTACGTAAGAGCCTACAATGTACTTTGGTAATGTTATTATGATTTAAAGCCATTTATTCGAGGTATAAACCCAAACTTTAGGGGGAAAAATAGCATACTTGTAGAACTACACAACCCTTTTAAGTTCATAAGGAATGTCAGTTTTTTTTTTTATGAACAGTATCTCTCGATCTATATAGACGTCTAATTTTTTTTTTCTATGCACATCTTTTTTTTTATTTTTAAAGCTCTCGTTTTAATACCTGGCGTAAAACGCCCACCTGGAAATTTCGATGGATTTTTTTTAGTTAAAAGTGAGGGTTATACGCAGGATTTTACGGTAATTTATTATTATTTTAACACTTTTAAATAAATTTAAATTTGTGAACATTTACCATAATATAATATTTTTGCATAAATCTTCCAAGATACTAGTGAGTAAAATTTCATGGCACTTGATATTTTGATCTAAAATTTCATTGAAGTAAGACTTTCTCAACAGATTTGTGTCACAAGGAAAGGCTTAAATTGAAATGCTACCGTTACAGAGCAGAATTTTCCTCTTTATTCATTTCCGTATCCATTTTGGGAAAAACCAATCACTTAATTTCAAATGAGAACAGTTTAGATATTGAATAGAGTCTTTTGAAGTTACTTCCTTCAATGCGCTTTTGAAAGCTTCACGTAAGCTTCCGATTCATTTATTTATTTTGTAATCTTTTGTTTAATAAACGACACTTGATTTACATTCAGTTTTTCAAAGCAAATAAAATAGTATTCGTTATAGCGACAGTAAGAGAAAAAAAATCATTAACAATTTCAGGGAAAGGAAATGAAAAATCTCATCTATTCATTTGTAGATAGAAAATGGCATTACGCATACACGTCATCATCTTACCGTGATGCGGAAAATCAATTTCGTGCGAAACTTGATTTGTAAAAGTTATTTTTTCGGCGATATTATTGAATACGATTAACAGAAAATGCTATTTTTTTCCCACCAGTTGTTCTTAAGTATCTTAATGCCATAGAATTCTCAACTCAATTCAACTATTATCTAAAGAGATGAATGAACTTTAAATATTCAGGGATGTTAGCATATAAAATTGCTATGGTGTGTCTTATTATTATTTACCTAATACAGCTCTTTCAAGCATTCCATTTTTTTTTTATTCTGCGAAAGAATGTCATATAACAATAATCTCTATACACATTAATAAACCACAGTGTAGCAAAACACATGTTTCATTCCAACTTATTTATTTGTAAGCTTAAGGTATCTGACTACTTACAACTTTTTTTAAAAAAAAAATGGAGACATGTGAATTTTTTTTCGTGGTTTTTAGATTTGTTTAGTACATTTTAAGAAAAATAGGCTAAAATTAAGAAGAGAAAAAGAAATTATTATTAATAAAATGGGAAAAAATGGGTAAAAATTTACAAAAGTAACATAAACGCGGCCCATTCTATACCAAACGTTTCTGAACAAATTTTCAATTCAGATGTGTTGCTATGTTATTTATATCTGAAATGACCTCCAGGATAAGAGATATTTTAATTTTTACAAAAACTAGAGCCCTTTATCTTAGTTATTATATGAAATTACTTAAAATAACAGTGATAATATTAACATAAGGGACTGTAAATTTTGTAATAAAACAGTGATTGATAAATCTGAAGGTTAAAACACTTCTACTATTATACAGAGCATGCACAAAAAATCTCAGCTAATTATTTTCAAAACTTTTTTAGCAATCCCTGGCCCCGTTTGAGCATTTAAAACACACACACACATTTCGAGTAAAACGCGTTTTAAAGTATGACATCTTGCTTAAAGTAATGGGTATCTGCTTTTACTAAAACACTTGTAGTTTTTGTTCTAGTGAACGTAAAATATTAAACTTGGTATTTTTATAAAGCTAATAAGATGGCGTATAAAACAAAACCATAAAAAAATTTGTCAATTTTTGGCAAAATTCCCAATTTTAGGGTAATCGGATACCTTAAGCCACAACAAGGCTTCAACGAAATTAATAGCAATACTCCCAGGATTTTGGGGAGCAAGGACAGATTTCTTATATCAACTTCATTATTATCAATTTAATGGATATTATAATACTTTTTGTTTCAAAATTTTATTAAGTTCTTAATATAAAAATAAATAAATAAAAAAAGATTTTTTCTGTCAAATTATTTTTCTATTACATTTAAACTTGAAGTGAAATCATAAAATACGAGAATAACTTATAAAGTCACAATAACAAAGGATAGATAATTTGCATGAGCAAAGCTTTTCTGCCAAATATTAAACTTAATGGTACACACATATATATATATATTTTTAAAACATCCCTTATTTCCGAAACTAAAAGGATTTCTAAAATACTGCGTTGTAGCTGTAAGATCTCGCGGTATGATTCTGCTTACAAATGAGCCAAAAATATGATTAATTTCTTTTGGCACCGAGCAAAATCGTACTGTCACCTGCATGGTGCTCAAAGCTAAGGCTAACGACAGTCGTAAAAATCTAGCCCTTAGGTTACTGTCGATCAGGTGGCATAAGCAACAACATTTCTTTTGGTATTATTGAAGATATAAAGAAAAAATAATAAATATTTCACAGATTGTTTGGCCCCCTAATTGTCTCTTGTGAGTTATATTACAAATATCCTCACTCCTCTCTCTCTTTCTCTCAATTTAATATTCAACTTTATCAAATGGAGACAAAATCTATCATTCTTACTAATATTTCATTTTGAACCGCGTTTTCCCCTGTTTTATATCCATGGGAATTAAAACATTCACATTACTTTTTTTTTTAAAGAGATTCTTAATAAAATGCATAATGTGAAAATTCCCATTTTAACATGTGGGGTGTGAGAGAGAATCTGACAAATATTTTTTATCAAAGTTGTTCCAACCAGTATTTTGATAAAAACGAAATAAATCGCTTAAGTAAAACAGTACTAATGACAATTATCAATATTATTGATATGAATAGCACAAAATTTTCAATACGCTTTCTAACTATAATTACACCAAACTACCAGTAAAATATACAATAATATACCCATTTACACACAAATACTTTATTTTCTACAAACATTATTAATTAAATAATATAAAACAAAATCGAATTCATGCGACCAACAAAACATCCTTTGTACGGATATCAATTATTTCCAACTATTCTTAAATACTTTATGCCCACTTTTATCGGCTATTTTGAGTTCAAGTATGTATCAGAAAACAGTTGATATATAAAATTGAGTTTCTCAATTGACTCATTAAAGATAAGAAAGTGTAAATTAAAATAAACTTACCCATGCCTACGTATTTCTTTTTAAATACTACACAATATTTCCTTCTGACAAATTAATAACGTGGACTTTTCAAACGTAGAGGCTTCAACTGGTGGGAATCTCCGAGAGAGCTTCGGACTATCACCCGAAAACCCGTCATGGACGGAGTTGAACCCAGGTCTAACTGCGGTTCGGCAACCTCGAGGAAGTTTGAGGAATTTTCTTTTTTCTCTCACTCTTACGTTCCCTCGGGGCAGTAGTCGTGGGGGTTGTGCTCACCAAGTGAAGCAGGTCTCCTTTCCTTCCTTGTGGCCCATTTCATCCAATTGGATCTGCGCTCAGGTGCAACCACAGGACAAACTATTCATTTGGTGGCTTGTTTTGAAACACACATAAACTTTATTACGAAAGTCTCGCTTGATCAGCTGTGGCTAATAAAGCTCGGAACTAGGTTTTAATTATTAATGCGTCTGGTGCATTTCCGCCCTCATTTGTACAAATAGCAAAATAATCTCGCACTCTGTTTTCAATATATCGTATTTACTCGAATCTAAGCCGCCATCGATTCTAAGCCGAACCCTCAATTCTCTACATGTTTGTTTAAAAAAATGTTGCCATCGATTCCAAACCGAACTTCCAATTCTCTATATGTGAAAAAATGTTGTCATCGTTTCTAAGCCGAACCCCCAATTCTCTATATGTTTTTGTGAAAAGATGTTGTCATCGATTCCAAGCCGTACCCCCAATTCTCTACATGTTTTTGTACGAAAATGCTGTCCTCGATTCTAAGCCGAACCTCCAATTCTCTATATGTGAAAAAATGTTGTCATCGATTCTAAGCCGAGCCTCCAATTCTATATGTGAAAAATTTTGTCACTGATTCTAAGCCATGCCCCAATTCTCTATATGTGTTTGTACAAAATGTTGTCATCGATTCTAAGCCGAACCCCAATTCTCTATATGTTTTTGTACGAAAATGCTGTCATCGATTCTAAGCCAAACCCCAATTCTCTATATGTGAAAAAATGTTGTCATCGATTCTAAGCCGAGCCTCCAATTCTCTATATGTGAAAAAATTTGTCACTGATTCTAAGCATGCCCCAATTCTCTATATTGTTTGTACAAATGGTCATCGATTCTAAGCCGAACCCCCAATTCTCTTCATGTTTTTGTGCGAAATGCTGTCATCGATTCTAAGCCAAACCCCCAATTCTCTATATGTGAAAAAATGTTGTCATCGATTCTAAGCCGAGCCTCCAATTCTCTATATGTGAAAAAATTTGTCACTGATTCTAACCATGCCCCCATTCTCTATATGTGTTTGTACAAAATGTTGTCATCGATTCTAGCCGAACCCCATTCTCTATATGTTTTGTAAAAAGATGTTGTCATCGATTCTAAGCCGAACCCCCAATTCTCTACATGTTTTTGTGAAAAAATATTGTCGTCGATTCTAAGCCGAACCCTCAATTCTCTACATGTTTTTGTGAAAAAAATGTTGTCGTCGATTCTAAGCCAAACCCCCAATTCTCTATATGTGAAAAAATGTTGTCGCGATTCTAAGCCGAACTCCCATTTCTCTATATGTTTTTGTGAAAAATGTTGTCATCGATTCTAAGCCGAATCTCCAATCCTCTATATGTTTTTGTGAAAAAATGTTGCCATCGAGATTCTGTGCTGAACCTCCAATCCTCTATATGTTTTTGTGAAAAAATGTTGCCATATATATATATTCTAAGCCGAGCCTCCAATTCTCTATATGTTTTTTTGTGAATAAATTATAGTTTTAAAAAAAAACTGAAAAACGCGCTTTTATACTGAATCGAACTAAAAAGTAAAAAAATAATTCCTAATATAAGAATAAAATGATTAACGAAAAAATTAATGTCATTGTGGTAAAAGCGTGGGGTGCTTTGTACTACATTTTTACACTAATTCAGCTTTTCGGAATAGAAGTTAGAAATTATAAGAATTGATACATTTATAGAACACCCCACGCTTTTTCCTCAATGACATTAATTTTCTCGTTAATCAATGAATTATTTTTTTACTTTTTAGTTCGATTCAGTATAAAAGCGTGTTTTTCAGTTTTTTTTTAAACTATAATTTATTTTTCATTTTTTAGTTCGAACTACAATAAAAGCGTGTTTTTTAGTTTTTTAAACTGTCATTTATTCATTGTTGAATTTATGCTTGAATTTGATATTTGAAGCTGGAATTACATGACTGTGGAATTAGTCTTGCTCTTCAATGGATATTAATTAACGGGTCTGAAGTGTATTTATTCTTTCCGCTTATGGGGCCTCGGATGAGTCCCGTATCGTTATATTAGATCCCGTCTCTATAGAACAGGTCAAACAAATAAAAATGTGTTAAAAAGAAAAAGTTCGAATTAAAAAAAAATTTAATGTACCATGTTTTTATAACGGACTAAAAATTATTAAAAAAAAATTCCTCCTTTTTTTTTTTTTTGTTCTTTTTTCAAGTCTAGATCATCGGAAAGTCACACAATTTAAAATCAATTACAAAATTTCACCCGGACAGACATTAAAGAAAGCGAGTTAATAGAACATGGTAATATAAAGTGTCAATCATTTTTTCACCTTTTAAACGCATTCCTGTAATGTTAATTCGTATCATCACTTCCAAAAGTATTGCCTTATAAAAATAATAAAAAATATTTAGCTGTTCGAACGTAAATTATTTTTTTTTTCACATGCACTAGACTTTTGTTTTTATTCTCATTTTCAGAAAAAATGTTTATATTATTGTAAGAAATTGTTAACACACACCCACCCTCCACTTTCTCAGATACAGAACATTTTTTATGCTTGTTTTATTTCTATTAACCGCAAGCGTATTTTATACATGCATATAATTAGCTTTAAATTCAAAACACTCGCGTTAGGGTTACGCCTTATTCTTTTAGTCGCTAAATCTGAAATTAGTCGCCAAATCTGAAAATGGTATTTGGAATTAGTCGCCAAACTTAAAAAGGGTACATGCAAATAGTCGCCAAACTTAAAAGGGTACATGCAAATAGTCGCCAAATCTGGAAGTAATTTATGGAATTGTCGCCAAATCTGATTATCCTTAATCCTGACGATCCTGAAAAGGACAATGGAACAAAATTATGAAATTATTGTATTGTCATAGGTCGTGGACAAGTGTGCAAAATTTCGAATTAATCTGACCTTTTAAAGTAGGTAAAAATCGAGTTCCAAGATTCCGTTACATGCAAGTGAAACTTATAAAAGCGTGTTAAAAAAATGTTGCCATCGATTTTAAGCTAAAACCTCTATTCTCTACAAGTTTTTTTACTCTAATCGTCAGTATCATGTTTCAAAGATGATTCGTCATTCCCACTGTCACAAGAATGAAAAAGAATTATTATAAAGACTGTTGAACACACATTCGAAAGCAAAACTTATATGAATTTGTTTACGCCATCCGCACGTATGCTTGTTTCATCAATGTCAAATTTTCAGTAACTGCTGCTCTATTTCCGTGCTTCCCTTTTCATACTTGCGTCATAGTGAACTCATCTTGTTACTGTTACCGATATCTTTGATGTTTAGATGATTAAAAAAAAGCGTATACAAAAAAGTTCCCTAAATACGAGCAGACGACGAAGCTTAGGATAGACTGAATACAGGAGATAAACTGTGGAATGGGATGAGTGAGTAAATATTAGCGTCGCACTGTTCAGCTACACGAAGGCTTTTGACGACGGACCTCGTAATTTTGAACCATGGTCAAGTGACGAGGATGACACCTTAGCTGGCACTCCCCCTTCTCTTAATTACCACACCCCACCAACGGGAGGACGTTTGAACTCTCGACAGATTTAATGTGCATCGCTTCCTACACGGCGGGTCTTTAGTGGTACTGGACTCGAACTCATGACATACCAGCCACAATCCGACATCTTGACCACTAGACTACCGCGGTCATACGGAATGGGATAAGACATCAATGCAAGTGGACAAGAACGGACGGTTACATTTTTCCTTTTTAAAAAGGGTGAAAACTCAATTTCCCCACAACAATCGTTTTGCCTTCGATTCTAAGCCGCACCTGATTAGCGTTAACAATGGAAAAATAGTGCGGCTTAGATTCGAGTAAATACGGTAGTTTGAATCTTGATGATTCATCTCAAAGTTAAACCCTTCAGGCGTTGTTCTGCCGATGTACTAAATATGAATGTCTCCAGTTTGCATAAATGTTTCTTAGTAAATTTCTGTTATAACGATATTTGGATTTGAAGGTTTTAACTTATTTTTCCTGCTCAGTCATATGAACATTAATACCTTTAGAAAAATAAACCGATGTCACAAATTAAAAGAAATGCAGAAACCTTAAGACTCGAATCACTCAAGGAGGTTCACCCATGTGATGGGCTCAAAAAATAAAATAAAATGAATAGAATGCTATAAATTGCTTTCTTAAACATGTCTGGAATACAGAGGTAAAGTGATTTTTTTTTAAATTCGAAGTCGTTATAAAGAAGCAGGTATTTCGAAGAGCGCTAAGTTAAGATTTTCATTGTTTTAATCGAACTTGAAACTTAAAACGCGTTTTTCTCAAAACTGTGTTTTTCAAATTTTCCTCCATCATATCCTAAGACGGTTTGATCGAAAGACTTCAAATTTATAGGGTAGACTCAGCACATATATACGCACCAATTGGACTAAAATCATTCCAACATTCAAAATATTTCTATTTTCTATAACAAAAAAAAACAAAAAAAAGAACCCGGGATATTCGAAACTTTTATTTCGGAGGTCCACCAAAAATCCAATTTTTGATATTTTCAATTAAGTATAATTCATTCTGTGCATTTAAGCTTATAGATTAAAGAACCGTTATTTTTTTTTTATTTCAGATAAGCCAATCAGTCGGAATCGTGGTGGAAGTGAGCGTCCATTTTTGCGAGGCGGGTGTGTTCAGACTGACGTTCTATTGTGGATATTTTTGGCTAAACATTTATACACATACTCTTAAAATACGTATAAATAAATGATAAGAAACTTAAAGTTCTATCTTTTTACTGGTCGTCAAAAAAAATCCCTAAGAATGCTTTAAAAACAGGCCTTCACGTGGGTGAACCCCCTTAATAATTAATTTAATCATTTAATTCATTTCTTTATTATTGATACTATTATTACTGTCATAGGTAAGATGTTTTTCTATTAACCTTTTGATTATTAAATTTTAGTTCACTCTTCTATTTTCCGTAATAATGAAACAAATTTTAATTGAAATCAATGAACAAACTTAATTAAAACTTAATACTAAAGACGCTGAGTGATTTAAATTAATGCTAATTTTATTAATTGTAGGTAATTTCTTATTTTTCAAATGTACAACGAAATTAGTAATATGAAAATTTTAATATCGAAGTATATTGCTAATCCTTAAATTATTATTCAAAAAAGAAAAAAACACTTGACTTTCACTGTAGGTAAATAAAAACACTAAAAATAATTTAAATGTCTTCATACTCGTGCGCTAAATAAATACTAGAACAACTTCTTAACTTAACTCAGTGGCGCAACAGCCCATGAGGGCCAAGACCTACTGTCCCCATATCAGTATACGTGACATTGGGCCCTGAGGTGCATGAGTAGATGTTCCGATCAGGTGGTCAATCGAAAGTCAATAAAAAGTTAAGTTTAAAAATTTATCAACATTAAAATTTATTATCCTTCGTAAAACTTTGAGTTTACTTTAAAAGTATTTCGATGAATATTTGAAAAATTATGTTTCTGACATAATACGCAAAAGGGAATTCACAGATATATTCCGTTCAATAAGAATAACTTCTAAAAAAAGTGATCGATTAAAACTGTTATTTAAAACAATAATAATAATTCTGTATTCAGAAATTTAGCCTTATATTTACTCTAAAAAGTTCCATTAATAGTTGTCCTTTTTAGGACATTTTACTTTTTATAGTTTTTTGTGCCATTTCTTAAGCAAACGCTGTCACGAGAAATCGGAAAAGGATTATTATTTTATAATTTCAAATCCGAAGAAAAAGAAATTATTATAATAAAATTGTTAAAAAATAATGAATATACTTGTTTTTTATAATACACTTTACATCAGAGATACGTTTCCATTTTTCCATTAAAATTTCTTCTGTTGTTTGTCGACTATTCTCTTAATTTATGAGGTACGGAAAGAAACAACTCAAAGAACCAAAAGTTGAAACGTTTTTATCATTTTGAATGTTTTTCCGTTATAGTTAATGTACAAATTGAAGATTTGAGAAAGAGAGAAATCTGTTTTATATTTTAAATTCTAAGAGTATATATATATAGTTTCTACTAGATATACGTATCTATGTATACACTCCCTTCCAAAAGTTAAGCACGAAGATGTAAAATGCAAAAAAATCAACTAATACTGCTTTGATTGACACAAAATTTGGCAGTAAAGTAGCATATATATTTATACATAAAACAAAATCAATAATTATACACGGAAATGAAAACAATATTAAATTTTTGTAAGTTATCAGATAATGTCATACTAGAGACATAAACAGAATTATGTATGAAGTGAAAATAAACAGCATAAAATGAAAAAAGGACATTAATAGGGTATGTGATCCTCCCTCATCTTCAAGCAAAGTTTACTTCTTCTGACCATGCTTTCAATTAGGTGGTCAACCACCGCAGAATTAAGCAATCGCCATGCTTCTTGTAGAGCAGTTTCCAGCTCAATAAGAGTGGCTGGAGGTGGGAAACGTGAAGATACAGCACGGCCGAGAGCATCCCAAAGATTTTCAATGGGATTAAGTTCGGGCGAATATGCTGGCCACACCATACGCGCAATCCCTTCACTCTCCAGGTAGTCATCGACGATGTCAGCTCTATGGGGACGTGCGTTATCGTCCATTAAAACAAAAGTAGGGCCAACTGCTGCAGCGTACAATCTCACAATGGGTTCTAGGACTTCATCTCGATACCAAACAGCCGTCACAGAACCCCGTTTAGAGATGTGCAGGTTGGTGCGGTATCCTAATGAAATCCCTGCCCACACTATAATGCTTCCGTCTAGGAATGCGTGATGTTCTCGGCGATGCTTTAGGGCTGATTGCGTGTTCCTTGTTTACGCCATATCCTTATACGCTTGTCATCTGGCTCCAGAGCAAATCTTGACTCATCAGTAAACATGACATTGCCCCAGTCAGACACAGTCCAATTGCCATATTCCCGGCACCACTTTAATCGTGCCCCTCTTGATTGGACGGATAGAAGAACACAAACTCGAGGTACCCGGGCATACAGTCCATTCATATGTAATCTTCGGCGTACAGTAGCTGCAGATATAGCCTTACCAATGGACGCTGTAACCATAGATGTCACACGTGTGGAGGTCGTTCTGCGATTCCACTTGGCTACAATAGCAATATATCAATCTTCCGCGGGGATTGCCTTAGGCGACAGCCTTCGGACAACTGTTGGGAATTGTTTCCATAAACGTGAAATTACAGAATGATGAACGCCAAAGAAAAGAGCAACATCTGTGATCGACTGTCCTGCTTCAATGCGCCCACAGCATGCTAGCGCTCAGAATCTTCCATTCGTTTTCTGGAAGTCATAGAAACGCGTATGTCTTGAAAACAAATTGTACGAAAGTTTTAAACATCTTATATCAGCCCTTACAATCAACTTCCGTAACCCTTCATAAAGCTGGCTTATAAGACTGCCCTTTTTGCATATTTCTTGACATGAAAGCACGATTGGCTGTTACCTAACATATTTGCATACTTTTATCTTTACCTCTGCAGTGAATTGCATCCTCTTCAATTCTGATTGGCTTCCGGAAATTAGCATTTTCTTCTCCGTGCTTGACTTTTGGAAGTGAGTGTATAAAGGAGAAAAGCGACTGACTAATCACGATATCCGGAAATATTCAACCTACAGACTTGAAATTCGGTAGACATGTTCCTTTCATGGAGTAGAGACCGCTAAGAACGGATTTTGCGAAATTCGAACCGCATGAAGCGTTACTGAGGGTTAAGAGACGTTATAAATAATTGTTTCCATTTTTAAACTACTTGACGTACAATCTTGAAATTGAGTAAGAAAATTACTTTCATAGAGTAGAGATCCGCTACAAAATGAGTTTGGTGAAAATCGACCGTCAAGGAGCGTTGCGGGGCTTAGGGGGCGTTATAGATAATTATTTCCATTTTTGAACTATTAGACGCACAATCTTTATATTTAATAAATAGATTCCTTTCATGGAGTGGAGATCAGCTTCAAGATGGGTTTTGTGAAAATAACCCCCCAAGTGGCGTTGCGGGGGATAAAGGGAAGTAATAGATAAATATTTCCGTGTTTAAGCTACCTGAACTACCTGCTGGAAAATTGGTAGGCAGGTTTCTTTTATAGAGTAAATATCCACTACAAAATGGATTTGGGGGAAATTGACACCCAAAGGGTGTTGCGGAAGGGGAGATATAAATAATTATTCCGATTTTTAAACTATTAGACACACAGTCTTCAAATTTGGTAAGCAGATTCCTCTCATATGGTAGATATACACTACAAAATGGGTTTCTTGAAAATCGACCACCAAGTGAAGTTGCTGGCTTCAAGGGGCGTTATAGTTAATTATTTCCATTTTTAAACTAGTGGACGTACAGTCTTGAAATATGATAATCAGAATCCTTTCATGGATTAAAGATCCCTTATGTAATGTGTTTTGTGAAAATCGATCCCAAGGTGGCGTTGCGGGGGCTCCAGGGGCGTTATAGATAATTTTTTCCGTTTTTAATTTATTAGACGCACAGTCTTCAAATTTAGTAAGCAGATTCCTTTCATAGAGTACAGTTCCCCTTCAAAATGGGTTTTGTGAAAACAAACCTCCAAGTGGCGTTGAGGGGGCGCATGGGGCGTTATCCCCATTTTTAAACTATTAGACGTACAGTCTTGAAATTTGGTAAGCGGATTCCTTTCGTAGAGTAGAGAACCGCTGCAAAATGGGTTTCGTGAATATCAATCACCAAGTTTCATTTCGGGAGATTAAGGGGCGTAACGGATAAATATTTCCGTTTTTTAAACTATTAGATCTACCTCCTTGAAAATTGGTAGACATGTTTCTTTCATGGAATAGAGTTCTTCTAACAAAGAGTAAAACGAAAATCGACCCCTAAGGAGGGTTCCGAGGGGTCAAGAGGAATTATAGAAAAAAATTCCTGTTTTTGAATTGCTAGTACTACAAGGGGTGATCAAATGAAAAGGTACGAAACGACACGGTGGGTACAAATATAGACTTTATTCAAAATATACACCATAGGCCTGAGCACAACGATCCCACTGATGAACAAGCTGCAGGATTCCTTGTTCCCAGAATTCCTGTGGCTGTGACGATACCCAGTCCTTCACAGTGTCCTTGAGTACGTCGTCCGAGTTAAAGCGCTTTCCTTTCAGGTGTTTCTTCAGTGGACCAAACACATGGAAATCGCAGGGTGACATGTCCGGACTGTAGGACGGATGGGCCAACGTCTCCCATTGGAACTTGTCCAGTTCCATTTGTGTGACTCTGGAGACGTGTGGACGCGCGTTATCATGGAGCAGAACCACACCCTCCGTGAGCAACCCCGGTCTTTTGTTCTTGATGGACCTGCGTAGGCGTCGGAGTGTCTCACAGTACACATCGGAGTTAAGGCTTTTTCTGTGCTCAAGTAATTCTGTGCTCGCATCATTTGGACGCCGCTTTTTATAAGAGCCTTTGCTCTCTCCTGCGCATGCGGGCACCCGCGCATGATCCCCACGATCCCAGTCAGAGTCTCCAATGGCATCCCGAGATGTCTCGCTACATTCTCCCTTGGCGGAATATGCAAATATTTAACTGTTTCATTTTTATGTCGTTTCGTACCTTTTCATTTGATCACCCCTTGTATATACTTGAAATTTATTAAGCATTTTTCTTTTGTTGAATAGGTATCCACTAAGAATGTATTTTACTGAAATCAACTCCTGGGAGGAGCAGGGGGTACTGGGGCGTACTGACAAAAAAATCCTTTTTTTCGAAATACAAGGACTATAATAATGAAATTTGGTTTGTATTTTTCTTTTGTTGAATTTAAATCCTCTAAGAACGTTTTTTCTGGAAAATAACTCTCAACGGGATTACGGGGGTATTGATAGTAAAAATTTCGTTTGTTTCTGGGAGATTTAGACTTGAAATTCAGCTTGCATGTTCATTTTATGGAGATCCACCGAAAATTAGTTTTGCGGGAATCCACTTGGTTATAGGGTTATGAAAGTGCAAACATCATTCTATACTTCTATTTTAGAGATTTTTAGATAATACAAATTAGATGGGTTCTGTCCTTTTTTTTTATCAAGAGGCGACAGTTACAGTACAGTTTTTTTTTTCCAATACAATCGAATTTTTAATGATAGGACTTAGATATCCATAATTTATATAAACAGTATATATTTATAAAACATCATGAAATACCCAGCGAAGCGGGTGGGTAACGGCTAGTATCTATACATAATGAATGTGAACTTTAACACATATACAGAAGGTGATTCTAAACTACTGAAGAAACAGTTTCATGTACTTTCACTCATGCGTGGCGGCGATTTCAATATTGATTTCGATAAAGATGAAGAATTGAGATTAGTACAATTTTTAAAATGCGGAGCCTAATTTGGATTTTGTTTCTGGTAGAGCAATAGGGACGACTTGGTATGGTACAACCATTGATGCGATGTTTTCACCATTTGTAAATCATATATCTACCGACGTTCACGTATCATACTTTAGTTGCCACAAGCCTCTTGTTACAAGGATTAATAATGGCGAGAGTATTGACGTAATTAATACTCAAAGTGATAGTAATAGTGAAGCAAATAAACCCATCTAAACAATGTACTCTTATATTATGAGTAGAATATATTTATGTATATGTATATATTTATGTATTATGAAATGTATATTATTATATATATTATATATATATATATACAAGGGATGATCAAATGAAAAGGTACGAAACGACATAAAAATGAAACAGTTAAATATTTGCATATTCCGCCAAGGGAGAATGTAGCGAGACATCTCGGGATGCCATTGGAGACTCTGACTGGGATCGTGGGATCATGCGCGGGTGCCCGCATGCGCAGGAGAGAGCAAAGGCTCTTATAAAAAGCGGCGTCCAAATGATGCGAGCACATAATTACTCGAGCACAGAAAAAGCATTAACTCCGATGTGTACTGTGAGACACTCCGACGCCTACGCAGGTCCATCAAGAACAAAAGACCGTGGCTGCTCACGGAGGGTGTGGTTCTGCTCCATGATAACGCGCGTCCACATGTCTCCAGAGTCACGTAAATGGAACTGGACAAGTTCCAATGGGAGACGTTGGCCCATCCGTCCTACAGTCCGGACATGTCACCCTGCGATTTCCATGTGTTTGGTCCACTGAAGAAACACCTGAAAGGAAAGCGCTTCAACTCGGACGACGTACTCAAGGACACTGTGAAGGACTGGGTCTCGTCACAGCCACAGGAATTCTGGGAACAAGGAATCCTGCGGCTTGTTCATCAGTGGGATCGTTGTGCTCAGGCCTATGGTGTATATTTTGAATAAAGTCTATATTTGTACCTACCATGTCGTTTCGTACCTTTTCATTTGATCACCCCTTGTATATATATATATTATTTTACCGAATCAATATGAAAAATGTGAATAGAATAAAGAAAATGCATGCATGCTTTCAGTATTATATGAGATGCATTTATTTACCCTGTTTGTGCCTACTATATAATCAAACACAACCGTACTTAAGGAGTAAACTCCAGTTAATACGAAAAAAAAATTAGTCCCTTTAGTTTCGTGTAAAGCGATTTTCACAATATTTCCTTTTGAATTTTAGTAATCATATGTGCATATGTAGGCTATTTTGTTGTTGTTGTTGTTTATATAAGGAAAACAAAATCCATAAGAAAAGAAGCATTTTTTGTTGATTCTTTTACCACATAAAAAAATGTTTCTATGTATACTTTTAATTCCGTAAAATTATTTAAAAAATGTTCAGTAATTTAAATTTTCTAGTATTATATTTTTCTTACATTTATGGGAAGAAAAAAAAAAAGAGCAATATTTTTTTTTTTTAATTCTTTCAATTATATTGCATACTTCTTAAGCCTAAAAACTTAAATTATTATTTTTTAATTTTTTTTTGAATAACCGTACTTTTTTAAGTATTAAAAATGTCTTACTTATATAATTTTTTTTATTTAGAAATGCAGAATTTTAAATTTTAAAAAAAAATTAAATTTCCTGAATAAATCAAATGTTTTGAAGCAATAATTTTTCTCTTAAATATTTGCCAGAAATTATTTTCCTGTTTCAAAAATTTTTATATACATTCGCCGTATAACGCGCACCCCCTTTTTTTACGAAGAAATCTGAAATGTTAGTATACATCGCACTTATGTTTTGAAGTCATGTATTCGAGGTATTAACCCAGACTTTCGAAAAAATATAGTATACTTCTAAAACTAGAACTCTTTTAGTTAGCAAGGCATGCTATTTCATTTAAATAAATAATATTTCAATATGCGTGGAAGTAACTTTTGTTATGCTCATTTCTTTTGTTATTTTTAAAGCTATCGTTTTTATATCCGGCATATAACACGCGCACCTTTAAATTTCGATCTCATTGTGTGTGTGTGTGTGTGTGTGTGTGTGTGTGTGTGTGTGTGTGTGTGTGTGTGTGTGTGTGTGTGTGTGTGTGTGTTGTGTGTGTGTGTGTGTGTGTGTGTGTGTGTGTGTGTGTGTGTGTGTGTGTGTGTGTGTGTGTTACCAATTCCTTCATGAACTCATAGTTAAATTTAAATATTAAAATATTAGAAAACTATTAAAACCAAATTATATTTTTAAAAAACTATAAAACACTCTTTTATAATTAATCGAAGTAAGTTGTAACTTAATCTTGTAGTTGCCTAATCTGGAAATGGGATCTGAAATTAGTCACCAGATGCGGGATGGGATCTGAAAATGAGAAATCGTTAATCCTGATGATCCTGATCAGGACAATGGAACAAAATTATTAAATTATTGTATTGTCATCGGTCCTGGATAAGTGAGAAAAATTTCGAATGAATCTGACCTTTTAAAGTGGGTAAAAATTGGGTTCAAAGATTCCATTACATACAAGTGAAGCTTATAAAACGGTGTTAATTAAAAAAATATGTAACTAAACGGTTACGGAGAAATCACTTACAATACCTTTACTTTCCTGTTGGTAACAGAAGACAAAAACGTCATTTCAAAAATTTAAAAAGTTTAAAAATTAAAGCAAAAAAAAAATTTGAAACGTTTAAATAAAACTCGTGTCACACTATACCGTATATTTCCACGTATAAGCCGAGAAGTCTTGGAACTTTTTCATGTGGAAGTAAAGGGCTCAGCTTATATACGGATCCATTAAACTCAAAATAAAAAAAAAGTTCAAAAAAACTTTTTTTTTTTCTTTTTTTAACATTTTTTTTTTTTTAACCATGCGCAACTAATTTTAATATTTTAACATTTTATGTAATTTGAACGGAACTTTTATACCAAAAAAGGAAAAAGAAAAAAAATCCCATGAATCCTTCAAAATCAGTGTCAACGTCCAAGCTTCCGAATTGTTCTTGAATTCACATTTATTCAGTGGATGGTCTGATCATCATGCAGCGAGTTTTGCTTCCAAGGTATGAAACATAGACTGACGATCACGTGCTGTATATAAATTCCCCTCCCCACCTTCTTCATTTTCCAAACAAAAAAAATGGCGCAGAAAGTTTGACTAGCTCAGATATTGTTTTAGATGACAAATGAATACAAAATGCTTCCCCGATAAGGGTTATCAAATACGAAAATAAAGTCGTCGGCGTTTTACTTAAAAGAAATTTGATTGGAAAATATTCTGCCTGTTTTAAACGCTTGGTAACATTTTTGCTTTAATTAAAAGAATAGCCGTATTTATTCAAATATAAGCCGCACTATTTTTCCAGTCCTAATGCTACTGAAAATCGGGCGCGGCTTGGAATCAAAGGCAAAAAATTTATTGGATGGGGGAATTGAGTTCCCACCCCTTTAAAAAAAAAATGTAACTGTCCATTCTGGCCACTTCCATCGATGACTCATCCCATTTAGCAGTTTATCTCCAGTATTCAGTCTATCCTAAACATCATTGTCTGCCCTTATTTAGAAAAAAAAATTGTTTACGCTCTTTCTTTTAATCACCTAAACAACAAAGATATCGGTAATAGCATCAAGACGAGCTCACTGTGACGCCAAGGATGAAAAGGAAGGCAATTTTATATGCAGAAAAAAACGGAAACAGAGCAGTGGCCTCTGAAAATTTTAGATGGATGAAACAAATATACGTCGATGGTGTAAGCAAAATGATAAATAATTTTTGCTTGAAAATGCTCAACAGTCTTTCATAACTCTTTTGCATTCTTCTATAAAACATTCTTTTTTAAAAAAAAATGTTGCATAACAAATGCATTGGATGGCTTGGAAGATGACATCGTGAGGGGAAAATGGCGACGCCTGTACCATTTCCGAAGTCAGCTGTGACAATGGGAGTGACGAATTATTTTCGAAACATGATATTGATGTATGCATTTGAAAATTTTTAATGCTGGTAAAATAAATTAAATTATTAACTTATTATTATTCCTCATTAGTTTTTTTGTTTTAAATTTCTTTAATATCGGATACCGATGAACCTTTTACGCGGCTTTTTATCTTTTCTCAAAAACGTGAAGAGAATTGGGAGTGCGACTTAAAATCGATGTGTTAGTGCATCGCGCTTTCACACTACAGATCTGAGGTTCAAACCTCGGACTGGGCAAGGTCGACTCAATCTTTCCTCCCTTCAGTGGTTCGATAAATTTAGGTACCATAGCTTGCTTGAATACTCAACACTGGGGGTTTCGCGTCATACTGATCACTTGATCGGAACATCTGCTCATGCACCTCAGGGCCCAAGGTCACGTATAATGATATGGGCACAGTAGGCCTTAGCCCTCATGGGCTGTTGCACCCCTGAGTTAAGTTAGAATCGATAACAACATTTTTTCACAAAAATATGTTGAAAATTTGGGGTGCGGCTTAGAATAGATGGCGGCTTAGATTCGAGTAAATACGGTATTTTTTTTCGCGGTTCAAAATACATGCGGGTTTCAAAATTTGGATGAATTTTTCGAAAGAAAAAACGCACTGTCGTCAAATACATCGATATTTGGAAATTAACGGTACAGTAGAACGTCATTTATCCGAATCAATTGGGACCGGACACCGTTCGGATACGCGATTGTTCGGATAACCGAAAACCGAATATGATCTATGCAGTATATGATACTGGACACTATTCAAATATTGAAAATCAGCACATGCGGGAAACGTTCCTTGAAGAAAAAGAAAAATAGGTGCAAAATGTCGCAATTTTACATTGATTGTGGAAAATAATTTATTTTTCGCTGTACCATTGTAGACCTTCGTTTTTTCAATGCAAGGTCTCTGATTCTCTCCAGCAGCAGTAGTTGAGTAGGACAGTACTCTGGTTGTTGTTCGTACCACTCCATAGCTGTCTCTAACGCAGTAAACGCGTCAATATTTGCTACTTTGTTGTTATCCTGGTCTTCATCCGTTTCTTCATCGACAAGGTCGAATTCTTCTTGCACGGAAGTCACAATCTCGTCATCATTTAGCATTTGAAATCCACAGTCTTCTGCATTGCATGCCATCCAGGTTTCTACATCAACAAAACTCAACTAAAGAGCACGTATACACCCCTTCACTTGGAAACAAACTGACCTAGTATTCCCCGCAGATGCTTACCAAATCATATACACAGCTGAATTCCCCCAAATATCCCTCACCTTGGGTTTTCCTGTCACTATTGTTCTCACAGGAAACAACTGTTGAGCATTGCACTGTTCGAAAACGTATCCGGATTTTGATTCGGATATTTGATGCTCCGAATAATAAACGTTCGGATAAACGACATTCTAATGTATTCGAAATTACTATAGATCTTTGCTTGATTCGCGCTCAAATTAACGAAACATTTCATTCTACAGCAACTTTTATAAATGCATCGAAGAAATGTAAAAGGTCATACAAAATTAAATATTTTAAAGAAATAGAAATTTTTTTTTTAATTTTCCCTGAAAATATAGCATTATTTCCGCTGAAATTAAATCGAATTTTGGTTTGCAAACATTTCGTGAATAAAGTGTGCGATTCAACAAAAATATGATTATTTATATCACCCGATGACATTTAGAATGATCATTGTGGGAAATAAAAAAAATCAAGGTCAGAACTGCATAAAACTTTATTGTCGCAGCTGGTTATGCAAAAATAATTCTTACCATTTGCCTTCAGCGTCATTGCTCTCTGTGTGTAAACGGGTTTTCTGAATTTACAAATAAAATTTTGTTCCTACGAAAATAAATAATCGTACTTCCTAGTTTAAAAAAACATTTTTGAATTACTGTGGCTCAAACTATTTAGAATTAAAAAGAATAAATACATAACTTTTTCATCTGATATTTTATAATAGAACCAAACAAATATTCGCAAGTAAACATGTTTATCAGACATGTTCAGATGGCGAGATTGAAGCTATTGCAGTAGGTCGAGCAACTATCACTGAGAAGCTCCGAGTTCAACAGGACGTCATCTTTTCCGACTCTAAATCAGCATGACAAGCTCTATCTCAAAAATACCTCTGTAACTCACTAGGAATTTTAAAATGCAAATCGTTCTTAAAAGATTTTCCTCGTAAAATCTCTTTTCAGTGGATACCGGCTCATTGTGACATTGCTGGGAATTAGCATGCTGATTTTCTTGCTAAGAAAGGAGCCCTTGTGATCCAAACCTTTCATTCCTTAAGGCTTTTCTCTAATATGGCCTTGAAGCATAAATTTAAAAGGGAAGTTGAGGAGCTGTCGATAGACAAGAACTGGACAACCTTGAACAAGAACCCCTCCTGGGTCTCTGGGGCATCTTGAAAAACTGCTGTAGCTCATTTTAGACTTTTGACAAGACATGACTGTCTGAGATTGTATCTCTACAGAATTGGTATCGCCAACTCACCGGACTGTACTCTGTGCGACTCTGGTCAGCCTATGACCGCCGAATATTTGGTCGTGTGCCCTGCACTAATTAGCCTTAATTCAATTGTCGAAAAATATTGTAGAGCACGTGCACTAATGGCATAGGTGCTATTATAGTGCGTGGTATTTGTAAAATAAATTAGACATGCTCAAAAGTCAAATAAAACTTAAATTCGAGAAATTACAGTAACTTTTGTGGTTTTTGAGTACTTCGACGTTTTAATCAGCTATTTTTACCTGATATAGAGGTTTGCCCCAATTTCTTCATAATTTTGACTGCAATCGGGGTAGAGGTCGACACCCTGTGAGGTGGTAATCTATTTTTTTCATTTGTGGTGACCTATAGTTACCCCTTACATTCGAACCCTCCTGTCTATCTGAAAACCCGGCTAGATGTGTAGGAGGAACTAAATAATCCATAGACATTATTCCAATCTAAACTGATTTATTAATTCTTATCACTTATTAAGAAACAGACACAACACAATTCTAATTAAGGTATATAAACAATGGTAGAGTGCAGAGGTGAGATATACGAATGCGGGGATAATATTACAGAACTTCGGCTGAATCTAAGATAGCTTAAATGCGCTCATTTACAACTACGCCGCACACTAATAATCAGCTTTTACTTAATCAAATTTACAGTACCTTATTCCTTAATCCTTCGGTTCCTTCACGGAGAACTTCGGGCACTATCGTTAGCTGGATCAAATATCGATGGCTCCACGCTCCGTAATATTTAATTACACTGCTTTTCAATCTTCAATAACCACTTCTCCTTGCACATATCAAACGTATTAACCTCGCTTAACTTGTCAACAACTACGTGTCAACAGCTCACTTGCTTCACTTAACTTAACTTGACTTCTTACTTCACTCCTCTTCAACTCGCGAAAACCGAATTTATATAATATTCCTCATTTACATAAATCACGTTTGGTTTCTGATGAAGGTTGGTTGAAATAAATTTTTCGATTTAAAGGGGAAAAGAAGAAATTAGTATAAACGCGTATAGATCCGTCACACATTCTAACGTTAAGACATTGAATCCCGATGGATAATGATGGATTTTGAAAGGGTTAGTCTACCTCCGATTACTTCGATTCTTTACTCTACCCACTAGGGTACTGTGGTCCCTTGTAGTAACTTTTAATACCTCTGTCACGAATTTTAAAAGCAGTGTTTAAAAACAGCGTGTTCCCCAACAATGGACTTCCAAGGGTTCATAGGTGCTTTAAGGGTACGAGGGCATGCTCGAAATGATAAAATGCTAAATATAAGACTCTTTGTTTATGGAACATATATCCTTAAAAATTTCCAAGTATGCTTAGATTTTTTGTGATCTTAATAAAGATATTTTTTAATCATTCTGTAGAAGTATAAAAATAGTTCTTAGTTAAAAAAAAATTCTGCTTAATTTAAGTCGGACACAATTTTTGAAATCTCCTAATACATGCTTATGTTTAGGTACAATTTTTTAAAGTATTTCTTAAATATATAAAATATTTTTGCACATACATCAAGTAATACACAAAATATAGTGAATCTATGATATTAGTAAAATATTAAGATGGTTTCTTTTAAAAAAAATTGTAAAACTTTGTAATTTTGAAATTTTTTATTTCCCCCCTTTTTTTACACATAAAACTATATTTTAAAAACTATGTACTCCTTCGACTAAAAAACAAGTTCACTATAAACATAGGTATCTTGTGTAGAAGTATAAAAAATTTGGAACCATGTAGTGCAATAGTTTTTTATTTAAAGTGTACCTAAAAGCAAAAAATTCTACTTCTGAGAAAAAGTTTTAAAAAAATTAACATTTGCAAACGTTTGTTTACATTTTCGTCAATTACTTTTTCATATTTTAAGGTTATTTATCAACGAGCATATAAGTGTTTTACATTTTTAGATTCAGATAAATATGCCCTATTTTTAATACTAAAATTGAAAAATCGATATTCTGAATGTGTATGATGCCTTGGTTCCCTTAAGAAATCCACGAAGAATAAATTGTACTTTGAGATCTATAATATTGTTACTAATTTTGGGTAATGCACCAACTTATCTCGTAGAAGTCAGTCTATCATGGGTAATCACTTCATTCTACATATTAGTTGCGCCATAAATTCTGATACAAAATTTTGAGAATGTCTGCTCTGAGATTCAAACGCAGCAGACGATTTTAAATTTCGTCATTGGAGACGTTTGCAATATTTTGAAGATCATTGTTGTCTTCCGCAAGTATGGTTCTAAATAAGTGGTCTTAAATTTTTACTATTCATGGAACGCCTAGAACTGAAGTGTTTTCATGTTTTTTTTTTTTTTTTTTTTTTTTTTTTTCATGGAACCCTAGACTTTAAGGTGTTTTCATGAACCCTAGAACTTGAAGGTGTTTTCATGGAACCCTAGAACTAGAAAGTGTTTTCATAGAAACCCTAGAACATGAAAGTGTTTTCATGGAAACCCTAGAACTAGAGAGTGTTTTCATGGAAACCCTAGAAATTGAAGGTGTTTTCATGGAAACCCTAGAACTTGAAGGTGTTTTCATGTAACCCCTAGAACTTGAAGGTGTTTTCATGGAACCCCTAGAACTAGAAAGTGTTTTCATAGAAACCCTAGAACTAGAAAGTGTTTTCATAGAAACCCTAGAACATGAAAGTGTTTTCATGGAACCCCTAGAACTAGAAAGTGTTTTCATGGAACCCCTAGAACTAGAAAGTGTTTTCATGGAACCCTAGAACTTGAAAGTGTTTTCATGGAACCCCTAGAACTAGAAAGTGTTTTCGTAGGACCCCATACACATACTTAGAAGAATATATCTCAAAGTAATGTTTAAAGTATTTCAACATGTTATAGGTATTCTATGTAAAAACAATTTTAAAATGTATTTTGTAATGTAAATGTAATGTAATGTGTTTTAAATGTAATTTAAAACAATAAAAAATTTAGTTTTTTCTATGTAAAAACAATTTAAAAACAATTATGCATTTATAATTAAAAAATTCTAATCTATATATATAATTTTTAACATAATTTACTCATTAGTAATATTAATTTGTAATCCAAGTGTCACCTACCCATGCATTATACAAACTAACCACTAGCGTAGCTAGTCATGAGTGGGCCTTGTATGAAAATTCCTTAAGGGCTCTTTTCTGGATCCCTTAATATTTTACGAATGTTTGCTTGCGCGTTTTGGGGCCCCTGTAACTTGGAGGCCCCGTATCACTAATACGGTGATACCACCACCCTGTTAGTAACTGGGATCTAAATGGCATTAAAATGCTTATAACTGCATGAGAAAAACTGTGTATTTTGCATGAAAATTCGAACCCCTGGATATGCCTTGTGAAATCCCAAGCTTCCGTGGAACATAGTTTGAAGACCATTGTTCTAAATCAAAGGTGTAACGCTTTGAACTAGAGCAGTGGGTATCCTAGTGGTTAGCCATCGGATTCCAGACCGGAGGGCCTGAGTTCGATGCCCGATGCCACCAAATACCCTCCGAGTACACATAGAGTTCGTGCTCGTTAAATCAGTGGGTTCGAAAGTCTTGTGAGCTGTCGCAGCAAAATCCACGGGTGCAGGGGGCTGGAGGATATTTCCCTCCTCTCGTGTTCCCTGCCTAAATTGTGGAGGGGGAGATAGGTGGTGTCGCCATCTATCGTGTAGAAGTCCAACCTGTCCCAGGCTGTGGCAGCTTTCATTCCTTCCCTTCGGAAAGGACACGACGACGACAACACTTTGAATTGAATCGTGCAGCAAATATTTCTCTACATCGAATAGATTTCTAAGGCTATTAAATATTTAGACATCAAAAGGTTATTCCTTTATCGAGCCTATAAGATATTTTCCGAGGCCAACAGCGTTTCAGACCATATTAAAAACGGTCTCCATGTGCTCGGTGAGAGCACCAGCTCTCATCAAAGCAGTCAAGGTAAGAATTCATTTAAATATTGGTCGAATGAAGATTCTTCTTTGAAACACATGAACGAATCAGAAAGAACAATGTGTCCCACAGAAAACGGAGATTTTACTCTAAGAGATTATGGAAGAGTTACAGGTCATTTTCTTACAAAATAATTAAGGCGCCAGAAGTACCTTAAAGCAAAAGTACTTTTACGGCAGCAAGCTTATAATGGCCCATAAGCAAATTCTGCTTACCGATGAGAAAAATTTTGATGTTGAAGAATCTGTAAGCCACCACAATGACAGTGTATATGTTACTGTTAATGTGTGAAATCCGTTATTTCATAGAATAACTTAGTATTTCATGAAATAAGTAGACGTCAGTTAAAGTATATAAAATTATTGAATTCTACAATTTATAACAAGATATTCTATAGAACACAGTGATCTTCAAACTTTTTCAACTCACGGAACCCCTAGAACTTGAAGGAATTTTCGTGGAATCTCTAGAATTAGAAAAAGTTTTCATGAAACCCCATTCCACACACATACAAAAAAGAACATATTTTAAAGTAATATTTAAATTAGATCAATATGTTATAAGTACTTTACGTAAAGGCAAATTAAAATAAAAGTATTGAATTTGTTATAAAAAATTCTAATATAATTTTTTAATATAATTTAGGGGGCCGTGGGTAGCCTAGTGGTTAGAGCATCGGACTTCAGTCAGAAAGGCTTGGATTCGATGCCCGATGCCCTCAAATACCCTTCAAGTACACACGGAGTACGTGCTCGTTAAATCAGTGGGTCCGAAAGTCTTGTGGGTGGTCGCAACAGAAACTAAGGGTGCAGGTGCCTGGAGAATATTTCCCTCCCCTCCAGTTCCATGCCTAAATTGTGGAGATAGGTGGTCTCCCTCTATCGTGTAGAAGTTCAACCTGTCTCAAGCTCTGGCAACTTTCTTTCCTTCCCTTTGAGAAGGACACAACAACAACAATATAATTTACTTATTAATAATATTAATTTGTGATCCAAGTGTCATCTACCCATGCATTATGTTTAGTAATTGGGATACGTGCTTGTTTTTTTTTTCCAAATAAACTTTTAAAGTCTAAGACTATTGATATTTAAATGCAATTGCATTACATATTCCGAGTTTAATTTTTTTTTTTACTTTGTTTTTGTAGCCACTCACACACGTTGAGAAATATATTTCACTTAAACACTATGTTCTGAATGGCCTTAAAATGTTTATAACTGTATGAGAAATACTGTGTATTTTACATGAGAATTTGCAACCTAAGATTTAGGAGCTGTTCTTGCTTAAATTTAGATTTTACCATTGATGTTGATATGTTGATAAGTTGTTTCCTGTCCTTCATTATAGGTGTCTGGTTTTTTTCCCCACAAATGTAAAACGGTGCATTTTCCATTAGAAAACTATTTAATTTTTCAAGACATTGGGCTAACTAACAAGTATAAAATTATCTCATGGAATCCGAGATGGTAAACAAAAGAATATTCACAACCAGTAGGAAGTATACATATAAAGAAAAAAATATTTAAATATTCTTTTATTAAATTATAATAAAAGTTTGATAAGTGTCGCAAAATAAAATTATTAGATATAAATAAAATTTTCAGTTTTAATGAATAGGATGAGCTTTAGATACTTGTAATTATACATACTTCAGAGAACGTGAATCCATTTTGCATACATATTTATAAGTTTCTTTTGTATTTTTTATAGTGACTCGTGGAGCCCCTGGGTATGTCTTGTGGAACCCCAGGGTTCCGTGGAACACAGCTTGAAGACCAACGATTACTTGATCGTTAAAGTATGAAATACGGCATTCGAAAGTTCTTTGAACCAGTTCTAGCCGCTTTTAGTTAGTTTTGAACCGTTTATGGCTACTTCGGGGGAAGGAGCTTTTTGATTGGGCAAAAGAGATGGCTAAATAAAACAATTCTACCCTAGGTCTCAGTTCAGTATATGTAAGCGAGAATAAATTTCCATTGAAGAAATTCCGAAGATTGGCACGACGCTTCGATTTGTTGCAATAGCTCAAAGTTGATACACTGAAAAAGGATTTGAAAAGTGCGCGTGTAAAAAAAATGTGTAATAGTAAAAAGTGTGCTTATTCCAAAAATGATATGCAATGCAATCCAAAGTGTCATCACTGCAATCCTTGCTCTAATAAATAATGAAAAGTAAGAGATATAAAGGTACTTCATAATATTTAAATTAATATTATCTTACTTTTTGTTAGAAGAAGTTTACACGATGTTTTTTGAAGCAACAGTTTTTCTTCCCAACATGTATTTTTTTATAATATTTAAATATAACTATTTCTGCAGCTTTTTTTTTCTTTCTGCTTAACTAATATTAGCAACATGAGCAATAATAAATTAAATCATCTACTTTTCCTTATTATTAATCAATTATTCATCCGCAATGGGAAAAGAGAGATTTTAGATATTTGTGATAAATTGATTTATAAAATAACTTTAATATTTTATTTTTCACTTTAACTGTTTACCATTAGTTATTTAATAGAATAACAGGTAATTTCATAGAATAACTACCTAGTTATTTCATGAAATAACTAGGTAAAGTATAAAATCTTTCATCTATTATATACTTTTAACTGATTTATCTATTTATTTCATGAAATACTTAGTTATTCCTCAAAATAACTGAATTATACACTTTAACAGTAACATATACACAAAGAATTTCCAAGAAGCTAAAGAGAAGAAAAAATGCTTGAAGAGGGCTCATCATCCAGCTTCTACAATTGTTTGGTTGGATGTCAGTTAAGAAGGTGTCTCAGGGAATCATTTTTGCGAGAAAGAAGTGAAAACCACGGCAAAAAAATTATCAAGATACTACGAAGTGTGACACACACACAAAAAAAGAGACTAGTCCAATAAATCATTAAACTTACAGAATCTGTGAAGTATCAACTTCAAAGTAGTTCCTCTCATAATTCACACACTTCTGCATTCGGTGTTACCATTGCTGATAACCGTTCTGGAACGAGGTTTCGGAAGGCCTTTAGGAGATTATCCGTTTTTGCCTGAATAACTGAGGTAAAGTGGACTCCCTTTAAACAAGATTTAACTGCACGAGACAAAAAAAAGTCGCATGGGGTCAAATCAGATAAACGAGGAGAATGCGCCATCATAGGAATGTTTTTGCTGGTCAGAAACTGCTTGACAGATAGGGCCACGTGAGCGGATATATTGTCTTTGTTCAACAGCCATCATCAAATCTGGCCATTTTTTCCAAATTTTTTCACGAAGTCTTTTTAGTTCTTCAATGGAGTAATGTTGATTAACAGTCTGACCAGTATGTGAGTGAGAACCCACGCATATCACGAATTTTGGCTATGTTTTGGTCTGTAATCGCTGATTTTATGCGCTCAGCAGGTGCATCGTCTTCCAAACTGACCCTTCCCTCTGAAAATTTGATTGGCGATCTATATTACGATTGAAGAGAAATAGCCAGACTCCCAACTGGCCAAACGTGTTTTTGCTCAGCTCCGATTGAACGCACACCGCGCAGAGAGATATTTAAACTCCCGTACAGCTCTTTTCAGAGCTTTTCAGAGCTTTATAGTTACGGGGTTTGCCTCTTATTTCTTCATTTACTATGATTAAAATAGATTCAAAATCATCCATCAACATGGACTTCTCGCCATCAAAACAACACCAACTTGCAGCCTGCGAAAAACTCAGAGATACCGTCACAGGCATCTCTACCCTTCATCAGACACTGCTTCTCAAGAAGAAAGCCTTCGTTCACCCATTCCCAGGAATTCTTACACCGAACTATATCGGATGAACACCAACGCCTTGTTCAAGAAAAGGAGGAAATGGTAAGTGAGCTTAGGACTCACCCCCCTCACTAGAACTAATTGCAACGAGCATAAAATCCCCTCCCCTACTGAGGTAGTCGAGGAAAGTAATAACTAATGATAATGTCTGTGAAAAGGATAAACTAATTGCAAATAAAAGTAAAGTGAAAAAGCAAAGTAAAAAGCGTGAAAATAAAAACTAGGAATCCACGGACGAGTTCATCTTCCCCAAAAAGACTGCCAGGCCGAATTCCCCCTTTTCAACCCAGGTTCCCGTAGAAACGAGTAATAATTTCTCGGACTTATAACAGGATGTCGAGCAACCTCTCCCCTCTGTTAGCCAAGTAACTATTAAAGAAGTTATTCCCCAGCCTAGGCCCCTCCTCCTATTATGCTTAAAATGAAACCTAATTTCAGGGAGTAAATTAAATTTCTTTACGAACAATTCCCGAATATTAGAAATAAAAGCTCGGGTGATTTCATTAAAATTTACACGAACGACGCAAAAGTATTGAAGTCTCATCTTCGCTTTGGTGGAGGGGGTAAGATTTCGAATGCTACGTAATTAAGAAACTAGAAAAACCCAAACTAGAAAAGCCGATAAAAGTTGTAATAAAAGGTCTCCCGACTTTCTCTAAAATTGAAGACATTAAAAATGACTTAGAAGAAGAAGGATATTCCATAGAGAAAGTTGCTCTCTGCTTATCTCGAAAAGGACGAAAACCCCCCTCTCCTTTTTCCAAGTAATTCTTCCGAGAATCGATTCTAACAAAAGCATTTTCGATTTAACCCAGTTAGGTTATTTACAAGTTAAAGTAGAGGGGGTTACCTTGTTAGAGGAATAACCCAATGCTTTAGTTGTAATAACTTTTTCATACTCCTGTGAACTGCCATCTGAAGCCACGATGCCTAAAATGTGGAAAAAACACGCTACGAGACACTGCGAAATCAAGGTTAGGTTAGAAAACCCTTTTTGTATTAATTGCCAGGACTACGGTCATTCGGCATGTTATACAAAATGTCCCGAATTCCCGAAGCCCGAAAAAGGTACCCAATTGCGGACCCCCACGAGAAAGAAAAATTTCCCCAGGGGCAGTGTTAGAGAGGGACTTTCCTTCGCTAATGTTGTTAGTGGGGAAACCCCAAATCAAACCCCTGTTAATAACAAGGAAGAAAAAGATAGCTCCCGTGGATTCCCTGGTTCAAGAGAATAATGTCTGTGACATAGTGTAAGTTTTTGAACTATTCAATATCATTCCTGATCTAGTCAAGAGAAACCCCAAAATTCTCGACCTTCTCCCTAAATTTAAAATTGCAAAATCTGACGAAGAAAAAAACCTGCCTTCTTGCAGAAGCACTTTAAAATGAAAAGTTTAATTTATTCTTTAACTTTAACTTTTAAAACTACTCTTTAAATTTCGTGCATTCTCCTTAACAGACTTGGAATTATGACACTTATTCAACAGACTTGGAATATGACAGCCATGTTCCTTTCATGGAATAGATATCTGCTACAAAAAAGGTTTTGCAAAAAGAGACCACCAAGGAGGGGGTGAGCGCTGCGAGGAGTTAAAAAGGCGTTATAGATAAAAATTCTAAACATTATTAGGCCTACCGATTTGAAATTTGGCAGATATGTTTCTTTCATGGAGTAGAGAAAAGTTACAAAAGAGGTTTTTACGAATATTTACACCCAAAGGGATTGAAAAGAGTTAAAGTGGTGTTATAGATAAATTTTACCGTTTATGAACTTTTCGACCTGTAGACTTGAAATTTAACAGGAATATTGCTTTCTTAAAATAGAGATCCACTTAGTAGAGGCTAAACGAAAATCGATCCCCTAAGAGGTTTTAAGAGGGAGTTTTATATTTAAAAAAAATTCTCTTTTATGAACTACTAAACCTACAACCTTGAAATTTAGAAAACATGTTACTTTTGCTGGGCAGAGATCAGCTTAGAAGGGGTGTAATAACCTATCCTGCGAATCTAAAGGTGTAGGAAGATTGGAAGGAACACTAGCCATTGTAAAACAAAATAATCTAATTTATTCACAATATTAATCACCCCACTAATACAATCGATCCAGACTAAGAGATGCCTCAAATATATCACTAAACCGACAATAAACGAGGTAAGCGAGAAATGTGAAACTAGTTATATTAACCACACTTACTCAAGTCGATTACTTTGACTTCTTGTCAATTTAACCTGGATTCAATCTCCAGTGACCATTCGTCACCTTAAGTAATTCAATTAGCAAATATTAAATAGCCGCGATTCATCTTCAATTTGATTAATCTCTGCTCCGATAGCAGACTAACCTATATCTCTCCATCAAGCTTAAAAGCCTAGACTATACATAGCAGACCTAATTTAAATATATATATATATATATATATATATATATATGATGTTGATAAAGTTCCGGGTAATTATGCAATTATTTGCAAATGGTTGTATGCTGATATGCTTAATAGACATTTTCATAATAATAATGCTCTTAAAAAATCTAATTCTAGCAATAGAGAAATTTTTAATCGAATTTCTGCTTTTTATAAAAAATTAGATTTACGCATTTCGGATATTAAATTCCCTCATATTTTCTTAACTCCAAAATTTCATAAAAATCCTATTAAATTTAGGACTATAACAAACGGCTTTAAAACTTATATTACACTTCCGGGTAAAAAGCTACAAAAGATTATTCAATCCACATTAGACAATATTGATAATTCGATTATAGTTAAGAATAGCTTGGATATCATTAAGTACATGCAAGATAAAAAAATTATTTCCATTCACACCTATGACTTTGAAGATTTATTTAATTCCATAGATATTGGGGATATGGTTAAAATTCTCAAAATAGCCTATAACAAATATTCTTTGAATAAACTAATTAAATATGATAAATATCTTTCAATTATACATCTAGTACTATATGAAAATTATATTTTTCACAATAACTCTTATTATCAGCAAATTAAAGGTCTTCCACAAGGAGGACCTGCGAGTAACTGTTTAGCCAATATTTATCTGCACTTTTATGAATATGATAACATTAGTTTCGATTCTTGTTACTTTTTTAGATACATAGATGACTTAATCATCTTTAGTAATATGGTAAATTTTGTTCCTAGTTTTAATTATTATCCACAATATCTGAAATTATTAAAAACCAATTATAATAATGACTCTGCAAACTTTTTAGACTTACAATTAATAGTTAAGAATAATATACTAATTAGTAATATTTTTGATAAAAGAGACTCTTTTGATTTTAACATTATTAAAATGCCTTTTTGGGAAAGTAACCTACATCTCTCTCTCTCTATCTATTTTTAGAAATATCATCTTAAATTTTATAAAGAGAAATAACGATTTAGTCACAGATAATGATGTTAAGCAAAATAATTTTAAGCTATTCTGCAATAATTGCTTGGAATACAACTATCCTAGTAACTTCATTTTTAAATATATTTCTAAAATATCTCTCTAATTCCCCTTTTCAAAGTTTAAGTATTATTCTTTGTTTTTTTTTCTCCTTCTGTTTTTTATTATTTTCAATTTGTTTTTTTTTTTGTTTTTTTTGCTTTGTTTAACAACTACAAAAAAAAAACTATCCAGGTGGCGCCACTAATTTTTACATCTGGTTTTACCAATCTTAACACGTCATTTTTAACGATCATTTAGTGTATGGTTCTTGTACGTACAGTTTTTTCCCGCTCTCTGGTTATATGCATTTTTTCATGTAAGTTTTTGCTTCATTATTCCTTTTCAAAATTATTTTAATTGCATTTTGTTAGGATTCATTTCCTTTCATATTTTCTATTATTTTTATTTTATTTTTCTTTTGGTTGCAAATTACACGTGGTTGGTTTTAAGCCTAACTTTTCAATATTTGTATGTTTTCCTGTTATGTATAAAATTTCTGCTGAACAGGGGAAGGTGGATCCATAAAATATATTTAACCCTAATTTGCTGATCCTAATTCAGCAACAGCTTTAGAAATCATAACAGATCTTCATTTTAGTCTATTGACTCTTTTAGCTTCTTACATTTTAAAGTTCTAATACTGTTCTAAGTTATACATACGCTTAGTTAATTTTTCTATAATAGACTCTTCCATCATTTTTAAAGTATGTTTCTTGAAATCTGGTTTGGATCTTCTGGCTTTGTTAGTGATATTATTTTGTATTATCAATTTTATTATGCCATGTATTTCTTTCATTTTATGTTACTATATATATATATATATAATCCTGTTTTCTTCTTCAGAGGGCTCGTTGCGAATAAAACCGTTTTGAAAGACCAAAGATTTCCCAAGGACTTGTTATTGAAAGGACGCAAATAGAACTGTCACAGGGGGTTTTCAAAAATCGACCCACAAAGGGGTTACGGGGGCGTTATGGATGAAAAAATCCCTTTTTTCAAATAAAAGACCTACAGACTTAAAATTTGGCAAATGTAATTTTTTTGTTGAGCAGAATTATACTAAAAAAAAGCTTCTTTTTTTTATTGTTTAATTTGCAATTCACTTAAAATTACGTCATTAGAAATTTCTTTACCCTTCAATCTCTACTGTTTTATTTTTCAATTTATCCGTGCGAAAAGAACGGGTATACCCGCTGGTTTGATCATAAAGTTTTTAATTTTAACTCCTGAATCAGAACTTTCAGCACGACTAGGTAGTACTTTATGCAGTAAATTAAATTCCGATATTATCATCTCTTAGTTTTCGTTAAAATAATAATAATTTATGAACATCTTAGTAATAATAATAATAAAACAAAATCTCGCTAAAATTATTTAAAAAAGATATGAAGCGAAATCACCTCTGCAACAATCACCTTAATTATAATAAGGGAAAACTACAACTGTAACCAGACAAAAAAACTGGAAATAATCTAACAAAAAGGACATGTCTGACACAAAAAGAAAAAAAAGTGTACTACCTGTAATGACGAAACTTCATTACGTTATATTCATAAGCAAAAAAAAAAATAGATTAAGTTTTCCAATGAATACTTCCTGTCATTAAATGGAAGGAATAAATATTATCAAAACTTCGATTAGCTAAATATTATTAATTTTAATCAACGTTAAGACGATATTAATTTCTACCAAAGGTAGAAGAGATTACGTTACTATTCGATGGAGATGGGGGGGGGGGAATGCATACCGAGCAATAACTTCTAATTTTATTCTTTTCTTTTTTTTTCTTTCCATTTATTAGCCGTGATTTAACTTCTTTCATCTCCTTCGTAAATGTTCGCTCCAGGCATTGGCAAGAGATAGAAATTTTTTGAAATTGTTCCCTTCTTCCCCGCTATCTCCCCTCTTCTATTCTACTTTCTGAGTTACTTTTTTTTTATTTGTCCCTTTTTTTTTCCTAATCATGCTCTTGCTCGGTGTCGGAATTATGAATCTTTCCGACCGAATTACGATGAAGTTAGAATATGTGTTCTGTTGTAGAAAAAAGAATAATTCGCCAGTAAAGCTTGAAGATGTGAACATAGAATCAAAATAACTTGAAGATCAGTTTGTTTCCTATAAAGGAAATATAGTTCTTTGATTTTCTATAGAAAAAAAGTAAAATATAGAGAAAGGAACATTAGTTCATTGAAACGAAATCATTAACATTTGCACATTCATTTTAACATAACATGAATTTCAAATAAAAATCTCAAAATAGTGAAAATAATTTTATTCAAAAAAAAGCTATAACTGTTCGGTTAGCGAATACTTTTGTTGAGAACACTAAAAATATGCTTAATTAAAAGCTACCGTAAAATCCGGCGTATAACACGTACCTTATACTTACCTTATCCGGCGTATAACCGTATACACGTACCTTATCCGGCGTATAACCGTACAGGTATACTTCTTTGAGAAGTATACCTGTAATGCTGTTTTGTTTTGAAGTCGAGGTATTATTCCAAACTTAAAGAAAAAATAGTATACTTCCAGAGCTACAATCCTTTAAGTTCATATAAAATGTCGTTTCTGTTAAGGTATCCGACTACCCTAAAATGGTGAATTTTGCCAAAAATTGACAAATTTGTTTTACGATTTTATTTTATAGGCCATCTTATTAGCTTTATAAAAATACTAAGTTTATTATTTTCCGTTGACTAGAACAAACTACCAGTGTTTTGGTAAAAGCGGATGCCCTTACTATAAGCAAGATGTCATACTTTAAAACGCGTTTTACTCGAAATGTGTGTTTTTTTAAAATGCTCAAATGGGGACACACAGCGATTGCTCAAAAAGTTTTGAAAATATTAAACTGAAATTTTTTGTGTATGTTTTGTATAATAGTGAAAATGTTTTTAATTTCAGATTTATCCATCACTGTTTTATTGTAAAATTTACAGTTCCTTATGTGATATAATCACTGCGTTTTGTATGCAATTTCATATAATAACTAAGATAAAGTGCTCTTTTTTTCCCGTAAAAATTAAAATATCTCTTAGCCTGAAGATCATTTCAGAAATGAACAACATAGTAACATATCAGAATTTAAAAAAAGAAAATTTGTTCATAAACTTTTGGTACAGAGTAAGCCGCGTTTATGTTATTTTTCGTAAAAAAAAATTACCCATTTTTTCCCCATTTTAGTAATAATAATTTCTTTTTCTTTTCTTAATATTAACATATTTTTCTTAAAATGTACTAAACAAATCTAAAAACAAAAAAAAGAATCCCCATATTTTCATTTTTTTAAAAAAAAGTTGTCGCAAGTGCTCGAATACCTTAAACAAACAATATTTCGATGTTTGTAGAGGTGGAATTTTTGCTACACTTTATCTTTTTTTTTATATTTAAAGTTCCCATTTTCATATCCGGCGTATAACGCGCACTTTTAACACAAAAATAAGATCGAAATTTATGGGTGCGTAAGGTGGCCGCGGTGGCCGAGTGGTCTAGGCATCGGATCATGGCTAGCGTGTCATGAGTTCGATCCTAGTACCACTAAAGATCCGCCGTGTAGGGGAGCGATGCACGTTAAATCTGTCGAGAGATCAAACGTCTTCCCGTTGGTGTGGTAGTTAGGAGAGGGGGGTGCCAGCTCAGGTGTCGTCCGCGTCACTTGACCATGGTTCAAAATTACGCGGACCGTCGCCAAAAGCCCTCGTGTTGCTAATCAGTGCGACGTTAATATTCACTCACTCACTATGGGTGCGTAAAAATTTAGATCTTATGTTTTTGTGTTAAAAAAGCGCGTTATACGCCGGATTTTACGATACTTACGGTTAGTTGTTAATAATTTTACAGAATTACTACTGAAAACTGCATGGAGAACGACGAGAAATAAAAACAGCGATATTTAGTCTACTGAAGATGGCAACATTTGGCGATTTATCACCTGTACCTTGCTAACCGAACAGTACCGCCCTTTTTTAAGGAAATGTTCAAAGGGAAAAAAAAGAAAGTCTTTATAAATGAAACTTTTCTGTGTGGGTTTTTTCAAATCTCTTTTTTTTTTTCGCGGAAAAGTAACTCACTCACTCATCACGAGATTTCAGAAACTATTAGAATGATAGACTTGAAATTTGGCAGGCATGATTCTTTTTTTTTTACTAGACATCCGCTAAAGACAGGTTTTGCGAAATTCGACCCCCAAGGTGGAGGGGGATTGCGAGAGTTAAAAAAAATACGGTTTTTGAACTATTAGACTTAAAGCCCTGTCACACACGCATATTTGGAGCAACCATTTAGGACAATTTTTCACTCTGCTAAGGGTAAAGAATTGCCGTAAGCAAAACGACATGCTCTGACGTCAGCCACGCTCTATCTCCACAATGAAAAATTGCTCTCCAGTTTTTCTGCCTCGGAAAACGAACATCCATTATAATTTCTTTGTTTTGCTCGCACTTTTGTAGACGGGAGTAAACAGAAATGGAGCACCATTCTGCAACAAAAATATTATACGCCATATCTGATGCATTTGACGAAACCGAAGCTGCCATCTTGTTTATGACGTAGGGCTCCGAAGAAAACCATTGGCTGGAATTTCAAGCAACTTTTATTTGGAACAATTGTTTCAGCTCACTGGGGAAAAGTTGTTCGGAACAGTTGCTATGGCAACTAGGTAGATATTGTTCGGTTTCTTTCAAGGAAAATTGCTCCAAATGCGTGTACGTGTGATACGGCATTTACAGACTTGAAGTCTGAAAGGCATGCATCATTTGCTGATTTGAGATCCACTAAGAACGGGTCGTTGAAATCAACTCTCAAAGTAGGATGCACAAGGCGAAAAAGATAAATGTATTTTCGCTTAAGAAATTCAAACCCTTTCCTTTTTAAATGAAGAGACGAGAGCTATAAGAATGTTTTTGATTACAATGAAAAGCCCTATACCAGGGTTAAGGTATTGATAGCTTAAAAAAAGTATATAGTCACACAACCTCACGAAATACCTAGCGCAGTAAGTGGGCATAGGCTAGTGTTTTGATAAAAATAAAAGTTAAAATGTCTTAAAAAAGAACTTTACCAAAAAAGTAAAAGTAGGTTTTTGTTCCGGTTCAACTAAAATATACAGTAGACTCTCGATAATTCGAAGTTGAAGGGACCAATGAAAAACTTTGAATTATCAAGAGAGTAAGAAAAAAACTCCCGAATTTTGTTTCTAAGCCATTTAAATTTTGAACTATGTAATAAAACAACAATTGCACATATATATAAAATTTCTTTAAAGTATTTTTAAAAAGTGCATACTACACGGTATAAATATTACACAGAAGTTAAAAATCATGTATTAAAAGAATACATTTATGTAGTAATTCTCGAACAGGATTCTTTCACGCCCCCCATCAAATCTCTTCCATTCCTCACAGGAAATAAAATCGTTTCGCACCCGTTTCCCTCTGATATACTGTCCCCAATACTATTGGTTCTTCAAGGCAGGGTCCAGTCTGGCCCCTGCCATATTAGGTTTCTTATTCTATAATTCGCACAGATGAGCCATAAATCGTTATGTCAGTCTGACGCAAAAAACACAATCTTCGCCTGAGGAACCAGGAAACACAAAGAAGGGATAACACACAGATGGTCATCAAAGAGTTTTTACATCAAAATGGCTAAGTGGTACGAGGGTAACTCTGAAATTTTTGAAGTACGCACAGACGAGAATTAACAAAACAAAATTAATGGTTTAATTTGAAAATACAAAGTATTTTTTAACACAGCTGACGACTTTTGACTGACTTACTTTAAGTTGTTTAGCGTAGAATAATTTTTAGACAGAAAACAAAATGGAGTTGAAGCGAGATCATTATCGTGCTATGATTTTAAAGCTGGATTAAATCAAGAGGAATGCATTCGACGGCTTTAATTAGTATTTGGTGATGAATCTCCAATTCGTGCTACTGTATTCAGATGGTTTAAAGAATTTTGCAATTGTCATAATTCTCTTCAAGATGAAGAACACGCAGGATGGCTGCGGTCGGCAGTAATCCAGGATAATGTGTCTGCCATACGCCGAAAAATATTAATGTATGATAATCACTGTACCTACAAATGATACAGAAGGAACTTAACATTAAATCCGCAGCCATAAACAAAATTATTCATTAAAAATTACATATGAAAAAATTGGTTTGCCGTTGGGTTCCCTATAATCTAACTGAGCACCAAAAAGAGGAGCGTGTCAGAATCAGTACAAAAAAACCCTTAAATTGCTAAATGATGGTAGTCATCGCATCATTTCTAAAATTGTAACGTGATGAAACGTACATGCCGTTTTTTCACATTCTAACACGTCAAGAAGGCAAAGTATGGGTCTTTGAAGATGATATCATGCCAACAATGGTTAAAAGACAACGAGCAATGAAAAAAGCAGCGAATACCATTTTCTTCAGAAGTACGAGATTGCTCAAAGCCATCAAGTTGGAAGGACAGAAGACAGTAACAGCAAACTGGTATACCACTAAATGTCTTCCAGAAATTCGTCAAGAAGTTAATGTTAGGGGACTAATGCTTCACCATGACGATACATCTTCCCATACAGCCGGATTAACAGCAGAATTTCTTAATCAAAAACAAATTAAAGTGATTGAGCATCAACCTTATTTTCCTGATCTAGCTATGAGTGACTTTTGGTTATTTTTTAATCTAAAAAAGAATTTAGTGGACGTTGTTTTCATTCAGAAGAAGAGATTGATGTGACTATAAATGCATTTCTTCATCAATTCCGATAAATTAATGGTTTGAGGCATTGAATCCGTAGAAAATTCTTCTATAAAAGTGCATTAATGCTGGAGGAGATTACTTTGAATACTCCTAAAATTTTGTAAGTATAACTTTAAAAACCTAGAAGTATCAAAAATTTCAGAGTGCCCTTCGTATTTGTGTTATCTAAGATTTTATTAAACACTTTTTTTTTGTTCTAAATTATTTTTTTTTCGTCTTCGTCCCCTACTGAAAATAATTTATATGTATTTGAATGCGAAATTATACCCCGACGAATTCGACTTACGAGATTGTCACTCAGTTCCACCTATCGCGCAACTTCGTATGGCATTACTGTATTTTTTTCTATCAAATATATTTTTCGAATTCTAAACTCGACACAACTATTACTAGTTAGTAGAAAACCACACCTTGAGAAATGAATCAATATTTACTAAATCAACATCATCGAAAAACTCTTCAAGTGAAGGTACGTGTTTTTGTATATAAATATTTTCTTTTCTAGATGTGATCGTTTACACTGCTGTAGGTAAAACTGATATGAAATCTTTTATCCCTTGGCGGTCTAGTCGCTCCATCAATTTAGACCCAATCAAATCTGTGCAAAGGATCACAAAAATTGCTTCCCAACCTTAGCTCGGCGATGCACCAGCAAATGGGAGTTTGGCATCAATTCCGTTCCCTGATATATTATACGACGTTCCAAAACTTCATTTTCGATTTTGCCCTGGAGATCCCGCGCTCACAAATTGGAATGTTCATATTTGTCATGGTATATATTTAAAGAAGAATCAGATAGAGAGAGAGAAATAAGATGTTTGATGAGAAACTGTGATACAGAACTCCTAAGCCCAGAATTCAATTCGCCTAAATCCTGTCGGATTTAGCGTCAAATAAGTACTACGTCTAGAGATAGATGCCCTGAACTTTAAAATTCGAAAGAGACAATTTTTCGAAAAAATTCCATGGCTTGTGCAAAAGGATTTAGAAGAAATGTGATGGATTTTTAAGAAAGATAAGTAGAATAGATGTCTGGAACTAAAGAGTATAAATCGATAGGGAAACAGAGTCTTAAAAATGCTTCGAAAAAGTAAGCCTTTTTTTGAAAGATGAAAAAAATTCTTAAGATGCAATAAGATCTAAAGAAAGCCAATTCAGTTTTTTTTTAAAATACAAGTTTTCTACTTGAATAATAAATGCATTTTTTTTTCAGATGAAAGTTTAAACATTTAAAGAGGAAAAAAGTCAAGCCTAATAGTTCTTATCTTTAAAAAAATACGTTTTTTTTCCCTTGTATAATAAAATCGGATTTATTTAAAAAATTAATTTGGCACTTTTTTTTTCTTTTGAAACTTTGATATGTAATTTAAATGATAGGGCTTCATTTTATTTTGTTAAAATTCCGTGTCTTTTTATAAATTTTTTTCAAAAATATTTTTTTATCGTTAAAATTCCCTCCTCCCTCCAAATTTTTATAAAATCATTTCGTAATAAACTTTAAGGCCTTGATTATCTCACTACTAATGAAAGATGAAAAAAACTTTGAAACTTATAAATAACGCACATTTAATTAAATACAAACAAAACTGTTTAATCTATGTGTAGATTTTTCTTGTCATTTCTAAATTACTTTTTAATAATGCAAACTATACTTCCACGTTATACGTCTTTTTCTGGATAAATAACATCAGATGTTACGTTATTGAATTTTTAAAATGAAAAGAATAGAATTGAATTTTCATGAAAGAAATATAATCTTTTTTTAAATTAATGCCACGTGTATTTTTTTTTTAATAATTTTTTCGAACACATGTCATTTTATCATATTTTAATATTTATTTAATGAAAAATCGTTTGGGAACGACTTTGTATTTTGTGATTTCGAAAAATGTTTAATTTGATGTTCGATTATAAAAAGAATTTTGAACAGTGAGATGTGTGTTGTGTTTCATATAAATTATATAGTTTCTCCCACAGTTAGGGTTAGAAATAAATTCTTTATTTCAACAACAACAAAAAATGCTTATATTTTCCAAAATTCAAATTTTTCATTTTTCATTTTTGCTCTTTTTTTATTCAATAACAAAATTACACAAATTTAGGGGTTTTTTTTAATTATAAAATTTTATAAAATGTTGAGCTTTAATGAAGACAAACTTAGACACAGGGTTTATTCGAATCTTCAGTGGGGCTACATAACAAAAAACATTATTTGAAAATTGGCTCTCTCAGTAAAAAATAAAAACAAAAAATCAATTACTTACATTTTAAGTTGCATGCTTGAATGTTTCTTTTCACTGACCTATTTTTTCCCTATCTTTAAAATGTTAAGCCCTTTTAAGGCTCATTTATATTATACCAATTTATATTATAATGAGATTTAAAAAGTAGCCATTGTTTATTTTTAAATTAAATAAATTATTATAATTCTCAGTATTGTATACGAGCAAGTAGACTAAATTTAAATAAATTATAGCTTAAAAAAACTAAAAAGCGCCCTTTGAAAGTTAATCGAACTAAGTTGTAACTTAATCTTTTAATCACCAAATCAGGAAATGGGATCTGAAATTAGTCGCCAGGTGCGGAATGAGATCTGAAAAAGGGAAATCGTTAATCCTGATGATTCTGATAAGGACAATAAAACAAAATTATTAAATTATTGTATTGTCCTCGGTCTTGGAGAAGTGAGCAAAATTTCGAATTAATCTGACCTTTTAAAGTGGGTAAAAATGGAGTCCAAAGATTCCGTTACATAGAAGTGAGGCCTATAAAAAACAGTTTTTTTTAGAGCTATAGTGGGGTTCTATTCAAATTTCACTAATTACCTTAATGAATAATTATGAAAATTATTGTGAGGGTTAAATATAGCTAATGTGTTATGAAGATCTGAAAAATATGTCATTGATTAGATACATTATTTTCATTTTATTGTAGTTTTAAAATAAATTATGCTTTGTACTACACATTTTTACACTAACTCTGCTTTTTGGAATAGAACTAGTATATAAGAAATTATAACAATTGATAAGAGCATCCCACGCTTTTACCACAATGATATTAATTTTCCCGTTAATCATTTTATTCCTATATTAAGAATTATTTTTTACTTTTTAGTTCGGTTAACTAGAAAAAGTGTGTTTTTTAGTTTTTTCTAAACTATAACTCATTTTTCGGCTCAATCTACAAAAAAAGCGTGTTTTTTTGTTTCTTAAACTATCATTTATTCATTGATGAATTAATCATAAATGCGTTTTTTTTTTATCTGGAATACCCATTGGGGTATCCTATCAGTGCGTCAATACGGCCTGGTTTTCAAAATGTAGGATCAGCCAACTGAAGGAAGTCTGGAAGAGCTCAGCTTGAAATATTTCATGCGGAAGAAGGTGTGAAGTCAATGATATTTTTCACTAAAAAGAGCTCAATGTTCTCTCTGAAATTTACATCAGCATTAGACATAAAAGTACACATTTTGAATCGAAGAGTTTGTGAGAAATTATTTTATCCTGTGACCTCTAAATCAATTCTTAGCTGTTTTGGTAAAATGAATGATGTTTCATTCCACAGATCCGACAAGAGAACGGAGAAAAACAAATTTAATGTCTGGCTTTCAAGCAATTAGAACATAAATTATTTTTTTTCCACGTGCTCTAGTCTTTTTATTTATTATAATTATTTCCACTTTCAGAAAAACTGCGCAATTGTTTGTATATTGTGGTAAGAAATTGCCGACGCATCCTTCCCTTTTACCCATGAAGAACACTTCTTTTTGTTTGCTGTGTTTGTATTAACCATGAGCGTTTTCGCTTTAGGGTTGTAACTTAATCATTCAGTCGCCAAATCTGGAAGTTGGAAATCGTTAATCCTGCTGATTCTGATCAGGGCAATGGAACCATCGGTCCTTGACAAGTTTGCAAAATTTCGAACTAATCTGACCTTTTAAAATGGGTAAAAATCGAGTTCAAAGATTCCGTTACATATAGGTGAAGCTAATAAAAGCGTATTAATTAAAATAAAGTCTGTATCGTTCATTCTAACCTAAGATTTTTAAAAAGTCAACGGAACTCGACTGTTTTGAAGCTTATTATTCAGCATTACAGTACAAAAGAAATTCCAGAACAACACTTTTTAAAATGGAATATCTAAGATGGATAAATATTACGATAGAAACTGTTGAGGCATATTATAGGGATAGCGCTAGATAAGCAACCTGTCATGTGGCACTTTAAATCTGTCAAAACTCAAAAATTTCGAGTCGTCTTCTCTATTAAAGAACAAAGAGGAATTTTTTTTCTTTAAATTTAAAAAAAAAAATTCCTCTGTTCTTGACAATGGTTTCACGAAAAATCCACTTTGGTTAATTCGTGCCGGAATAATCAGGAGTCTGTTGTTATTTTATTAACATCATTCATAAATATCGATTCAAAAAGGGAAAAATCATCTTGATTGCATAGATTGCTATGAGTTTTTTTTTTTTTTGGAACTGTTGAAAGATACAGAGATATGAATCTCTTTATTCCAGCGTTTCTCAAACTGAGGGCCAAGCTCCCTAAGGCAGCGTGATAGCTCTATGAAGGGGAACGAGATTATTCAAAAAATTATTAATTTAATGTAAGTAATGAACACACAAAATACATTCTGACATAATAAAAAATAAAATACACATTTGCACTGATATAGTACACTTAAGTTGTTGTTGTTTCTAATGCCACCTGTCTGATGTAGTCAGATCGAGGTCCACGAAATTCATCGTGGCAAGGGGCTAGGTGTACGCCTGTCGTTAGCTTTTAGCTTTGAGCACTGTGCAGGTGACAGTACGATTTGGCTCAGTTCATACACGATAGATGGCGACACCACCTATCTCCACCTCCACAATTTAGGCATGGAACTGGAGGGGAGGGAAATAGTCTCCAGCCCCTGCACCCGTGGTTGCTGCTGCGACCGCCCACAAGATTTCCGGACCCATTGTTTAACGAGCACGTGCTCCGTGTGTACTCGGAGGGTATTTGGTGGCATCGGTCATCGAACCCAGGTTTTCCGGTCTGGCGTCCGATACTCTAACCACTAGGCTACCTACGGCCTCCTACGTACACTTATAAATGTATCTGTCATTTTACAATGTATTTTATAATTAATTTAACAATATTAAGTTACGAACAAGTGTGATAATTACCAGTGACCTTATGGATTTGTATTAACACTTATCTTGATAATTTGTACGGTTTATAATTAATCCCTTAACTGTCTATGAAAGGTTACGATATTCGCTCCTCAATGCCACCGTTTTCCACATAGGCGCACGTATGTGATGTATTGGGGGTGAAGGGAGGCGAAAAAGAATAAATAAGCAGATCTAAGTAAACCTTTCTCAAACACAGTCAAGGTCCTTTTATTGCATTTCAAAGCCTTCGGAATAATTTTATAAATAGCAGTGAAAAAGAAAAGATCGTACTTCGGAAATACGTATATACACGTCCAGAAAATTAATGCTTTGGCTGAGCGAGACGTTTATATACGCCTGTGGTACTTAAGAAATTGAAGTCGTATTGTAGCTTGAGCGTCAAATTATAGTATTACTGAATGCAATACATTTTTGTTGTATAGTGGTGATGAAAATTAAGATTGAATATTCGGTCACAAATATTGAAAATTTGAGAAGCACAGCTTTATTCTAAACACGTGAATCCTAGATGCATTGCACGTTTTTTCGCTTCACCATACTTGTCTCGGAGATTTTTGAAATGATCCGGAAATTCAAATGAGTTGAAACTGATTTAACGGTACTTACATATTATACCGTTGACGAATTTCGTCAAATAAAAAGACGTCGTTAATTGTAGTAACCTGCCGCCCATCCTGTATAGTGACGCTGACTGCGGTACCGATCGAATCCCGGAGAAGGCATGGATGTTTGTATTCTAATTCTTCATGACTTTAAAATTCCTTTCTCCTTTGTTAATGTGTGCTTCATACTTACTTCTGTAAGCCCCTGTGTGATACTTTGTGGTGCATGGGGATTTATAAATGTTCTCAATAAAAAATAATAATAATAATGAAGCAACCAATAGTGAAAACCGTTCTCGCGCAAATTTGAACATTTTTATAACGATAACACATTTGGCGACATTTTTTTTAATTGGCGATGTCTTCTGATTTGGTGAGATTGGTCGGTAGTATAATACGCAAGTACCGATTTAACACGCTTGAAGATTTTGAATTACGTCCCTTCACTTCAATGAGCATCTCTGCTTTATTGATTGATACTTGATGGGGACTGAGGTTCGAAGCAACGCGAGTTCTGTTGATGAACTTCGTTATTTTGAGCTTCACTCTAGTGACGAGGATGACATCCCATATGGCACTCTCCAAACCTCCCCACCACTCCAATGTCGGAACTTTGTACTTCTCGATAGATTTAACGTGCACCATCTCCTTTATACGGAGTTGCATTCCTGTAATCACAGACAACATTTTTATAAAATCTTCAATAAATCTGTGAAAATTTTTTTTTAATCTACCAGAAATCATTTCTCACAGTAAAAATACACTACTTTTTTGACACTTTTTTATAAAAAAATATATGATTTAAATATGAAATCATGTCGAGAGTGGCACAGAATTGGAGTTATATTCACGTCGCACTATAAAGCTGCACGAGAGACGGCTATTAGCGACGGACCTTGGTCAAGTGACAAGGGTGACCTCCTCTCCTAGCTTCCACACCTCACCAACGGGAGGAGGTTTGAGCCCCGATAGATTTTACGTGCATCGCGCCCCTACACGGTGGGTCTTCAGTGATACTGGGCTCGAGCTCATGACACGCCAGCCACTCGTCCGTTACCTTGACCACTAGGCTACTGAGTGGCAACACATCATTTTGTTTCCTCTTAAGTTAAAAATAGTGCGAGATATGTGGATTCTTTCGTGATTCGTCTTTCAATTTTTATTGTGACCGTTCCTTAAAATTTTTAAAGTTTCAAAATTAAAATCCAGATTAAAGAAAATAATTTCAATCCTCTTTTCTTCTTGAAAATAGGAAAGATTTTCTTAGAAGTATGGTAGAATATTTTTAAAGGATATATTCATTGTTTTTCTGGAAGTGGCAATTTGAGAAATTCCAATATCACAAAAGGGGGGGGGAGGACAGTTAGAAAAACAACTGAATAGATATCCAAATAAGCTAAAAAATATGATTACAAATAAAAACAAACATAAGTAATCTTTATTCTTGTTTATCTAAGGTTATAACTTTACATCAATCCTTTTTAGACATTCTTTTCAGTTATATATATTTTTCTCTTTTCTTTTGAATTATGCAATTCAAAATGGGAGCTTCATTAGCTTAATAGCACAGAAGAATTGTCTATAAAAGTAATTGAAGCGAACAAAGAATATATTTTCGTGCAATGGATTAAGATTTCAAAGATGCCTTTCATTATTTTTGCTTAAGAAAATGCCATGCTACGTTATTAAACTCTGTAAAAGTTGCTGTATTTGTTTTCCAATGATCACTATTAAAAATGAAATGAAATACAAAAAAAAAGTATAAAATGCATGAAAAATAAAATATATAAAATGGAATGGGGGCTAAAAATGTAAATGGAATAAAGTATTTTATTTTACTCTAACTATCGAATTTTAATGGGTGTTCGAATTCTAAGAATCTCTAAAGACACACAAATTTGTATTTGCTTAATAAAAAAAATTTAAAGGAAATATTTAAAGCAAGTTGAAATTCACATTTCGGTGATACGAAAAAAATTCTAACAGAAATTCAATAATATTATTACATTAGTAACCAATTAGTGTATATTTTTCATTCAAATAAAATAAGTCTAGCACACACACAAAAAATTGAAAAATTGTTTGGAATAAGAACGAGTTTAAAATAAAGATTCACACAATTGAAGGGAAATAATCGTCTGCCAAAAAATTTTTCATATGTTAACATATGAATTAGAATGAAAGAATTTGAATTAGATAATCTAAATTCTTTCATATAAAATTCTAAAAAAAAGGGAAAAACATTTTCATTAACAATAATGAAGAAAATCAGGTGCTAACGTATTATACCGTTCACCAATTTCGTCAAATCAAAAAACATCGCCCAATGCCACGATATACTGCCAATCATGGAAACTTTTCTAATGCATGTTCGAACATAGTTGAAGCTATGACAGCATTTGGCAACGTATTTAAATTTGATGAAATTGGTTGGCAATATTATTTGATAAGTACCGAAAATCACAAAACAATTCAAATGCTCAATTTTCTATTTCTTGCTAATTTAATCCTGAATTTTTATTTTTTTAAAATAACATATATTTAAAAAATAACATATATATAAAACTACATATTTAAAAAATTAAGATGTTTTCCCCTTATTTTATATCAGATTATCTGTTTGAAGTTTCAAATTTGAGAAATATTATAAAGAATCGTAAGTCTGTTAGGTATAACTAAATTCAAGTATTTTTAGATGAAAATTTAATGATTTTGCAGTCGAAAAGGCATGATAGCAAAATTGTAACTGACGTTAAATCTATCGAGGATCAAAATTCTCCCGTTAGAGTAGAGTGAAATTTTGGAGAGGAGTGCTAGCTCAGGTATCGTCCTGGTCATTTAACCGTGGTTCAAAATTACGAGGCTCGTCAGCAATGTTGCCTTACACATCGACATTAATATGCGTTCACTCACTTGAATCTGTGGAGACATGGGTTCAAAGGTACCAATGACTCGACATGCAGAGTCTGATGTACGTTAAATCTAAACTCAAAATCTTGCCGTCGTCATGGTTAAATTTCGAGGGAGGGAGGGAGTGGTTATCAACGTCGCACTGTTCAGCTACTCGAGGTCTTTTGGCAACAGACCTCGTAGTTTTGAACCATGGTCAAGTGACGAAGACGACTCCCGAACAGTTCACCCCTCTCCTAACTTCCACACCAGTTTGAGCCCGAAAGATTTGATGTGCATCAGTCCCTCTACATGGCGAGTCGTCAGCGGCACCAGGTTCGAACTCCCGAGTCTGTGACCTTGACCACGAGGCTACCCCATTCTCCCAACTACTCACCAAACCAACAGGAGTGCTTTGAGCTCGTCAGATTTAACGTGCGTTAGCCTCCTCTACATAGCGGGTCTTTCGTGGCACCAAGGCTCGAACCCGTGACACACTGGCCACGAGTTCGTGGCCATAATCATTAAATTACCGCAGACACTTTCGATACGTCAAATGAATGAGGGAATATGAGTATTGTACTATTCAACTACACGAGGGCTTTTAGCGAAGAACCTCATAATTTTGAACCATGGTCAAGTAACGAGAACGATACCTGAGCTGGCACTCCACTCTCCTAACTACCACACCACACCTACAGGACGACGTTTGAACTCTCGACAGATTAAACGTGCATCGCTCCCTTACAAGGCAGGTCTTCAGTGGTGCTAAGTTTTGTTTCTCAGAATTAACTCTCGTTCTTCAATAGCCTAATGGTCAAAGTCATGGTCACGAGTTCGAGTCCTGATAAGACGTCGTGTAGTGTAGTGTAGAGCAGTGGTTCCCAACTTCAGGGCTGCGGACCGGTCCATGGATCAAATGGTATCGATCTACCCTAGGAACATTAAATTATTTCCATTTCAAAGACTGTGATGTATTTCTCTCGGATTCGAGCAATTTTCCATGGAAATCACTTTACATTTTATGTTAAATCACATTATATTCATTTTTCGGTGTACCTGTGTTTTATTCTAAAGGCATATTTGAATGCAATTAAATTAAAATTAATAATTCAAGATAATCTAAAATATAAACAATCAACGTACCCCCCCCCCGCAGTAAAATTATCAAACGTTGACCGGTCAGCGGCGATAAAAAGGTTGGTCAACACTGGTGTAGAGGGGTTGACGAACATGAAATCTGTCGCAGCTCAACATCTTCACTGTGGCTGGGTGTAGCAATCAGGAAAGTGGGGTATCAGCTCAAATGTCGTCATTTAACCATGGTTCAAAATTACGAGATCTATCCGTGACCTTGACCACGAGGCTACTCCACTCTCCCAACTACTCACCAAGCCAAGGGGGGGGGGGTGCTTTGAGCTCGTCAGATTTAACGTGCGTTAGCCTCCTCTACCTGGCGGGTCTTCAGAGGCACCGCAGCCGCTTTCAACACGTCAAGTGAAAGAATGAATATGAGGCATTGTACTATTCAGCTACACGAGGGCTTTTGGCGACGGACCTCGGAATTTTGAACCAAGGTCAAGTGACAAGCTGGCACCCCTCACCTAACTTCTCCACCACACCAACGGGAGGACGTTTCAGCCTCGATATTTTCCTAGCACATCGTCCTCCTCTGCACTGCGGATCTTCAGCGGAACCAGGCTCGAACTCATGACACGCCGATCACGCGGCAAGAGCTTCGAAACCTCTACCGCTTTCAGCTAAAATTATTGCCATATAACATTACTTGGGAAGTTCGTGCGAAGAAAGGGAAGATCTGGAATATATGTAGAAAATAAGAGAAAAAATGCACGAAAAAAATAGAACAAACTCATTTTTATTTTTATTTTTAAATTTGCTTACTGCAAATGTTCATTTTTAGAACTTCTGTAGCATCTCAGAAGACATTTAACTCTTAAAATAATCGTTCCCCACTCACCCCTCAAAACAAATTCTTGCACATAAAATTCTAAACAATGGTAAGAGTAGGGGGTTTGTCCCGAGAAGGTGCGAGTAATGGGGCAAAATGGAGTTCATAATTGGATTCAGTAGGTCATTTAACATAAGATTTTGCAGGAATAGTGCCCAGGGCCGATTTTCATACAGAATATAGTTAACTGCAACTGCGATGCTTGAATCCATATAACTCAGACTTATCACACAAGAAAATGCGGGTAAAAAACTACCATTGAATGATATATATATTTTCTTATTAAACAAGTAAATTCTCCACTGTGTTCGGAAAGTCAAGCACCAGAAACAAGTGAACATTTCCTTTTAACCTATAGTAATTAGAAAACGCTACGAAAAATTTTATCTCCCAACACGGTGAATGGTCTTACTCAACAATAGCAAGATGTTCAACAAGAGTGCACGCCCAAAATTAAAAGAATTCTTAGTATCAATCAATAGATTCTGATTTATTAATATATCCATCAAATTCTTTTGGAGCATAAGGCGATGGGGCCAAGTCTCCAGAATTACAGTGTTATCACTGTACTAAACTGAAATGAACACATATTACCATCTTTTTCATTTTACACCGGTAAATTGTATGCATTCACCTAGATTTTTCAATACATTTTGGTTACATATCGTGTTGACTAGTCTTTCCCCAACTTTACACAGTCAGGCATTTTTTCTATCTGGTTCTGTTCTCTGTGCCAAACTCTATTCTTCTTACGTGCAAAATCGAAATGTAAGCGAAAAGAGGATCAAATCATTTTCCAATAATCAATGAAGTGTGTTAATGATATGCTCTCAAAATATAAAAAGCATCTGAGCACTCAAAACTGCCATTAATTACACTTCTTTTTCATAATTCGTTGCGTGAGTGAGTTCGCATTGTTCAGCTACAAGAGGACTTTTGGCGATGGACGGCGTAATTTTGAACCATGGTCAAGTGACGTGGATGACACCTGAGCTGGCACCCCCTCTCCTAACTACCACACCAACGGAGGACATTTGAGCTCTCGACAGATTTAACGTCCATAGCTCCCCTACACGGAAGTCTTCAGTGGTACTGGGTTCGAACTCATGACACGCTAGCCATAATCCAATGCCTTGACCACTTGGCTACCACGGCCACTCAGAATTCATTGCACCACTATTTAGGATTGCTAAACACAACTGGTTAGGGGTCCAGTGGCCGAGTGATAACGTATTGCGTTTTCATACCACAGGTCCGGGGTTCAATAGATCGGGCTGGGCAAGGTCGACTCGGCCTTTCATCTCTTTAGTGTGTCGATAAATGAGTACCAAGTTTGCTTGGGGACTAAACATTGGGGGTTTCGCTTCAGACTGACCACCTGATCGGGATATCTGCTCATGCACCTCAGTGCCCTATGGTCACGTATACTGAGATGGACACAGTAGGCCTTTGCCCTCATGGGCTGTTGTGCCACTGAAGCAGGGACGTCTCAAGGCATGGGCCAAGGGCCTCGCAACCAGTGGGAGCCTTGTTTCGTTTTCGAATGTCCTGAAAAGATCATGATCCGGATAATTTTAATGGTCAAATATAATTTTCCCATACATATTCTCCGAAAACATGATTTTCAAACTGCATGTCAACAGATAAAAATGGTTAGACTGTATTACTATGTATTGACCGTTGTCCATGTTTAGGCCTAACTCTAATAACAATCATTCGACTCATTTAGTCGAAATGCGGCCATCGGTCGAGCCGGTTTGTCAGATTGTGTGTCGTGCCATTTGCTTCAAATTACCATTTGAGTATTTGACAATGCAATTCTTTCAAAAATCTCAAGTAGTGCCCTGCACTGAAAAAAAAACTGGTTACACTTTCAGAAACACCTTTCCACTGTAAGTCATTGCCTTTCCAATCTAGATGATACATTTCATCATTAGATTCCTCTTACATGCAGAATCATTCGCCATTTCCTGGTTCTAATTACAGAACAATTCTTTTAGAAGTATGGTTACTTCTCTCACAGTAAGGCTTCTCTTATGAGACATTTTAAATTTCATTCACATAAAATCACACACACACACAAAGAAAATCTCATTAAAAATTTAAATAATTCTAATTTATAGGTAACCTTGAATGTGTACTATGTGGTTACTAATGTTACCGTATCGACAGTGTCAGATCGAGACCTACAAATTCCATAGTGACAAGGGAACTGTTAACCATTGCTTTGAGCACCATGCAGGAAACAATACATTTTGGCTCTGTTCCACCCCAATTTTGAGGGAGAAACCCTGGGGAAATGTTAGAGGATTCCCTACTTTTCTTCCCCTGCCACCAGCCCCTCAAGAGGACTTCCAACTCAACGAATATTTATCAGTGCTTTCATACTGCACAGGCACTATACATTTACAAACATCCACGCCATCTCCAAGATTTGAATCCGAGCCACTGGCATAGCTAGTTCCAAGGAGGCCCTATATCAAAATTCCTTCGGGGCCCTTTTTCTAATGTGTGTGCCCTGTTAGTGGCACTGCAGTTACATGTGTTGGGGCCTTCCCTGTAGATTCGGGGACCCATATCATTGATACGGCTGTAGCTACGCCTCTGATCCAAGCTCTACAGCATAGCAGTTAGCATCATTAAACACTGTACTATCTGGATGACTGTGCATACTATATTTACAATGAATGTGAAATCTCAGCAATAGGTGTTGGTGCAACTGAAACAAAACACATTGTCAAAAAATAACACTCCAGGACTCTGTTCTATTCGATACACTCAGAACACAATAGCACAGAATAAAAAATTTGAATTAGAACTCTAAAATTGCTCTCAAGGTCAACTGACAACTACACAAGCAAATTTATCCTTAAATTTTGAATAAAGCTAATTCTCTCGAACTTTCTTAATGAAATCTTTGTACAAATTTAATAAAAGTCAAGAGACAAATAATTCAATTAAATTTTTACATTTTAGAAAAGAATTTGCATGCCCTTGCTATTGGAAGAGACACATGTCAGCATTCCAGTGTAAATGGCAATTCCCACTGGGAGGGTGGGGTGGGGGGAATCAAAATAATAATAATTACTTAAAAATTGCATCAAATTAAGAGGATACAATATGATTTCAATTGACAAAAAATTGGTAAAAAAATCAAATTTAACTTTTTTTAGCCTCAATTATTCTTTATATACTTTTCTATAGCCTCACAAAATTTGAAAGCTCTAAACTTAAGAAACACAGAATTATGATAGCTTTTATGTTCGTTTTTATTCACATCCCTATGAAAAATCAAAACTTTAAATTTACTTATCTCAGAAAGATAAAATATTTAGTTTGTCTTCATTTAAAGTGCTAAGGCTTTTATTCTATTGTGCCTTAATGCTTTGAATTTTTTTTTTTTTTTACCTATTGCTAATAGTTACATGTAACAAAAGTTGGTATGCATTTTTGAATCAAAGAAATACGTACTTATTTTTTTAAATTATTGAACTCAGAATTTATACATTTTTTAAAGAATTTTCAATAAGCATTCATAAAAAGAAGTATTGTACGAATACTTCATATTGCACATCCCATACCATTTGTGGATATCACAAAACCCATACCTACTTTTGTTATACATGGTTTGACGTACTTGTAAATCAAATTTCATGCATGTATGTAAATTTTTGTAGGAGGAGGCAGCATTTTAAAATCACATCAAAAAAATTTTAAGTTATTTCCTTAAAAAATTAAATGGTTAGCTTTTTATGAAATTTTGAGCATAAAATCTGTTTTACATAGTATACACACACAAGGGGCAATCAAAAAAATTTTGAAAATCATTAAATTAAAAAATTTTGCATAAATTGTACCATATCCCCTTAATACTTGAAACATATTTCTTTCTTTACGTGTGTGTAGCAAAGTTACGAAATATTGTAAAGAATATTTTTCTTGAAAAAGATGAGCTTTTAATAACCAATACTAAAGCAGCTGCTGATATAACATTTTTATTCTCTACACAGAGCACAGTAACATTAGTTCACAAATGTATGTACAGGAATGTAATTCAACACAACACAAATTATGTGTTAAATCATCATGTATTGATGTGTGTTCTCACCTTTAATAAAATGGACAGCATATATCACCCAAAAATTGACATTAACAATTAGAACACCTAACCACAAAATGATACAAGAGTCAATAACTTTTATCGACACATATTTCACAAAAATAAAAATATGAGAAGAGTCTTTGAAATCTAAGAATCTAATCTTGGAAAAAAGGCTCATATTAGATTGTGATAAACATACAAAAAATAAATTATTTTCACAATAATAAATATCAAGATAATACAATAGGAATGATAGAAATAGAATTTCTATGTACAGCTAAATATATAAAGGAAAAGAGCCAGCTTCCCACACCATTCTGCAATGTGCTAATATTTAAACATATTTATATATATATATATATGATACAGTAAAAAAAATTATCACGAAAAATAAATAATGAAATGTTATTTGATTTCAATCATATTAAAATATAAATAAAACTGAACAATATAATTAAACATTTGTACAATTCAAAATATCTTTTCTGAATAAAATTCATAAAAAATGTTGTTCAAGAGAAACTGTTAACTGTAACATTTCATTAACAAGTCTTATTATTTAAACAACGCTAAGAATTTTTCACCAATAGTGACAACAAATGGTACTTGCATACTATCGCAACAATGTAAACGTTCAAGATAACTTGCCAAGTTGGCAACCCCAATTTCGCATGTGATGTACACACCAAATTAGCACCATGTGCTTCTTTTCATAGAATGTCGCCAATACAGTTGCATTAATACATAAGTACCCAACAAACATTACCTCAAGTTGAAATTAAATACTTAAATCATAAAAAAATCTATGTTTTATTTTAAAAAATAGTTTGATATAATTAATATAAAAGAGAGACAACTGAAAAACATATAACACACATAAGCACTATTTTTATACTTGAAACTAGTTTGAGAAAATAATTTTCTTATGATTACATATTACATAAATAAAAAAATTCAATAAATGCATCACAATATTTTAAGTACCTACGTACTTTTACTATATACATGAAAATAAAATAATGCCATTTTACTACAGTATTTTAACTGAATAAAAAAACTGTAAAGGCTACTTTTGAAGAAGAAAAAAAAGAAAGAAAAAAATCTTTCAGAGAAAATATTTAGCATTAAAGATTTAATTCACAGGGGAGAAAGGGGAAGTGGTGAAAATGAAGGATCAAAACACTAAAAACTGCACGTGTTTGGCACAATTATTGCTTTAAGAAAACAATATCACATATACATCACAATATGATTGAGATAAATTAAAAATTTTGTTTACAATAAAAAACTAACCAATTTGAAATGATATTCAAATTCATTAACAAATCTAAATTGAATAAAATTGTCAATAATAATATCGTAAACAGAGTTCAAAATTTCCCATATATTTGATATATTATTCATAGCTTACAAGGGGAGGGCACAACTAAGAAAATTCATTTGGGGACGAGATTTTATGTAATTGTAGTACTCCTATAAAGGTGTTCAACCCAAAATGCAATGGCGCCGAATGGGCAGTGGGTTTGAAAAAATAGCCTTCGAAATTTATACTTAAGCTTTTATGCAATTGAGCTATAATTAGCTCCAGCAGTGCAAGAGCAAAGGTGGTAATATACCTGCGAACCACTTGTTCAGATAGAGTTTGGGGCGCATGATCAACTTTTTTTCCTACCAATTCATTTAATTATTTTTACAATTAGATAAATTTATTTTAAAACCTCATTAAATGGATATTTTAAGTAATTATTTTGTATTTTAGAAAGTAAAATAATAACTATAATTATACTGTATTTTCGAAAGTAAAACAGTTACAAATAGTTTTTTAAATATATAAAATATTATATATTACATTATTTTATAATTAAAACATTATAAAATAATAGATATCCTACAACTACATATTATTAATTTAATTATTTTATAATTATATAAAATATATAATAAGTCTTTTCTTAATTTATTTAATTGTAAAAATAATTAAATGAATTGGGAAAAAAAAGCTGATTGTGTGACTCAAACTCATTTTGACCATGTCTTGCAGGTATCTTACCACCTATGGTACTGCAATGCTAATTGAAACTTAACTGTATAAAGTCTAAGTATGAATGCTGAAGTTTTTTTTCTCGTAATTGACCTAATTTCCTTTCAGTGCTATTACATTGAGGGTTGAACACCCTAAAAGAGTACTATTACACAAAGTCTCATCCCCAAATAAATTTCCTTAGTCGTGCTCTCCCCTTGTTAAGCAAAACATAACAAATAAATAAATTTTTCTATTTGATTACTGCCCTCAGAGAATAGTGATTGCATAATGAAGGCACATAAATGTTATAGAGAGAAAATAAAGACTTCAACGCCTCTTTTAAACATGTAAACTCTTTATTTAAAAAAAAAGTAAAAATGAATAAACCTTGTAACATTAAAAACATCAAAGTGTAGTGATTCTTATCTAAAACATTTTATATAATTTCAGAATGAACAATAATAAAATAGCAAGAGTATTCTAGTAATAAATATAAGTAAATTGAGTTTCTCTAAATGGACATGATGTACAGACAACTTAGCTATTACTAAATCCGTACTTTTCCTTTGCAGACAAACATAATAAGTACTAGATGTTCAGCTAAATACCAGAGAACATACATTATTTTGAAATAAATAAGACACTTATCTAATTTTAAGCAGCTAATCATTAAATATAATTTAAGGCAACAATTCTTCGTAATTTAAATTTACTGATGACCAAGACAACTTTTTAGTGACAAGTACATGAAAACGATGTTTTATTTTATACAATAATGTGATAATTATACTACATATTTAAAAATATAGCTCTATCTGCAACACCAAAAATATACAGCATAGTGAGAACTCCTCATAGACAAGGAAAAACCTTTTTAAATAATCAGAAATTAATAATCAACTTCTTTTAACAATATTTTGTAGAGATAAAGCTATGATCCACACATCATATTTTCGTTCATATACTTCCATGCACCAAAAATAAGGCCACACAAGGTGTCTATATGTAAATCAATTTTCATAATATACATTCACTCTCTATATATATCTGTATATAATTTAATATTTTTATAATATACACGGAATCAAGATACATATCGTACAATGAGATGTAGAATAGTAAGAAAGTACATGCTCTCTGAGTATAGAATACTATTCCGCTGTGGCAAGAATTCTTTTATCTGCCATGTATCTCACTTTGCTTTGATGAGAATTCTTCAATGAAACATAGAAAAATGACTAGGCAAGATTATTCTGTTTTTCAAACTCACTCCAGGCATCATTTAATTCCATAAATATTAATTTAGCTAGATTTTCATTTTCTGTTCCAACTTGCTGTGAAAAGAAAAATTGTGCATGAATAGCTGATAATTAGGAAAAAAAGAACAAAAATCTAAAATTGCACTGCTCTATGAAGAGAAAAGATTATATAGAGAAGTGTGCATAATACATGGCATTGATAATAGTTTGTGGATAGTTAGCAATAAAAATTGACAATTAATTGTAAAACATACAAATATATAAATCATCTGAAAAGTTATCCCTAATATATATTTAAACAATATAATGTGAATGATTTAAAAAAAACATTTTATTTTAATATTTTAAAATAAATTTTTAAAAGATAATATTACAACCAATAATATTTTTTTATTAAGCACTTTGCAATTTTTTTTTCAAAAAAAAATCCTATTCAGAATTTTATATTGATTAGAATAACATTTTTACATTTAGAAAAACTTAAATATACATGTAAATAATATAAGAAATTATTTGTACAATATAAAAAAAACTATTTCATTAACTCCCCCCCCCCCTTCCCAGCTCTAAAAATTTTCAATGTGTGTGATAAGTGAATAATTTTTTTCACTTATTTCATTCATTGGTAATTTTTTTTTATCTTTGCTTCATGTTCCACACAATACCTATCTTTTTGAAAAACTTTAAAATGTGGCTGCAGTCTTTGTATACTAAAACATTTCTTTACAAAATATTCTGGAAAAATTATTCTCTTTTTAAGAAAACGGATTGAATACACATAATACAAATAACTGGAATTTCTTTCTACAATTGCATTTGACATTAGTTGATAAACAAGTCTTTATACTTGAATATGAAGAAATCACTTTATATTTCAAAAGACAAAAAATCTTGAAACATTGACATGTGATGATAAAAAGCAGGTTAAAAATTACACAATGTCAGTTACATTATTAAATTGATAATATGCATGTGAATGCACATGTGGATTTATGAATATACTACAAGAAGTTTAAAAAGACCTTTCTGTAACTAAATAATTGATATTGTTGACAATATATATGTTATTATGGAAGATGTGAAAATAGAATTATATATATAAAAGTTTTTAAAATTTTATGCACAATGTTTTATACATGAATGAGTAGATAGATATTAAACATTTAAAAATATGCATGATTTCATTTTTTTTAAATATATATTCATTATGTTAATGGGAATATTATTTAAATAAATACAAATACTAAAAGACACCTTCTATATTTTTAATAAATACAACTGTTACAAATAAGCTGGTATCCATGTTCAGTTAACACGACTATTTACAAAAACTTTGAGAATTAAAGTTTTAATACCACAACTCTTCCAATTATCATTAAAAAATTAACAATTTACATTAAACTTGTAATTTTACATTTTTTATAACTCTAAAATAAAATAAAACAGAATACCAGTATTTAATGATTAACCAAACATGAAACTTACTTTATCTGGGTGCACAGCTAAGCATGCTTTTTTATACATCTTTTTAACATCATTTGGCGTAACTAATTGATGCATTCCACATTCTTTCCACCTTGTTCCATCCCACAATATGGTATGCAAAGAGCATAAAAGTGCTCGAATATTTCTTTCTTTGTGTGTTGTCCAATCCATTATCTACAATTGGGGATAAAATTTAAACAATGAGGTTTCCATAAAAAGTAAATTAGGTAATTACAAAGGGACACATAAAATTAGCATATATTTTATATGAAATTAAAATTATTAATGCAATAAATTCCTTATCTTCAATAACATATTTTTTTTATAAATAAAATCTTAATTTATCATTATCAATTATAAATAGATAACATGAACATTTTAAAAATTAGTAATACTGGGAGGGAATAACCCCTGTCCATCTAACGGTAGACCAACCCCCATCGTACAGATTATACAACTGTTCGTATTCATAGCTGCAACTGTAAAATTACAGTTTACATATATGATATAGTAGGATTTATTTATTCTTTATTTCACAAAATTAGTTCTTGGTCCTCTTCAGTGAAATTCCTCACTAAAGCTACATCATCCAAAACTTCATTGATAAAGTCCTCAGATTTTGATAAACCTACAGCTTCCTGGAAAGTTGAGTATTTAGTTCCATTGACTATTAATAAGTTTTCATATAAGGCACCTTTCTTCATACACAACAATTCCAGCCCAGGCAATTATTACGATATTTTTCTGCAAGAGCTTACAATAATGTCCTATTGCAACCGTATTGACAACATTATATGAAATGAAGCACATGGTTGCTAATTCAGCATGCACACACATGTAAAAATCAGGTTTGCAAACTTGGCATAGCTAACTCTGAGGGGGCCCTGTATAAAAATTCCTTTGGGGGACCTTTTTTAGATATGGAATCCCTGTTAGTGGGGTTATAGTTACACATCTTCGGGCCCCTGTAGCTTGGGAGCCACGTATCATTGACACGTCGGTAGCTATGCCCCTGTTGGCAAGTTATATTGAATGTTGGCATTGTAACAATAGTACGTAATAAATTTATAACAGCAATATGAAAAACTTTTTTATACAGCGAGAGATAAATAGATTGCAATGCACTGCTATATTTTGAAATCATTTAACACAATATGGTAAAAACTTATAAGCAGCAATACAGAAATTTAAAAAATAACAACAACAAAAAAAAAGACCTTAAGTCGTTCAGGGTCCATTTCTTTTGCCAATTCTTCTCTCCTCATTTCTGCAATTGTTCTAGGACCTTCACTTTTCTTGGTGAAGCCAGTAAACCCTTGATCTCCAAGCAAATCAGTAAACTGATCATCATCCAATTTGGGTTTGGGAGCTAGTAAAAGGGAAAATTTATAAAATTAAATAAGATTTATTAAGCCATGGAAAAATTTACATCAGCAAAAAAAAAGTAAACATGACAATTACCTCCACCTCCTTTAATACCTTCTCGCTCACCAAACACACTAGAGAAATGGTTACGACTGTAGTCAGACTTTGGAGGTTGAGGAACATTTGTCCCTTGGAATGCTGAATTTGCTGTACCCGCATATGATTGTGGCCTTGGAAAATGTTGTGGACTTGAATTTAAAAACTGATTGCCTGCGCCAGAGGCCTGAGTCTTCTCAGATGCCTGATCTTGTCCAAATTTAATATTACCAAATGAACCTACACATAACACAAAATTGGGTTTAGTCCAATAATACAATAAAACTACAGAAATAAACACTAATCACCATAATTCAACCTTAATTTGCCTACTTTTTAAAATGATGGGCCATAGTTGGAAAAAACATTTTAGTACAATGCCCCCCCCCCCAATAAAATAATACTTCCAAAATCCTTTATAATTTCTAGTATACAAAGTGATCTAACAGATAAAGGATGCACACATATGTAAAGCATTGCAAAATAACAGGTATTTTACTATAAGGGAATTTCAAATACAAAAATCTTTATTTGAAAATCTGAAAAAAAATTCATCTAAATATAACAGCACTGTTTGGTAAAACATTCCAATGTACAAAGAATAAAACATTGTTAAATAAGGCCAAAAAATTATAAGGCATATGTAACATCAGAGCATCTGACTTTTAGAAATACATACAGCATATTTGAATGAAGAAAATGAAATTGTCAAAAAAACAATCCTAAATATAGAACATATTTTTTTAATTTAATACAAATTATCAGTAATTTTGCAAATTTTCTATTTCTTAAAACACTTATGGCAACAAGCAGCATTATTTTTTTTCTTAGGAATTTTAAAAAATGAAAGTATTAAATTTGAAATTAAACAATGTATTTTTTAAAGTTTTAAATGAAATATATATATATACACCATGTATAAGCTGAGAATTTTTATATTTTTTTAAAGCTCAATGTTGGTTGGCTTATATACAAATCCACTATTCTTGGAGAAAAAAACATAATTTAGAAAAAAATTATTTTCGCATTTTTCATTAGCCAAGCATAAGCAATTTTATTTTTTAACTTTTACAGTGTTTCACATGCAACCCTTATTCAAATTGAGGGTGTGGGGGAGAGAGATAAATCCTTCAAAATTGGTGTCAGAATCGGTTTCCAAATAGAATGTAAAATTCTCATTCACTTATTGGGATATCAGCAAGCCTTGAGCTTTTTCTTTAAAGAGTGACCACTCACTACCTTTTATATTTTGGTATCTCCTCTAATTCAACATGTTTTTTTCCCTCCACTCTCAAACTTGTTACTCATTTACATAGAAATGGGAAGCAGCAATACTGTCCTTAATATTTTCAGCATATGTGATCGAAAGTAGTTTGAAACCAGCCATATGCGAATTCCTTTTCCAACTCATTTTCCATGCAAACTAAATAAAATGGAACAGAAAATACAACTAGCACAGATAATATGCAAAATAATGAATTAATGGAAAAAATGTGCTACCTTTAGATAGGTTTACCAAAAATAAAACTATTATCTATCATCCTTGGGATTTGGTGTTTTACTTAACAGCAATTTAACAGGAAAATATTCTGTCCATTTTACCCACTTGGCAACATTTTTGCCCTCATGGTGACATGTTTAAAAATTTCAGAAATTCCATCCCTTGATTTGGCTTACATACAAGTTTTGAATTTTGGGTAAATCTGTGAAGAAAAAATACATGTTTGGCTTATGCATAAATCAATTTATGCACAAGAATATCAATACCTAAATCAGCAAATGGATCAGATTTTGCAAGAGCTTCTAAATTAGGTGTTGATGCATTCCGAGGTATTCCCCCGGGAGTTAATCGTTGACCTAAGAAATTTTGACCACCAGCAGTGTTGGAACCCGGTGCAGGAATGTTATTGGTTGCATTTCCAGTCTGATACACTGAATCCCAACTTCCCAGCAGTGAAGAATCTTGATTAGCAGCCGCACTCATATTAAATGCAGAAGCACTGGAAGACATGGCTGGTTTGTGCTGAAAAACAAGATAATTGAAAAATAAAATACTTTTTAAATAATTGCCAGAATATTGGCTATGAGTAATAAGAGCAGTATGAATGAAAGCTCAAATAAAAATGAATTAAATACATTAAATAAGTCAAAAGCTTTTAATTTTCCAACTAAGGAGTTCTTTATGTATACATATTATATCAAAATGGTATGTAGTTTTTATTTTTTTAGAATTACTCAGATATTTGAGTATACAATATTTAGCTTAACTTTTTTAAAATAGAAATCAAACAAGCGATCAGGAAAATAAAGCAACAAAGTTGAAATTAGCAATTTCTGATAGCATGGACAACAGCAAGATGTCCTTACTATAAAAGCTAAAATGCAAAAGAGAAGAGCATTCTTAAAGATCTTTCATTTATCAATTCTTAACACTGATTATTATCAAATATTTCCAATAAAAAAATTAAATTTTAAAATAGAAATCCACAAAAACAATCTAGATTGAAGAAATTTTAATAAAAAAAATACAATTTCTAACAATATGGGGGGGAAAAGTCTTAAAAAGTATAAATTATTTATAAACCTTATTTTTAAATCTGAACTACAAATTGTTTTTCTAAATGCAAATGCCTAAAATAAAGATTTCAAAGTGCATTTAAAACTAGGGAAATAGCAATAATTAGATTTGCAAAAGAGAAAACTCAAAAACAACATAAATATGGTTTTTATTACAAATGTAATATTATGGATATAAAAGTGCATGCTTTTCTTTAAAACTCAACTAGCAGTACGCAAATGAGTCGTTTTTCCTCTTCTATTTTAAAATAGAGTTAAATATTTTCATTTACCCAAAAAGAACAAAAATAAAAACATATCATTATACAAAACTGTATTAATCATGAAGAAATTAATTTATATTCAATTAATAGAAGCTTGCTGAATTTCATTTTAAATAAAATGTAAAACTAAAAGATGAATACCTGAGGTGTGGAATTAGCACTGACACTTGTTTTCATGGGATCAAATCCACTTCCAATAGAGGAGCTAAAAATATCAAATAAATCAGATTGATTATTTTTGGGTTGTGAACTAGAGAACTGAGCATCATTTTGTAAAACACCAAATAGATCAGCATCATTTGAAGCTTTTGGAGCTGTTACATTGTCAGGAAAGGAACCAAAACCATCGTTGTAATTTAAATTATTGTTATTAGTACCTGCAATGAAAATAATTCAAATATAATCACCAAATGGTATTAATCATTATAAATGTTTTAAAAACATCTTATCAATAAAAAAGTATCAAAATATCTAAACCAAAAGCTTTGTATTTAAAAAAAATTATGGTATTTAAAATAAAGGCAGAACATTTCATAATTCGGCTCCAATTTCAAGGTCTTACGCTCAAAGCATAATAATGGCAATTGCAAAAAATTTTGTTAGAATTCCTACGTTGTTTTATCTCAAATGATATCACATTTATAAGTTGAAACAATTAAAAATTGCATAAGTGAACACTAGTTATAAACATTGCATGATCTGATTCTATTCATAGAAATCAATAAGATAATCTTAAAATCTTCTCATCAATCAAATAATATAACTCACACTAACTTGTTCAGCACATTATTTTCAACAGGGATTTACAGCCAACACAATAACAACCAATCATCCTTTTATGTACACAAATTATTCATTCAATTTTTTAAAAAGATAATGATATGAGAACATTTCAAGTACTACTTAAAAGGAAAATTTAAAAAATATTTTTCCAGACAACTCTAAATATTAAAACTAAATTCAAAATTTATGCATAATATTATATCATAAATCAATTCAACAAGGAAATCTAAGAAAGTTCTAAAACTTCCATAAAAAAATAGTAAATATTCACGGCTTGTATAACCAACTATAATACAGTTTTAAAAATAATTATTCTTGGCAATATATTACTCAAATCACCTATAAATTAGCCAATTAACGATAAAAATTTTACAATAAATATAGTTGATGCAAGTTTTAAAAAAATTACCAAAGTTGGATATCACAAGCATTGATTTAAAAATTTTATTCTAAAGGTTCTGCTCCAGAAAGGAAAAAAAGAAATTTTTGATTTTTCAACTACAGCAGCGGTTTTTAAACTGTGGTCCATGGACTCTCGGGGGTCGCCAGCATTTTTCTAAGGGTCCATGAAAATCTCTCATTTAATGTTAAGATTTCCCTCTTTTAAATTTCCTTTTCATGATGCCTTTCCAAAGTATTTATTGATGTGAAAGAACATTTTCAGCTCTTTTCAATCTTAAAAATAAGTGCGGAAATCGTCTGGAAAGTGCAGAACAGGAATTTGCACTGCAGATTTCAAATATTACACTTGATATAAAAGCACTGGTAAAAGAAATTCAGTGCCATCCATCTCATCAGAAATTTTAATTAATGCAGTTAAGTATATGATTTATTTATTTAAAATTAGTAGTTTGTAATATTTTTAAATATATATAATTAGATGTTTACTGTTTTCTTAAAGGGGAAAAAAGGGTGATAGTAGCAGCAGTCTTAGGATTTTTGAGGAACCTTTAGATCATTCAGCCATGTGTTGGGAGTCAAGGAGGAGTGTTCAAAATCTTGGGAATTTGCAATGTCAGGTTGATACATAAAGGGGAAACGTGGTAATCGAAAGTTTCAGAACCACTGAACTACAATATTGTTTTGATATTCTTACTAAATCTAAAATTGAATTAGGATAGCAACATGTGAAAGAGAGATCAAAATAAATGCCTATATCTTCAAAAAGAAGTCATTTTTAAATAGAATACACACTTCTGACTCTTCCCTCCTTTCTTTATATGTTTATATACCTACAAGCCCATAAGAAATTTCTAAAATTCTTAAAATAAAAAATTATAAAAGCATTCCACACACAAGGAAAAAATTGTAGCGCTACATCAGAGGATAAGCAAGTAAGACTAGTACTGCACTTTCACTATGGTAATTGGAAAGTGAGCACAAGTGATGAAGCACATAAATGCAGTTTTCAAGTGTCAATTTCTTCTCAAAACACATTGTAGATCATTGTAATGTATTTTAGGAATTTCCAACTACTGTTCTGCATGGTTTTACAGTTATTAGAATGCAAAAAGGTTTCACTGAAGCTTATAATAACAGATTTAGAAAAATTGAACCTAAAATCTGGTGATTTCATGACAAAGTTCAAAATTTTCTTCAGAATAAAACAATTTCTGAGACAATCAAATGTCTAATTTTTTCAAAAGAAAAACTTTGAATTTTTTTTAAAAGCCCCTTCAACTTTTTTTATATCTACAAACCAGTTCAGAAAATAATGTAACCTAAAAGTGTCCTTAAGAACTGACAGAGACCTTTTTTAAGTCCACTCCTCACATTGTTACAAAATTAATAAATGCGGAACCATATTTGAAACCAATTCATAAGTATACAAGACTTGAATTAACCTGGAAAAAAATTAACAGATTGGAAGTAAAGTAAATTTTTCTCCAAAATTTTCTAATTTTTCCAATATGCCTCAAACTGTTTCAGTACTTTTTTAAAAAAATTGTGGAATATGTTCAGTAATTAAGGAAATTAAGACAAACTTAATTCATGATTTTAGAAATAACAAAAAGTATTTTTTGAATAGAAATTTTGGAATGGGAAATTACATAGTTTTGGGAAGCTTTCATCGCCTGTAAAATTTTTCCCTTAGCATTTATCTCATGTAAAATGCATACCAAGATATACTAGAACAGAAATCTTCATTTTATTTATCATCAAGATTTCAGCGGAATTGCTATAAATTTCGGAAAGATAATGTTGTCATTCATTGCAGTAGTAGCACTAAACAGTCATTAGCTTCTTACAAAATTGATTTACTTAGATGGACAACTTATTTCCCAGACCTCAGAAAATGTCTACACTCATAGTTCATCGAATGTGTGAAAATAATTTGATGTACTTCTCTATTGCTTAACTTAAAACGAGGTTATTTTACATCAGGGATGGGAAACTTTTTTTGGTTCAAGGACAACATTGAGGAAGTGGAGTATACATGTGGGCCGCACTTTTTTAAAAAAGGTTGCGCCTCAGAAAAGGTATAAATTGCACCATATAAAAATCAATAAATATAGGTTAAATAAAATAGTGCCAATTTTATTCAGTTTACTATTGTGCTAACTTCATTTTATTTATAGCTGCAAGCAAATTTAATTTTCGAATCAGTCTGATGTGTGAGGCAACAACATTTTTCAACATTTTTTTTTAAAATCAGGAGTGAGATTGTTTCTAGAAATTCTCATCACAGCCTGCAAGTTAATGTCAGACAGTTTGCATCTATATTTAATCTTGTTCGATCTTTATGTAAGAAAAAAAAACCCTTTCTTAAAAACATGTATATAGAACATCTTTTCTTATTTGATTTTCTGATTGTCTTGGCGGGCTGCAAAAAAACTTTAAGCGGGCTGCATCTGGCCCATGAGCTACTAGTTGCTCAACCCAGTTTTACGTGAATTGGACAATTTAGACAAATCCACGTTTGAGAAAGTTTTACTAAGAACTTGAAAAATAGAATTTTTACAGTGATTCATAAAAATAATAACTCAGTAAATTAATAACTTTAGTGGACCTATATTTATACAACACAAGACAGCAACATATTTATCTTTTTGCTTATACATAAATGCAAATTTCTTCATTGTTTCAAGTTTTGCATTGTTTTTACTTTTATAGTTATTCAGAATTGGCAACAAATACTCAGTATCTTTTCTGATCAATTTTCAAGAGAAAACTAGGTGAACTTATAAATATACAGAGCAGTGTGCATGTGTACATATATATAAATATTCAACCATACAATAAAAAAAGCACAGAAGTTATACAACATATCAATTTCAATAATTTCCTTCAAAACAATGAAATAAACCATACCTATTAGTGGAACACTAGGAGGATTGCTAAGAAGATCAAAATTGCTAGGTATGTGATTTACATCATTGTCAATGTCCAAAAGATTAACAGCAGGGGAATTTGCCGCATTATTCGAAGATGGTGGTACTGAACTGTTACTAAAATTCAATAGATCCATTTCTGGTATAGGAGATGGATTTCGTCCAGCATCATCAATTGTGCTAGGAGTAGGAGTAGGGCTAGCAGAATGATCACTTTCCGATTCATCCGGAGCAAGCTTTAAATAAATAAAAAATGAAATAATTTATTTTTAACTGAAATTGTTCTTATAATCAGCATGTCTTAAAAGAAATTAATTTATTTCCATATATTACAGAAGAAAAGTTTCACACAATGATAAAAGACTCCAGATTTGAATGGCATTTTTTGCTTTTGAAAGAGGTATTTCAAATATTCTTCAATGGTACATGAAATTTTATCATGGATCAAGATGAAAGAAATACATATTTATAATTATCTTTCATCACAATTTCTGTTACTTTTTATCTTCAAATCTCTTTCTTGGACCCATTTTTTAAACTGTTAAGATTTTATAGTTTCATATTTTTTACAATTTTCGAGAACGCAATCTTTTTTTAATAATATTTATCGAATGCGTTTTACTGTTTATCTTACATATGACTATATTCAAGAATCATACAGCAAATACTTCGGTTTGTAAATTTACTGAGAAGAATTTGCAATTTACTGAAACAATTATAATGAGTTTTTAAAAAATTTATTTACATATGTTTTCAATGTGATGTATAGGTAATTTTTAACAATAGGTTGTATAATTTAAGTTTTTCTGATAAGATACCACCATACACAATTTCAAATGCATATATGTAATAAAATCAATTATCATAGCTATGTTACATTGACATTAAAAATACAATATGAATTCATATTTAACAGAATGGTATGAAAAAGATATACAAACTATTTTTTGACATAAGTAAAATTAAAACTGTTTAGACTTAATCATAATAAAATATTTAGTTTTCAATAGAAGACCAAAAATAATAATTTTTAGGACCAATTTTCTTTTAGCCTTTAAAATAAAACACATTCAAACACAAAATATATTAATAGAGTTTTTAAATGCAATGATTTCTCAACAACAAATATGGACAGCTCTCAAATTATTCTCAGAGAATTTAATTTATGAAAATTAAGTCAAATAATTTAAAATTATTATGATGCTTAAAGAAATACATTACCTGCCTCTTTAAACTAATATTTTTTTAAATGCATCTATTAACTTTACAGTAAGAACAATTATAAAAAATATTTGAATACACAATATAACTAACTACAAAAAAAAAAATGTAAACAATCAAAAATTAACCACGCATAAATTTGTGACTAAAATATTTCTTTAAAAATCATCACTAATGAATCAGTACTTACAAATGCTTCCTTTTCTTGCCAATTCAGGGATGATGTAAAATTCTTTGAATTAAGCGTTTCAGATTCCTGAGATGGTTTGCTGAAGTGAGCTAAAAGAACATTCAGCAAGAATTTTAGAAAATGAGGAAAGAGAATATAATCTAATAATTCTGACAAAAATGTTTTAAAAGTGTCATACATAAACACGTATCCATTTCTTCATCTGTATTAAATAATAAACGAGGATTAAGATGCATTTGCGAGATCTCATTCCAAATAGGTAAAACATCACTCTTTTTCTCAGCAATACTGACTCCTAAGGTGACACGAAAATTATCTGGATAGCGATCTAATTCTTCAATGCCATCTAAATCACTCCTGTAATAAATATATAAATCAGGCTTTTGAATTTTTAAAACGAATGTAATGTAAATATCTCGTAGAAGTAAAAGTATAGAAAGACTTAAAAACATTCCAAGTAAAAAGTCTTAAAATTATTAGAAAGATAAAAATAAATTAAGGTAAAATTATAAAAAAACATCAAAAAGAATAATGCCTTCTAACACAAAATTCTAAACATACATTTACTTACTTTGACTTCCTTTTCTTTAATTTTAATGTATGACACCTTTCCCTTAAAATTAAAAAAAATTTCTCCCCTTTCTTCACTTTAGTATCTTTGGCCATTTTAACATCTTTCACAGCAGTAGCTTCCTTACAACTGCAGAATCATTGACAGCTACAGTATCATGGACAACTACAGTATTATTGACAACTACAGTATCTTTGTCCACATCAGTATTTTTAGCAATTGAAATACCATTAGAATTTTAATATCTTTAACTCCAATGTCTTTGACAATTTTAATATCTTTGAAAGTTGTCTCTTTGGAAAAAGAAAGCTTTTTACGAAGAGTTTCCATAGTGTTCCTCTACACATTTAATATCTCCACAAATAAGCATCTAGTCTGTAGAGTTAGAAGTTAATTTATCTTATGCAACATGCTACTTGTGTGTACATATGAAAAAGATGTGGCCTTCACCAATGACTAATAAGTTGTTTGAAAACATTCCTTCAAAGAACTTTTGTTTACTCACCTGCTGAAGGTTATGGATTTGGTTTCCTGAGATATAAATCCAGTATTCAGCTGTAGCTGCAATATTTTGTATGCAGTAACCTAATAAAAGAAACATTATTTTTTTAGTATTTACATCACTTGAATATAATTATGCTTAACATGGCTTTTTTTTCTATAAAAAAAATCAGAATAGTACATTTTTAAAAATAAGTCAAACACTAATGGTTACAGTAAAAAGTAAATTCAACAAAATTTATGACTCCTAAACAATTATTAAAAAGAAAGGGAAATTTATAATACCTTCCCCTGCACTTTTCCACCAAAAGTAGATCTTGCATGATAAGCAACTATTGTGATATCTCCAACTACTACTGTTTTCAGAGGGATAGTTACATCTGGATCAGATGAATTGAAATGCCTATATTAAATTTGAAAAAAAAAATTATTTTACTGTAAGAATTTTTACTGAAATTATTTTAAAAGAAAAAGAACCAGAATGAACAAATTATTTCAAATAAGACTCTTTCGTTAAACAATACATATTATTTCATAATTTTTTATTTAGATTTAAATTTCTTTTCCTTCTTACTTTTTATTTAGATTTAAATTTCCTATCCAGTATAATCATTGTTATATGCGTACATTGAGTTACTCAGTTTGAAAAGCAATACCACTAGATTTTTGAAAGCATGTGATTACTTTAATGCAACTCAAAAATTTATTCCATTTATTTTCATTTGGGCATCACAAGATATACATTAGCTGTTAATAGATATATTTTACAATAGCAATATATTTTAGAATACTAAAGATTCAATTGAGTAATTTTTCACTGAAGATTAATTTCTCTATCCGAGTGATTGGCATAGTCCGTTTGTCATGGGCCTTGTAAGTCCAAGGTTAAGGGTTCAACCCTGGCCCAAGTCAGTGGATTTTCATGATGCAGAAAATCAACAGCAACCATGTCACATGATTATGCTGCATGTAAAAGATCCCTTGTGCACCTGTTTGGCTTGGGTTCTCTCCACAAAATTAAAATCCTAAGTATGGTTTTGCATCACCAGAGTTCAGGTGCCTCCCTCTGAGGAGGAAACTGCACGTCAAAATTACCTCCAGCGATTGGTATCTGCCAATATGGTGCAACACTAAAAAGATACCAGCTTTTGGGGAATGCACTAGGTCTGCAATGGTAAAACACCAATCCGCAGCCCATTAGAAATTTTAAAAAAACTCTCTTGCATAATAAATATTCATTCTGGGCTCTGTTGTTTATCTACCTGATAAACAAAATGTTTATCAAAACAAATATTTAAACTTTAGCATTTTAAACAGCACAAAAAAATCTAATTGTATCTATTTCAGAATATATATATGTTAAAATTTAAATTAGCAAAATTTTTATAAATCATGTCCATATATTTTTTAAGCCCTCAACATGGGCAATCGAGTTAATTTGATCATGCTAAACTGGCTAAATTGTGCACAATTGAGATAATTCAAATAGAGTTGTATTTTATGCTGTTATAATTGAATATAAGCAATCACCATTTGCACTTGCGAGATTGATTGCGATCTGTTGTCAAAGTTTCATAAATTTAGATTACTGTTATAAAAAGGTACTCTCATTTGTTAGAGATCAGCATTTGAAACGCATATGTTTTGTATAAAAAAAACTGAGGCAAAAAAATTTAGATTTCAGAAGCAAATTAGTAGATCAACTTATACAAAGATATCATAGCAATACAAATATAAAAAAAACTTGGAAGACCAAAATCTTCTGAAATTCTAAGACTAAAGGAATGCCATTTTCCAAGGTGTGTTCCACCAACATAAAAAAGGAACTCTCACAAGATGCTGCCCTGGGAGTTGTGCTAAAAGGAATAGCAAAGGAAAAGAAAAGAGTTGTTATATGTGTAAAAAATTACAATGTTGGGTTATGTGCAGTACCTTGCTTCCAAATATATCAAACAAAAAAAAGTTTGATTATTTTTTAAAATACTACCATTATTATTATTATTTCTGTTGAAAAATTACAAATAAATATTTTTACTAATAAAAATGCTTTTTTCAAAACATAAAAGATAGTAAAAGTCAATGTATGTGCAAGATTGCGATTGCAATATTCGGCTTTTATCTGCAATGTGGATCAAAATCCAAAATTAAATTAAAATTTTGAAGACTTTTGATTTTGGGGGGGGGGGGCAAGAACAAGGTTCTAAAATGTGTTTCCTTAAATAAAAATAAAAAATAATATTTTTTTTAACAAGTGTGCATTAAGGAGTTAATCAGATAAGAGTAACTATTTGAAACATTAAGTAATGCATAATGTTCTAAACAGCCCTTGAGAATTTTAGGGGTATTATTCAAAACTTAAGGTTTGAAGTGACAAAATTATTAAAATTGCACATTTAATTTATTAATTTTTCAAAATAACTGAAGAAACATTTACCTTATTCTTTCATATTCTTGGGATGTTGAAAAAACTCTATTTTCTCCTATGTATACTTCAACAAAAGGTCTACACCCATCTCTGGAAAAAAAAATACACATTCAAAAATTAGTAATATTAGTTAAGCTATATAAGAGTTGGATTTAAAAATCACTATAAAAGATTTAAATGGCAGACTATGCAATAAAACAGAACTCAATACTGCCCCATTTGTATGTTTTGATAAATGCAATAAAATAGGAGAAACAGTAAGAAATGCTAATAAAGGATGAAGTTAGTAAAGATGAGAAGCAAAAAGAGCCAGTAATGCAATTTTTCTTTTAAAAACAAGTAACAAAAAAAAAATCAAGTTAATTCCTACTTAGGTCAACAAAGAAAAATTTATTTTAGTTACCTTCTATTAAATAATTACAATTAATATAAATATGTTTATACATATGACGGAATCACAATATTATGTGGGGAAACACGTTTTAAATTAACATTAAAAACTTTTTAACCACATTAAGTCCATTATTACATTTTGCAATAAAAAGTGAAGAAAAAGGTAAGAATTTATTTTAAAATCAGTGTAAAAGAAATGCTGACGTCTAACTAGCATATGATTATTCAGATTAAGTTAAACCTTCATCACAAATTTAACAAAAGCTCTTTTATCCAAAGGTGCTGCCATCTAGGGGAATAATATCAACTGAAATATATCTCGTAAATTATAATTAATTAATCAATATTTGAAAAAACTGTATTAACATCAAGTATCATCCACTACAAGTTCAAAAAATGTATTTGAACTTGAGTGGAGAATAAAAAGTACTTTATTAATGATTAAAAATTTTAACAAGACATATAAATAAATATATATAGGGACAGTATGAGCTAATAGTAGGAATTGGAAAAGGTTGCCACTATTATTTAAATGGATTAATTTGGACAAGATGACCCAAACTTTGACTGAAATTCAAAAACAACAGAAACAGTTATAAGAATACCTTACAAATAATTTATTGCTAATTGAAAAAGGGGGAAACACAATGTTAAATGAAATTAACAAAAGGAAAAGTATCTGATTAGCAAAAGCTTCCCTTCATTACAGTTAAGTATTTATTAAAATATTTTTGAAGTTCACAAATGATTTTGAAATACAAATTAATATCAGTAGCAAAAATATTTATAATCACTGCACTACACAAAATACATCATATAAATTAAAATTTAAAAAATGGCATGTTTTTTTAATTTATTGCATGTCCTGTTTTATCCATCTTCATTATCTGACATCTTAAAATAATCATTCAGTGCTGCTTCATATACCACATTTCTCCCCTTTAATTGAACGAAGTTTTATTGAGGTTATATTCTTAAGTTTTGGACTGATATGAAATCAGTTTTAATTATTACATTAAAAATTACAAGTCTAAGAAAAAATCATTCTGTAAAAAAAGTAATAATGATATTATTTTCCCTAAAAAAAATTCAAACATAGCTTTTTTTTTTAAATTTAAAATAAAAATATAGCCAAATATTGAATGCAGCTAAAACAAAATTAAAAATTACTTGCAAGCTTTAGAAATGAATTACAACTTTATATTGCAAATATTAATGCCTTCACTCTTGAGGCCAAAGGTTATTTATGTACCTCAGTTTTGTGAAGAGAGGAACTGGTTTCATAGATAAAGAATGAAGAGCAACAGGACTATTATGTGGATATGTAGGTCTTTCATCAACAATATCAGCAACATATTGTAGATACCTAAAGAAAATTAAATATATTAAACATTTTACAAGTGCACAGTTGAAAACTGATAAAGAAAAACAAAAATTTTAGAAAATCTAAGTACTCTTTCAAACTTATAAGTACAAAAAATAAGATGTAATAAATTTACAACATAAAATTCACAAAGAATTCATAACAAGTGGTAATAATTTAATTTTTGAGAGAACATGTGCAATACTTTTTACTATCGATCAAATCAGTTATCAGAGAAATATATTTGGTGCTATATCTGTTAAAAAGTTTACTTATTTTAAAACAAATTTAATTCAGATTTGAAAATCTCAAAAAATTTTAAATATGCAGCCAGACCTCCATTTTTCGAATTTCTCTATTTCGTGGACTTTCTTCTGAAACCAAGAAAATTTCATGATTTTCTTCATAAAATAATCTCCAAATAGCAAAGTACATTTCCAATTTAACAAACTCTTTTTCATCACTACTCTTGAGAACAATCAATCCATGCTAAAGATTAATTTATGGAAAAACATTCAAAAAGTTTCCAAAACATAAAACTCCCTCCCCCCAAATGGGTTGCGTATTAGCAACTAAGCCTTTGCAAACATGGCAAGTCTCCAAATGTGAGTCTTTTCATAGTGGTACCATCTAGTAGTGGCCCAAGCTTCCAAATTTAGATGCTTGAGTTAATTTTAATTAAAGCTCTCATCGAATGATAAATATTGCTGTGATTTACTTTTGCCGAGAGTACCAGAGCCAGATTGATACTCAAGGGTCTTTTACATACCACATAATCATATGACGTGTGCCTGCAATTTTCACATCCAGAAAATCTATTGACTCCAGCCTGGATCAAATTTGCTGCCTTAGGCTTATGAAGCGAACATGCTATTTCTAAGCGGCCAACGCATAAAACTATGATGTCACAGATTGTACAATTAAGAACAATTTTGCCAAAACTGGATTTTTTGTCAGCAAAGAGAGTTCTGCAAGTATGATGATGACAATATTTCCTCAGCAGAAATGAAAAAAATGTGGACACAATTAAAGAAAAAACAAGAAATTACAGATGATGTGCCACTTGATGATTTTCTTTCGCTTGATTCTGAAGTTGAAACCTCGAAAACACTAACCAAATTGGATATTTTGAACAGTGAGAAAAATAAAATAACAGCAATGAATTGTAATGAACGAAGATAAAAATGATAATGCAAAAATCAATAAATTTTCCCATGATGAAATAATAAAATCAATTGAAACTATTCGACGTAGATTAGAGTGAGAAGAAAATACACCTGAAGGGGTTTTCGGTGCATTGGAAAGATGCAAAGTGTATTATAAGAAAAAACATTTCTTCAAACAAAAAACTCAATCAAAATCAACAGATTTTACCAGTAATTAAATTGAACAATGCAAGAGTGGTAATGTATGCTTAAAATTAGAAAATGTCATTAAAAAACTCATTAATTTTAATAAAAAGCTATTTTTTTTTAAAGCTAAAAATACAGTGTAATCCTGGACAATATTTTTTTCTCCTCTTGTTCTCCCTGCAGATTTCTTTTTGATGGGCAAGATATATAAAATAAATAGATATTAATTTACAAAAAAAATGTGTGAATAATTACTATTTTTAAATAATATATACACAACTCAAAATTTGTTTTATGTAGTGTATTATGTATATTGAAAGATGAACCTCTATTGAATGAATTTTCCACATAAACTTTTTTTTCCCAGGATTTAGCGAATTTGTTAAATAGAGGTCTGACTGCATATATATATGTAAATCACAGTATGTAAAACCTTCTTACAAAAATGGCCTTTTAGGTTTAACCCAAATAGTTTCATTTAGATAGATAAATTATAAAAATTCTTAATTTACAATTCAGAGAATAAATATCCTGATTAATAATTTCCTTTCCCTATAAAATCATACATTTAAAAATTCCTACCTAAGTTGTGAGGGAACCATGTTAACACAACACCTACGAAGTGCAAATAACTGTAAGGCTTCTTCTGGTTTCTTAAACAACTTGCAAAAAATTAAGAAACCACTAACTAAAACAGCTGATGAAGATTTTCCATCCTAAAATATATATGTGAATTTTATTTAACAGGAAATACAAATCTGATTCTACAAAAAACATTCTAAACATTCACTTAGTTTAAAAGAAAATATATCAATATTTTCATTATATTTTTACTATATAGTTTTTAAAAAATGAAAATAAAATTCTGCAATCTTTCACAAGAAATCAAATTAAGTGTTTGATTATAATTAGGGTTTCTGATTTCCCGGGTTTTTCCATTCCCGGGAATGTCCGGGAAAGTAATTGTCAATCCCGGGATTCCCAGGAATACATCAAAATTTTAAAAAATTTAAGAACAAGCTATTTTTAAATAAAATCAATAATCATTATATAAAATAAGGATGCATATAAATTAAAAAATTAATTCTTATTTATATAATGAGCTAAAAAGTACAAAAAATATATCATAAATTGATTATTCATTTTTGAAATAGGATTTCAGAAAGCATAAGCAAAATTTATACTTTTATCACTCAGGCATGGAAAAAATGTTACAGTTAAAGATTTTGTAAATTAAAAATCTCAGGGAAAAAATTCACGTTTAAAAAATAAGTACTAAAATTAATGTTCCTTTACTGACTCACATGCGTTTGATAATTAACAAGTCAAAGCTGAATCAATTATTTCTCTAATGTTGCTACTAAGAGATAAATATTAATATATACTTGAAAACTCATTTGCTGCTGAAGTGCTGATTATGTACGTTAAAAATATTAATTATTGTATTTAAGATATTTTATTTGTATAACTGATTTCTTGTTTGTGGAATTGCTGTATTATTGTTACATAAATATAAATAAATATTAATATAAGAATCTCACACGAAGGTTAAGTTTAGAAAAATAATAAATAAGAAAAATTGTGCAATTTCTTATAAAAATATTCTCCCGCAAAAAGTTTGTGGGTTCATTCCCTTCTTTAAATTGCTGATTCAATTAAATAGCTCTGAATAAAAACAAGTATTCGAAAAAAAAATTTAAAAAAGATTAAATAAATAATAGTTTTAAGTATTAGTACTTACATTATCCTCATAAATCTAGATCTTGGAGCTTCAATCACATAGTGCTGGTTGGCAACGAAATGCGATTGCTTTAAACAATCAATATTTCTTGTTAACCAAGCTCAATACCCCACCTGTGGAAAAATTCTCACCCCCCCCCCAGTTCTCATATTATAATTCTTACCCCACAGTTGGGGTAACGATCATCCCTTCGTCGGGAAGTTCGGGGTGAACGATCTCAAATTGCCCCAGTAGGTTCAGTTAACAATGTCCGAGATTGAAATAATGTAAGGTCAAGTCAAAAATAGCTACCCCATAGATAATTCTAGCCTCGTGTGATTCCCGGGAACGAAGTCCAATTCCCGGGAATAGAAAAAGTACAAAAATCTTATGATTCCCCGGGAACCGGGAAAGAAACCCCAATTATAATATACTGATTATAGAGAAGCATGCATGAATAACAGCAATAATACTGCCTTACTAAAGATGAATTAAAAACATAGGAGTTAACAAAAACAATTCCAATATTTTAATAATTTTTAAATTCTCTTTGGCACATTAATTCTACCACAAATTGATTTAAAAATAAAATGTTATGCAATAATTAAAAGTGCACGAACATTTAAATAATCAAATTACTTACATATAAATTAATATTAATATATTCGTTGATACAGTTATATATTAAAAAAGTAATCACACTAAATTTAATAAAAAAAATATTACACCAAAAAATTAATAGTTTTCAAACAATATATGCAAGGAAATGTTACTCTAATAGCCTAAACTTATTTCACAAATATATTTAATGCAATTTGCAAACTACAGGCAAGATGATCTATACAAATTACACATACAGCATTTTTAAAATTTTTTGATCATTTTTATTTTAAAATATGTTACAAATATATGTAGTATTCACACATATGCATAGAAAATTAATATTACAATAATTAACTTACCAGACAATGGACAATACAGACATTTTTAGGATCTTGTTTTAAATATAAGTACATATTCCTACACAAGGAAATTAAAGTATTTAAGGGGGGAGATTTCTTCGGTGGCCAACCTGCTTCACTAACTTTAGCATTGAACTTCACTGAAGAGTAAGCACGGCCAGAAACATTGTAAATAGCATAATGTCCAGAATGTCTAGCATCTAAAAGACCTCTGACATCATCAACATGATTACGATAAGCTGATTCCAGACCTTCTGCGGGATATGACATCACTAAATAAAAAATAAATTATTGTCCAAACTTAATTATATTTATGCTTCAAACAATTTGATTTTTTAACATAACAGATATTTATATGAACACTAATTTAACACTAATCTGCAATATTCCTGCTGTCATGTTTAATAATTATATCAAAATTACGATACCAGCCTGAGATGTATATTAGAATACATAAACAAATCATTGTAATCGATTATCCTAACAAATGGTACTGATTTTGTACTGCGTAACACAAACACTTCGCAGAATGCACTTGAATAAAAAGATGAAAGAATTAAACACAGCTAATACGTCTCATGATACTCGAATATCCATGAAAAATTAATAAGAACTGAAATTATATATATATTTAACAACTGACCCACCGAGTAATTATAATTCATTTTCTTTAAAATTAAAATATTTTAGAGGTTTAAGAGATTAAGAACAAGAGTAATAGCTTTGAATATGTAAAAAATAAAGAACCTTTGTAAACTGCCTTAGTAACCTGTCTGTTGATTAGAACAAGGTCAACATATGATACAACCGATAACCATTGATAGGCTAATTTGCTTATTGTTTAAAGCAATTCACTATTTTTCTCTAGTTTAAAAAGTATTTTAATAATTTAATAAATATTTCTCAATTTCTTTAAAAAAATTCATTCTTTTTTTAAATGTAGACGGAAAGAAACTTACAACTCAGGTTTTATAATGATTTAGTAACTGATACGGGGCTCAAGCACACAATATACGACCCATTGTATTTCGTGATTTTTACCCTTACCCCTGTTGACCGGATGTAAACAAATTCCTTAAAGAAGGGTGCGTCAAGTGCACCCCAGTGTCGTTAGACCCATAAAGTATGTTAAGGGTACCACTCCACATTAAGTCTCCACCAATTAGGCAGGTTAAAAAAATTAGAAAGAAAAAGTTTGTACCTTGACATTGGTGTGATGCGGTGAAGTTTATAAGGGGCCGCACTCAAAATAAGGCAGATTTTGAAGTATTTTCTCTCCCATAAAATTTTAGATAGATTTTAGGTATGAGACAAAAGGGCTGGGTTGAAGCCCTTCGAGACCCTGTATCTCTAACCTTCATTTTTCAGATAAGTGGTTAATTTCTGTATTTTATTTAGTATCAAAATTAGTAGGTTAATAAATATGATTTCTTTAAGTTATCAAATGTATTTTCATTTTCTCATTTAATTTAATCTTAAATTAATAATAATGCAGAAGAGATGAATCTGAAATATTGATCTTAAAATAAGAATGATGAGAAATAAATGAATCTGGGTTAAGAAGTAAAATAACGTCATGTCAGTAAGTAATATTTGACCTACAATAAGCAAACTTTTTAGGAGTGGAAAGAAAAAATTATAGAAGACTATTAAAACTGATCATATTATTTTCATCATCATTCATGGTACAGCAACCCAATAAAGACCAAGACTTTCTGAATCAGATATTCACAACCACCTCTACTGGCAGCCAAACTTCTCCAATTCTTACTTTTAAGGACCAACCAATCCTCCTTTTACTGCACCTATCCATAGAAATTTAGGTCTACCTCTTCTGTTAGTATTACCTGGTCTAACCCAAAAGATTTCTTTTTAGAATGTTACTATTGTTCATTTATATAGCATGATCAGTTTAACCGAGGTGGATTATTTTAATGTAATGAGCATCATCTGACTCTGAACATTCAGTGTAATTCGTATACTCTGGTCTTTTGTACCAGATACCATTTTTCTGAATCGCCTCCAAAATCACATCAAAAGGCACCCAAAATCCCTTACTTCTCCACAGTCACAGTTCAGGTCTTCGAAGCGCAAGTCAGGACCAGATGGATTAGGATCTTGCAGAATGGTTTATATTAATTTAGACAAAAGATAATATATTTTACACATTCATTAATACTAATGTGATGAATGAAGCTGTGATTGCATTTCTTTTTTTACAACCAATTTTAATTATTAATAAATATTTTCAATTAAATACAAAAGCCATAAATATATTTCAATAACTTTATGCATACTTATCAGAACAGAATATATTTTCAGGACATGTAAAAAAAGAGCATTCATAAAACTTTCTGAATAAATTTTTACTACAATAATTTGCATATGCAAAAAAATCAAACACATACTTAAGTGACTTTCTTAAACATTGAAATTGAAAATGTATACAGTATATTTTAAAATCTGAGAGGCCAGGTAGAAATCATAAGTGGACTACATCTCATCCACAGTCTGTAATTTACCCATTACTGGATACCATTCTAAATCAATATGAATTTTCATTCAACAATGAAAGTCTATGGAGATTTCAGATTCTGAATTTTCCTTTTTTAATTATGTGTGTTGAATAGCTTTAAAATGTACTTACAATCTAGAAAAGCTCTTCATATTCAAATATGTGCATTACTCATAGCAAACAATGTAGTTGATGTGATCTACATTCAAATATGGCCGCCCATTTGGTATAGTGGTTAGTAACGCTGACAGCAGTGCTGTAGGGCCTGGGTTCGAATCCCGGAGAAGGCATGGATGTTTGCAAATGTATAGTAGCATCGCAGCAATGTGGTACTCTAAATAGCTGTCGAGCCACACACACACGTCTTCTCGTGAGGTTGGTGGAAGGGGAAGAGCAGTGGAAGGCCCCTGATCACCCCCTGGGTGTTCTCACTCAAAACTGGGGTGGAACCGAGCAAAATCCTACTGTCACCTGCATGGTGCTCAAAGCTAAGGCTAAAAATCTAGCCTTTAGCCGCAATGCATTTCGTGGACCTTGATCTGATGTTACTGTCAATCAGGTGGCATAAGCAACAACACATTCAAATATGTGACTTAATCATAGCAACCAATGTAGTTGATGTGATCTATAATTATAAATAACAGTTTGCAACAAAAGAACTAAATCCATATTTTTGGGTGTTTGATATTGAGTTGATTCAAATGGTGAAGTTATATAAATTCAGTATATATTTATATTAAAATTCTACAACAAAATCTAAGTGTTGGATATACATCTAATACAGAAAGTCAATACAATGAGAGAAAAAATCAGACTTCCATTGAATATAAATAAACATATGCGCCAGAATTATTCAAAATACATAAACTTATAAATGAAGGCTTGTTTTTATATATAAAATCAATGCTTTTAACTAAAAAAAAATATATAGTAAAAAACATTTCTTCAGAACCTTCTTAAGAATAATATTGCATAAATGTTTAATACAAGTTATAAATCAATATCTCAGCTTACACGTGTACGAGAGGAAATACTTACAGATTAACAAAAAGATAAGCAAAAACTTTAATACTTAAAAATTATTAAATCATTTGAACTATTAGATACAAAATTTCATAGATCACATTCACTTACCAGCTACTCTTGCAGTTATGTAATTAAAATCTAAATCCTGACGTGCAATAGATCTAGAGTGAAAAAGATACAAAATTAGCACCTCGTTAATACACTAATAAACATCAAGAGCATTATTTATTCAGAGACTTACTGTTGAACTGTTTGCATTACACGAGACGATTGTTCTTTAAGGTTTTTAAGAAAGCTACCCGCACCACCTTTCAAAGAGCCAAATAATCCAGGACCACCAGCCATATTGTTCGCTTGAGCATAAACTGCATCTGAGTTTACAGAAGAAGGAGGGGGAGGTCTAGAAGGGGGAGGAGTTCCAGAAGAAGTTGTAGACTCTACATTTGGTGGTGGTGGCCTGCTAGGAATGTGAGCTGGAAGCAAATAAAAATGATGCTAAGAATATACATCATACAATAAAATTAATAAAAAAAGAACCCCTGCATTTTTTTTAAATGACAAGAAGCTAGAGTTATTCTGGCAAAAAACAAAGAAATATACCCGAAAAATAGAGAAGTAGAATTTTTTCCCAATATCTACATTGAGAGGATATTGAACTATAGTGAAATATGTTTAACACAAAAACGCTTAAGACGAAATATTGGTTAACACGAAATAATACAACAATCCTGACAAACTTATATGTATTTTCATGCATTTTTTCTCTTAACATGAAGCGAAAATTGCTTAACACAAAAATATTTCCCCTTTCAAGTAATGAACAAAATATAGAAAACACCAACCACATAGATTCATCATCGAAAGAATTTGTTGCAGTAAATGGTAATAATGTGTGTACCGCCCCAATTAAAGAAGCCAAAGACATTTTGAAATTTGTTCAAAGCTCAAAAAGTATCGTTGATACAGATTCTGATGAGGAAAACAAGATGAATAATGCAGCTTGTGATCCCACATCATTTAAAATGAGGAACATCATGAAAAGTATGCACAATTATTTAGATGCATACTCCAATGTCAAAATGAATAACAAAATGGACAACATCAAACAATTTGTTGTCAAATTGATGCTAAAAAGGCAATGCCAAAGAAAAATATCAGATTATTTTCAAAAAACTCAATAAATGTTTTGTTTCTCAACATCTTGACAAATTTGTATTAAATTTCATCGGGAATATTTTTGTTTCATTGATTTTTATTAAATACATGCATACATACATATCTATGCAAATTACATCTACTTAAATAAAATTACTTTTGTTGAAAATATGGGGGGGGGGGTGCAATATCCTTTAAAACGAAAAAAAATATTTCAGTCCCCTCAGTTTTATGTAAAACAATTTTCACTACATATAAACATTTTCTTAAGCTGCACAGTCCTTTCTAAAACCTATAATTCTCTAAGATTGGAACCAAAACCATTCAATGTTTCTGAAGGTGAACTTATGTGGGATACAATTGAAACTCCAAGTCCTTTTGTTTCTACTTCCCTCCCAGGTCTAACAATCATAATGGAACTTAAACCAGAATACATTAAGTCAAGTCAAAATAACCAAAATTATCTTTTTTTCAGGTTCTTTAAATCTTTAAATCACCCAAATTCCTTTTCTCATCCATTGATCATTGTAACATTAACAGTAATGTATAACCAATCTCAAAACATTAAATTTTTGCTTTCTAGTATACTTTTGAACGTAGGAATCCAGAACAATGAAATAATCCACATAGCCACTAAATTTGTGTGTGTGTCCAGTTACATTTCCCGCATGATTCTATACCATGAAACTTTAAAATGTATTAAATTAGTTTTTTAAGATGATTGGCAAAATCAATGAAATCATGAGATTAATAACTAATATAAAGCCCGCTAATTCTTATAGGACATATTATTTTAACACAGTTGCATGTTGGACGTATGACAATTACTCAAGCATAATTTTCTGGGAGAAAATCCCCTATGTGTAATCATGGTAATTGTTTACTGATTTGTCATTACCAGCACATATGTTCATTTTTCCAAATACTTCGAACATTACTTACTTTTATTTCCTTTTTTTTTTTTATAAACTGTCATTTTTCAATTATTTTGTATGTACGCATATATCTTATTCATATGTTCTAATAATGTTTAACAGTACACATTCTCATGAAAAATTGTCCCTCCCCCTTCTACTTTTATTCCTTTAAGCAGCTTGTCTTTAATCCCTTGAGAATACTCTGTAGTGAATCTGGAAATATCAAAAGTTTTGCTTGGGAATACAACTATGAGAACATAGAATGTGAATTTGGATCATCTGCAAGTAAATGTGGAAGAAATTAAACTATATTCAAAATCAGATAACTTGTGTGTATTAGTGTTTGTGGTGTTTCCTCCCCTCACCAGGAGGCGCACTGTGTCCCCCACCATAAGAATGTGTTCTTTGTTTTTGAAATAGATAGCTTCTCTGCATCGGCTCGTTAGGGCGGTGGCCACAATAGAGAAATTGCCTGCGTGGGTCGTTACCATTTTGATTATGACATGCTTTATGTGAAAACTCTGAAAAAGTTCTTCCTTTACAAGCATAAAACATGTCACACTCTTTTCCCATTTGAATTGGTTTAAACCAACTTTGCTCCTGTTTGATATTTATATGAACGGCAGTTTCATGATCTAGCGTTTGATATAATTTATCGCTAACAATTAACTCCTTTAAAGAATTAAAATCATTGACGTTTCTCAAATGACAGTATTGATCCCAATTGGTTAATAAACGAGATGCAAACTGAACATGTGTTTCATTTGGCATTCATTTCGCTTTTGAAAATTTTGCAAGCAAATTAAAGGCATTGGTTCAAATTCTCTTAGAACTAAACTTTTTAATTTATCATAATCGCTTATTTCTTCATCCTTTTACATAAACCAAAATATTTTCGGCCTTTTCACCTAGCAAATTTAAAATTTCTCCCTTAAATTCATCCGGCACATTTTTGGTTTTAAAAGAACGCTCTAAAGAAAAGAAAAAGAAATTCCATCACTCTTGTTTTTTAGGAATCGGAAGAGTTAATGTGCGTACACTTTGAATGAAATTTTCTATTGAAGTTTGATTTGTTTCGGGATTTATTCACTGCAAATCATTGCTATCCCTTTGACTATCCAATTTAGCCCTTTCTAAATTTATTTTACCGAGTTCTATTTCTAATTTAACTTGTTCAAGTTTTATTTTTTCAAACTCAAGTTTCGACTGTTCCGTTAAACGCTCTTGTTCTTCTTTCGACTTTCTATCCGCGATAATCGAGTCCAAATAGTCATCGATAAACACTTTATCGGTTTTGTATTTGTCGCTATTTAAAATTAAATTTTTTAAATCCAATACTTTCATTTCTGGATTTATTATCTCGCCTAATTCATCAGCAATTAATATTAAATCTTCCTTTCTCGCTCCACAAAGCATGATTGAAAGGAATTATACTAAATGAATTAACTCCAAAATTTTGCAAATAACAGTTGCTGAACTCGCTCAAACAAAGCAAAAGGATTACCTACCTCATAGTTCCTTTTGATGTCGTGTTGTGCAGTGTATGATGTTGTTGAAGTTTCATCCAACAGACGTCCTCTTTGAGGACAGCACTTTTATTTACAGTTGACATATAAAAAGAAATATTAAACGCGAATGGTAACGACCCACGTGGGCAATTTCTATTGTGGCCAGTGCCGAGAAGCTATCTATTTAAAAAAAAAGAACACATTCTTACGGTAGGGGGACACAGTGCGCCTCCTGGTGAGGGGAGGAAACACTACAGTGTTATTAAGACACCATTAAGGATAGTATACAATTGTTAAATTGTAATTTTACAATGCTAATGCAAATACAACGTTCTTTTTTAAATCTGTATATATATATATATAATACCCAATACATTCAGCTATATATGGAGGGAAAAAAATCCTGTGAGCATCAAGGAATTTTTCACCATTTAGTAATGATACACAGAGAAAACTTAACTTAATGCATATATTAAAAAAAAATTATATTTTTCACACACAATAAAATATTAAATAAATTAATGCTATTTACTCTTTTATAATCAAATTTTGACAAATAGCATACTATGAAATGTATTGACTCGTGTAAAAAAATTCTATTCATAAAATATTTTTATTATAAAGGAATTTTTTTTTCAATAGATCTTAAGAACAAAACTGTTACCTGGACTAGATGGATTGCTTCCCACTGGTTGACCCAAATTTAAAGGAGCATTCACATTAGTATGCCTTGCATCAGCTATTTCTTTTAACTGTTTTAGAATATCATTTACAGACGGCCTATCAACAGGATTTAATTGTAGTGTTGACCCTATTTAAAAAGAAAATAACTATAAGAAATAATTCATAGCAAAAAAGTATTAATTATACAGATTAAATCAAACAGTTCAGTGAATAAAAGTGGAACTAATTTCATTCTTAAACGATTAACGGAAAAATTCTACATTTAACAAAAATTATACTTACTAATTAAATCATGCAAAACTTCATAATCCGTTATATGAGCTGGAATATTATACTTAGCATTTAAAATTCGGAGTTTGGCAGAATCTTCAAATGGATGCTCTTTAAAACAAAGAACAAACAAGATACACCCCAAAGCCTAAATAAACAAAACAAGCAGTGAAAAATTGTTCCTATAATATAAATGTACAAATTCTAGCAACTAAAAAAAAAGGAAAAATTTAATTAGAAAATTAACTATTCTTTGGCAGGTTGAAACATTTTGAATAAATACTAGTAGAAATATTATTGTAAGCTTTCTAGATGAATTGTATAATTATTTACTAAATAGTTAAACTCATTTTTAAAGTTCATTATTGCTATTTTAGTATTCAAGTCATTTATGTCATAAGAGACAATAATGTTTAATATTCCTAACTAATTGAAAGACATTATTATACTATATTTTTAAAAATAGTAATAATAATTTTTGAAGCCCAGTGGCTGAGTGGTTAGTGCATCACGCTTCCACACCACAGATCAGAGGTTCATACCCCGGGCTGGGCAAGGTTGACTCAGCCTTTCATCCCTTCAGTGGGTTGATAAAATGAGCACCAAGCTTGCTTGAGAACTTAACACTGGGGGTTTTGTGTCAGACTGATCACCTGACCAGAACATCTGCTCATGCACCTCAAGGCGCAAGGTCATGTATACTGAGTTGGGCACAGTAGGCCTTGGCCCTCATGGGCTGTTGCGCCACTGAGTTAAGTTAATAATAACTTTCATAATGAATTGTTCATTTTAAGCATCTTAATTGAATTACAAATATATGAAAGTAAATATATTTTTTTTTTAAAACAAAATCATAAATTAAGTACCATTTAGCATTAAAACATTTTAATAACATATCAGATAAAAAAAATCTTTTTCACTGATTTATTCTATTTAAGTAATCAATATTCCCAAGGAATTATGATTAAACTGAGACAATGACTCTATCGTAAAAAATATTGTTTTTTGAAAAATTACATTTTTTTTTAAATTTTTGTTTCATAACCAAAAAAAAATACTTTTAAAGTGTAATAAATGATGTACACATACCCATACATCCATTGCATGATTGATAGGATAATTATTATAAGTGTCCAAAATTTCAGGAGGTCTGTACATTGGTGTTGTATTTTTACACATCTGAAATTTATTAAGAAAATTTTTATTATATAACAAAAAGAAACATTATAAACTTTATGTAGTAGTTACCAAATTTTTATCTTACTTCATCTTCTACTAAACTTCTTTGAATAGCACTCCATGTATTATCAGGATGGCAAGCTTTAGTAGTAGCACTTCCAAAATCACATAATTTTATTTTGCCATCAGAGCTTAAAAGTAAATTTTCTATCTGAAAATAAAATAAAAAAGATCGGTATTCAAATGAACATAAAGAAATGAGGTAGCTTTATTTTTACTCTTTTAATGGGAAATAAATTATTTTCAGTATTTTCAAAATACTTATACTTAAAATTTATTCACAAGACTTGTAATAAGCATCACACATAAGAAATTATAATCAAAAGAAATTATGTTTTCCTCTTACTCAAATTTTTTAACAAGAATCAAGTCTTATTTTCTTTCAAGTAATAAATCATTAAATTTGTTAACTTCAAATAAACTTTGATTTTTTCAAAGTACTATCCATTTACTATCCAATTAAGTAAACTTAGAAAGTAATTAAAAGCACTTAAGAGTAATTTATCATTCCCTACAGAATAGTACATCATTTTTACTAAACCTTTCTTTGCTTTAAACATTTCTAATCATAATATATTTTGAAATTAAGTTTTTTCCCCTATAATTTGCCCAATAAATAATAATTATCAATAAAGAATGTTATACAATTCATATGAAAAATTACCTAAGTGTGTTTGTGTGTGTGTGTGTGTATATATATATATATGAATATGAGGTAGGATTCAAAAGTGTCCACACTTGAGTCAATAACTTAAAAAATATTACTAATTAAATTGCTGAAACACATTTTCTTCGAAATAAGATTCTTGAGCAACAACACACTTTTGTTATCACTAGTAAAGACTGTCGTGACATTTCTGGAATCCATTTTTAGCCATGTCCTTTTATTCAGCTGGTGATGCACTTTTAACTTCATCAGCAGATTGGTCTCTGTTTAACATGCAGAAATCGACAACCCTACAAGCGATGTGCTGGTTTAGAAAATATGCTGAAGTGGCTGGGGGCGAGATCAGGGGAATAAGAGGGATGTTGCTAAACAGTTGTTTTTGGTTTTAGAAGAAAGTCAGGGATAAGGAAGGATCAGTGTGCAGGAGCGTTATCATGTAAAGCACAAAAGCATGTGTCCACAATTTTAGTCTTTTCTATTAGATCGACCCCTTGCAAACAACACAGGACCCCTACATAGAGTTCTTTGTATCCAGTGTGTCTTTCAGCAATAAATTCCAGATTTGCAATGCCCTGGATATCAAAGAAAACCTCTTGCATGACATTCCATTTGCAGTGATCTTGGCAGAATTTCTGCTTTTGTGGAGATTGTGATTTCCAAGTTGTTGATGCTCTCTTGGATTGGGGGTCATACAAAACACACCATTTCTTGTCTACAGTAACAACTTTGCTAAGTCGGGAAGAATCTTTTTTAACAGGAGAGATAAGTCTCTGGTCATTTCTATTCGAATTGCCTTTTGGTCTTCGTTTAACATGTGGGGAACTATGATTTGACACACCCTACGCATGTAAAGATGCTTAGCCAGTATCTGTTGACATGTGACCTTGAATATTCTAACTGATTCTGCTACTTGCGCTATTGTTTGAAACCTCTTCTTATGTGCAGCCACAAAAAACTTTTTGATGTCTCAGTGGTGCGGGAAGTCTGTGGACGTCCAGAAAGTCCGTCCTCTTCGACTTTTCCCTGCCTTCTCTGAAATGCCGATGCCACTCAAAAGCTTATGTTCCCAATAATGTATCATTAACACACACATGGTTAAACATTTTATAAGTCTCCTTAGAACTCTTTCCCAAGTGAACACAAAATTTGATATTCATTCTCTGCTCAATAAATGCCATTTCTTTCAATCGCCGGATACTAAATGTATCAGTCTACAAAATACGACACAGAGGTGAGGCACAGACCCTATGATTTGGATAAACCACTTTTAGAAAAGGGAAATGATGCAGTAACACAGAAATGTTATCATAGTTGCTCTACTGCAAAAATTTTCATGGTATAGATTCAGTCTGAGAACTTATGAATCCTACTATCCTATATACAGAATGTATCTGAATTCAGCATTAACATTTGGTAGAAAGGAAAAGACTATTTCACATAGGAAATCATGGGTGCAATCAAACACATAACTATAGAGAGGCTTGTGTCCACAACTCTCAATCACGTGCAAAACTCTCTGATGTGTACAGCATCATAATTCAACATACTTATTTTTCAAAAGTGACATAAACCAATATATGCTAAATGAACTTCAGATATGTGTCTAATTTATCAAATGACAGAGGAGAACTGTCTTAGAGCTATATAAATGTAACCAGAGCGCTACCTCAACTAGCATATGCCACATTCTCAAATGTTTTCACATGTTCATTGACAACTAAGTGAAACAGGATCATTTGCTGTTAGTAACGTTGATCTAGGAAGTGACCAAATGACATGAACAAATCTTATGTAGAAAATCAGCATGTGGAATATACTTAACCAAAAACTTTTACATCTATTTCATTTATGAATAATGCAGTAAGAGGAAGAAGACCAACCCAAGAGTATGATTTTTTCATGCAGAGAACAGCCATTTATCTCAATATATGTTCTCCAATGAGTCCTACACTGATGGAGTGTTTCAACACACAAAATTCACATATGTGGGCTAATCAGAACCTGCAAACTATAAGAGTAGAGCAACAGCTAGACGGGGATCATTGGTGACTGTTCTCTGGGACTATGTTTACTAACCCCCCTGGATGGTGCAAGCTACTACACATTTCTTCTGACTGAGTTACCGGGTCATATTAATGAATTCTTGCTGCTTTTCTCTGGTAAAGGGGATTCCAGCATGATGGAGCTCCTGCCAATTTTGTAAATGATGTGCATGGGTTTCTGACAAAAAAAAAATTTGAACTCAATAGATTGGTCATGGTTGACCGGGTTGCTACCCAACACTATCATCAGATTTATCTAAACTCAACTTTGTACAAGGTGCAATGAAAAACATGGCGTACAAGACCCCTGTTGCTGGGGTTATGGCCCTAACAGCATACATATTGGTTGACACCACAAACATATCCTGATAGCAGTTGTCCTTAAAATATTATTGGGAGGCATGTACTCTAGCAAATTGTCAGCATTTTGAGCACATCTTGTAAATCCCCATAAACAAGATGCACAAATATCTCTTGTTAACACTTTTTTGTTATGTTTCCTTCCATCATTTTTAAGTAAGCTCATATTGCCCAACTATGTGAGACGGTACTTTTTTTTTTTCTGTTCTCTACCTCTCTAAATATAGATGAATTCAGAATGTATGTATATTAATAAATATATGCTATTAATGAATACTTCCAGACATTTCATTTAAAGTTGAATTTCATAGTTTAAAAAATCCCAAATTAATGTATTTCATGATAAAAATTCCAACAGATTATTTACATTCCTTTAACGTTACTTAATTCTATTAATTACATAACAGTACTTGTTAAACCCTGATACATTAATTCCTAACATTTAGGAACTGAAATGTCACTGTAAATGAAACGAAATTTCTTATGCATAAAAGAAAATGTTTTCTTTAAATAAAATTACTTTTGTTACAACTATATGCTTAGAAACTTTATAAGTCACAAATAAAAGTTTTAGAGCAATTTTCATCAATAATTTATATACAGTGGTTTCATCATAAGAGATAATTACTTCATTTTTTACATTGAACTGCATTAAAATCTGTTGCATATATTTAAAAGCAAGTACTATAAACAAAATTCAATTCAGAGGTACTTTTATCATTTCAAATATAATACCATCAAATATTTTTATTTCTAATATTAAATCTAGATCAAATTCACCTAATTATTCATTAAAAAAATAAGGATATTTAAAAAATATATGAAATTTTAATTATTGAGGAACATTGTTTCATCAGAATACCCAAGTTAACATATTTATCATTCCCAAGTTAAACATATTTTCATTTAAGAACTGTTCAAAAGGTAATTCAAAAATGCATTAGTAAAAAAAATTTTAAAAAGAGCTTAAAACATACTTTTAAATCTCTGTGAATTATGGGTGGACTTTGTGAATGCATGTGTTGAACAGCAAAACATGTCTGATAAAAAATTTGGATAACTTGAGCACATGACAAGGGGCTCTGTCGAGAATTTAAAGCATCCATGAGAGGGCCACCTATAAGAAATATCTTTAAAAGTAAATTTGAATATAAGAAAAATAAGAAATTACTTCTACAAATAAAGCCTAAAAAATCAATACTACTTAAATAAATATTTTGATAAAAAGAAAAAAATCTAAATAACATAATACAATTAAATTCATTATATAATTCAGGCTATTTATTAATTACAAATTCAGTCTATTACTAACTATTAATTTTTCAAATAAACAAGGTTAATAAAAAAAAGGCTTTCTGATTTTAATTTTTCAAGTATTAAATTAGTAATATATATACTTTTAAAAAGTAATTTTCATTAATTATAGTATTTAAATAGTTTGAGTTATAGTTTGTTCATTGTATGATTTATAAAAAATTTAGTAAAGAAACAAATTAGTTAAATTCATTATGTCTTTTTAATTTTACTATTACCATTTTAATCCTAATAAGAATAAAATTATTAAAATTGATTTAAATTTCTTTAATTCTGAATGTTGGCATATGTAAAAAATGCTCCCACTGACCTGTGCACAGTTCAGTAAGTAAAAGATATTCAGCTTTTCCATGTTCAGAATGTTCTTTTTCTATTGAGGCTGCAGCATAAAAGTGGATAATATTGGGATGACCAGAAAGTTTTGTCTATTATTTCTTAAGGAAAAGTTAATGTATACTCTTAACTCTATTATTTATTTTAAAAATATTATTATATACATTATGATTTTCTAGTTTTGTCATCTATGATAAAAAAAATATTAGTAATAAAAAAGTCCAGACTTTAATAACTTAAAAATCAATTTAGTATATTTAATAGATAATTTAAAAAATTACATTTTTTTTAAAAAAAAAAAAAAATTTATGGTTTTTTTAATTATAAAATAGGAAGTGTATAGAACATTATTAAAAGAGGAAAATTAAATATCTATGCATAAATGAAACTTTATATTAAAATAGAAAGCTATACAAATAAAAAAAATTCTAATCACGAAAAAAAAAAAATAATAGTTTCTCAAAAGAAAAAATATTAAATTTTGAATCACATAAAATTTTCATGACATATTATAGTCAGATAATTAAAAATATAGCTAAAGGACTAGGATTATGTAATGCAAAAATATAAAATTCAAAATTAATTTTCATTTATTATGAACTAGTTTGTAAAAAGTTAAATTTTCATTGTAAATTATTACTTTTTACTTTAATAATTTAAAAAATACAGATTACATCCAAAATATTTCATGTGTACAAAAAATTTTCTAACATACATGGTTAATTACAAATTAGACAAAAAAAAACATTTAAAAAATTGGTATTAGAGGAAAAAATTACTTCAAAACAACTATCCTTTTTATAGGGAATACTGAAAATATCTTTATTCATAGCATACATTTAAGAGCTATGCAAATAATAAAGGCATTCGAATTTGAATACTACTAGGGGGGAAAAAACAAGAGCAATTTTGAAAGTAAATAATGAGTAATTTAGAAAATACAATACTGCTTTAATGAACCCTAATATAATGAATTTCATGATTTAACCAATTTTTCTTTTTCCCCAATCAAAATGAAGGTCAAAGCCTCAATTTAATGAATATTAAACCCAGAATCAATAAATTATTTCCAACAGACAGAAAAAAAATTTTTATTAGTTTGGATTAGAAAAATTAGGATATATTTTCAAATGACACATCCTTTTTGTCCAGAAAAGAAAAACTTTATATTTCAATTATTAACTTAAATATTAACAATTAACTTTATAATTCAAAGAAATATAAATTATATTTCAAGAATATGTAATGAATATAATATTCTACTTTAGAACAAAAGAAACATTAATAAAAATTATATAAATTTAACATAATTTGATGACAAAAAGGATACAAGAAATTTTATTTCTCGAAGTATACTTTTGCTTGCATCATTATCTCCAGCTAATAGCCTCTAAAATATTATAAGCAATTAATTACATGCAATTATTATATGCAATTTAATGAATTAAATATAAAGATTACAATCCAAGAGGAACTCATAACTTACTTTTAGAGCATATTCTTTACCAGTTGATATATCTTGGGCTACAAAAACATAACCAAACCCACCTAGGAAAAATTCAAAGTTTATTAAACGCTTATTCTCAACTTTAAAATACCAAAATGAGCAATATTTTTTCAAAAATATAGAATATAAAAATAATTATAAAACATAAATATCACACATAAAAATGACATTTGTTTACTTGTATTGCATTCAAATGAAAAAGAACCATTTTTTAGATTCTTAAAAATATTGAACACTTCTGATTTAAATGATAAACTATTACAAACAATTAACATCTGAATAAAAAATGATTAAATAATATTTTAAATGTAACATTTTTAATTATTTCAAAAACACTTATTTTTAAAAATTTTACTAAACAAGTTAATCAATTTTTTTTTACATGTAAGTTAATTAATCACAAAGTATTTTTCCTTAACAACATTGAATGCCCATTAATAATTTAATTTCAACACATTTAAAAAGTTACATTTTTCATTTTAATTTCATTTTCTAAATTTCAAAAAGAAATATTCATTAATAAGTTTTAAAATACATATTTAGTTCAACTATATATTATGCTTGTAAAAAATTTCTATGGATGTTTTTTTTTTTACTTCCTTTTGAGAAGTAAATTTTTAAGTCAACTTTTTAATGTTCTTTTTTCTTTTTAATTATGGATAACTTTTAAAATTAATTTTATTTTAAAATCAAAAGGAAAAAAAATATCCTCTTTTTACTAAGGGAGAGTGTGACACTACAAAAATAACTAAACACAATGAATTTCAATACATGCCTATAATTGTCTGAAAATAAATCAAATCAAAATTTGCTTTAAAATTACAAAAGAAATTATTATTACTTTTTTAAAAAATAAGAATATAGTACAAATTTTCAACATATATTAAGCTTATCAAACCCAACTAATTACTTGAATAAATATCAAATATAAAACATTTATTAATTTTATTCAATCTAAATTACTGAAAAACAAGATTAGAGATAAAATTGAGTCCATTTGTTGCAAACTATAGTTAGCCAATTTGATTTTAAAACAATAAAATGTTACATAGGTAATTAAACTAAAAAAATTTCTAAATTTAATTATTTGCATTAATTTACATTCTGAGGTCTTGTTTTTGTTAAAAATGAATATTTTTTTCTGTTTCAGATGGGGCTGTGGATTAGTAATTACCATTGCAGACCTAGTACATTCCCCATCACATTATAAAGTAGCACCATATAAGTGTATATTAATTGCCAAAATGTAATTTTGACACCCAACTTCCTCTCCAGAAGGAGGCATCTGAGATCTGATAATGTGAAATTGTCCTCGGAATTTAATTTTACTGAAAGCACTCAATGAATTTTTAACAGGCCACATAATCATTTGACATTCATGCTGTTGACTTTTTGCATCATAAAAATTTACCGACTTGGGCCAGGGCTTAATATGAACATTGTTAATTCTATTGAATTTGATTAGTTTTTGCCCAGAAAATCTTCAGCAAAAGAAAAATCATTTAGATGCATGTCATGTAAAAAACTTGCTATATCATTACAAAAAAAGATTATTTTATCTCTTGGACTTATAACAGCTGACCCCTAATTGAAAGAATAAAATAATTTTTCCCTTCATTTATTTCATTAAAAAAAGTTTTTTTATTTGCACTAATATCTGTATATGATAAAGCAGAACATGACATCTAAGTGCATCAGTAAGAGTGTATTATTTCCTGCTTTGTGAAGCTAATAAAATTTATTTATGAGATGTGAAAAAAAGTTTGTGTTTGTTAAATCATGCACAGAAACAGTGTCTATATTTAAATCAATAGCATTTCTCAAAATTAAATTAAATTCTTTCATGCATACTAAGTCTCTGTCTAGCATTAATTCAATTTTTTCATACTAAATCTCAATTTGTTGTACATTTCTAATCAAACACTGATGAAACAAGTAAAATAGTTTTAAAATGTGATTCATTAATTAAAATACTATAGTTTCATAATGTTTAGATTTATTCTTATCAATAAAACTATACAAATTATAGTTATATTTCAATTGTGAATACAATTCTATTCCATACTCCATACAGCAAATTTATAAATCTCATAATTAGGCTTTTTGCATTGCTTTATTTATAAAGATGAATATATAAAATCCTCCTTGTAATAATATCAGATCATAAAAATACACAGATAAGTGCTAATATGATGCATTTCCTTTCTGTGAAACAAAAACTTTTTATTGTGAGGACTACAAATTTTACATGACTGCAATAAATAATGATTTCAAAATGTTGCAATTTAATTTTGAAATTTTTGGATAACCATACAAATTAATTCAAGAAAATCTCACAAATTTCCCCAAACCACTAATCAATTTTAAAATTAGATACTGATGAAAAATTATATATAATTTTTCAAGGAAAAATATTTCTTCTGGAAATGTTTTTACACAATCACACTGAAAAGTAAACAGAGCATTAAAAGCTTTCCTTGCCTTTGCAAAAATGGGTTCAAAAGCACATTATTTTGTCCCTCCCCCAATGCAAAGTTAAGGATATAATTTGATCATTCTTGTCTATAAACTTTATTTAAATAATCATGTCACAAAATTGTTTACATTTTAACTGTTTCGACGCATTACATGAAATTTTAACAAATTAATTTAACATGGAAAAAAATATATGGGTGACTTTTTGCTAAAATTTAAATATAATGATGTTTTGACACTTCAAAAATAAAAAATATGCATTTAATTGAGGGCGTCTCACCTTCAGCAATAACTCTTTTCACTCTCAATTTTTGTTTTTCAAGTTCAACTACTTGGCCAACAAATTCATGTTCCTCTCTAGGAACATTACTCGAAAAATAGCCAAATGCTGATTTAAAGAGATCTGACATTTTGAGGATTTAAATTAGACACGGATCAGGGATGCATTAGCTCGAAATATAAGAAAGTTTTCATTGTATCCTTTTTTTAAAAAAAAAACACAACAGAAACCTACGGAGCCATGAGTGAACGGTACAGACGAAACAAGTTTACATCTTCTTCAGTACTTAAAAAATAATGTCAAAATGATGAAAATACATTTTAAAATTATAAACATCCTTACGGAAAAATTTTTAAGAATTCATTTTTTGCTATCAGTTTTAAAGTACTTTGATTTTAATTGTAAATTCAATTTATTTTGGAGGAATTTAGCTGAAAGCAAAACTATGGAATTTCATAAAGCTATTAGTTTAGCTAATCAAACTTTAGATGAAGCAATAATTTTATTTTAATAAACTTTCATAAGCAAAAAGGATTATTTTAAAGTTTTTATTTCATTTCATATTCCATGCATTTGTAAAATAATATTTTTGTTATCAAAAAATATACAACTCAACTCTAAAGTTTTTATTTACATGGAGCGCCTCAATCGCATTTTTAAAAATGTAACTTCGCTAATAATTGAAGTTTTTCTTGTTATTAATAATAATGTTGTGATTTGTGTATAATTGTTTGTGCTTCATTGTTACTAAAAATTTTACTTATATTTTACACTTAAAAATAACTTTGAAAAGATGTAAGTACATTGATTGAAGACTTAATGATCTGTTATTAAGCAGTATTGTTCAAGTTTTAATTTAGATATTACTAGTTAAAATATTTTTGCATTATTTTAGGCTCTATACGTAAATAATGACCGAATATACTGTGCATCACCTTGTGAGTGAGTTAGTTCACTCTCTTGGGTAAGAGTTATTATTTTTTTAGTGTTTTTTTTTATTTGTTTTTCATCTGGAAATAATCGTTAGACTACTCAGTTATTCAATCAGTTTTTCTTCATTGCTTAACTCATTGTATCTTTAAAAAAATTTTATATTTTGCTGATGCGTGATTTTTTAATGTACATTGAATTGTTTGTGTATATTAAAAGATTGATATTCTAGTGAATCAAAAAAAATTTTTAATTTATTATCAATATTTAGCATTATACATATTCTTTAGATTTGGATGATGATGATAGGTTGTATATTTGTTTAATACTCACTTTCAGTACTTTTAATTTTCATAACAAATTTGTATGCTAAATTAGAATTGATATACTTTAAAATAACTTTCTTAAATTTTATACACTGCTAAGCTTAACTTTTTTAAAATTTTGTTTTTTACTATAATTTCCTTGCTTTAATTTGAAAGATAATAGATATTGAAAAAAAATTAAATAATTTTCAATCATATTTATTTTTTCTATTAGTGCAATCATGTGTCTTTATATTTAAACAAGATTTAATTTTTTTTCTTTTATTGTGTACTATCCATTGTTCTGATGCAAGTAAGTTTTTTTTGTTGTTGTTGTTGTTATTTTAGTATAAGTGCTTCAACCATTTTCAACAAATAAAAAACAGTCTCAAAAGGCTATAATATACAGCCAATTATGTTGACACATTCCTATGCATTCTTGAACACAAGAACTTTCTCTATATTGCTTGTATTTGAATGGAAATAAATTCATGTTAAATAGATGAATGGTATGTATGGGAAAAAAGGAGTTGCTATGCATATATCTTTCAGAATCATTGCATCATTATTTCATGTCTTTTGACTATTAATGCAGTATTTTAAAAATCTCCTTAATATGCTTTTATAAGCCTCATATAAAATCAAGGTGATAATATGAATTGTGACCGAATATAAATAGTAAAATTAATTCCATATCATTCTTTCATTTAATCTATGTGATTTTTTTTTTTTTTTGTTTTGACTATTAGCAGAGATTGACATTTTTTAGATGTGTGTAGTATAGATACAAAGATAGATTATTTCTCAAATTATAAGGGATAAATGCCTAAATGGAAATTCATGATTCCAAAATCAACAAAAGAATGCAATTTAAGGGCCTTTAAAGGCAAAAAGAATTCCAATTGTATAAATCTGCACAATGAGATTAAATATGAGAAACTATTTAACTATTGTTTGGTTCCATTAAATATTAACCAATAAAGGGTTTTGTCCCCTTGAACAGAATTCTTTGAATTTAGTAAACAGTAGTCTGCTTTTAAAATATTTAATTTTTTAAAAAGACATGACTACCATTTATTGTTTAGCATCTATTCAAGAATTATTTGAAAATATTCAATCAGATTTCAAATGTGCATTCTGCTTAATAGGTCTCAAAGAACCTCCTCTTTTGGAGTTCTCTGGATATGAAAATGCCAAATAAATTATTTGAACTCCCAGCTCTTATTTTTTTTCTCTGTTTTAGATTGAAGTTTCAACCAAATTGTTATATTTAAAAATTTGGTACTTGCATATTATCGCAACATTCTCCAACGTCCAAATCACAACATTCTCCAACGTCCAAGAAAACTCACCAAGTTGGCAACCCCAATTTTGCATATATCGTATGTGCTGAATTGGCACTCATGTGCTTTGTTTCATATAATGTTGCCAATAGGGTGTGATAATACATAAGTACCAAAAATTTTAGTGCATATGAATAGAGCATAAACTTTATGTTAAAATAAAGATTCACCAATGAGTTGTCATCAAACGGCACTACCTGGTTAACGTGAACTTCTTTATGAAGACAATAGTGCCATCAACAACCAAAAAAGTATTTTAGAGAAGCTGTCATTGTTTCAGCATCTACAGCATTGTGAAGTAGTAATGTAATAGTAGAGATTAGTAATGTAATAGTTACAAATCTATATAATAGTAGAGGAGAATGTATTCTATCCTCTGTCCAATGAAAGACCATTTCATGTTGCTATTTTATGCCAATGCCAGTGGTGAGTTGAAAATTGAACCACTGCTTATTTACCATTCAGAAATTCCATGAGCCTTAAAAAGTTCATAGTCCAGAAGAGGAGGCTAAATGTGTGATGTGGGGATCCAACAATGTAATTTGTCATGCATAACTTTTTTTACTTATTGGATTCAAATAAATCTTCTTGTTCTTTTTGTGAAAAAAAATGTGCTTAATATGAATTTGCCACTTTATTTCTTGCTTGAAATGGACAACACTTGTCCATCCTTCAGGCCAACTAGTTGACTTTCTTGAAGATTTTAAATTAAGTTCCGATTTCTGCCTTCCAACATCACTTTATTATACCAAACTATGGATCAGCAGGTTATTTCCAACTTTAAGAAGCGCTACACTAAAGTATTCTTTTAAGCATTGTTTTTTAAGTGACCAATCGTGCTCTTGGAATGAGAATTTTACAAGTAGGCTAACCATATATCTCGGAATAACCTGGACACTCCTGGTTTCTTAGTGTTGCCTAGGATATAGAAAATTTTATTTCTGACAAGGATTTTTTTTTTTAAATTTTAGACCTATATACTATATATATCAGTAATCCCCATCCCTGGGCTGTAGACCGGTTAAGATCCATGGATCAAAACGTACCTGACGGCCCAAGGAATACTAAATTATTTTTGTTTCATTTACTATGGTGTATTTCTCCCGGGTTTGTGCGACTTTCCATGGAGTTTATATTCCATGTGGTAATACCTGTCGGTTCCTGCTTGACTCTGAAACCCCTTGTCTACCTGTAAACCCAGCTAGGTGTGTGAGAGAAATAGAATGATCAACAGACATGATTTCAATGTAATTAATTTATTGTTACCAAAATATCAATCGGACACAATAACAATCTAATTAAGATAGGCAATTAAATAGTAGAGCGTGGAGGTGAGATTTTATAACACAGGGATACTACCACGGACCCTCAACTGAATCTAAGAGGTTAAATACGCTCAATATAAACTACGTCGCACACTAATAAGCTAACTTCTAATTAAACAAGCTCGCAATACCTGTACTTTTTATGCAGCGAATCCTACACTTGAATCTTGCAGGTGATCTTTATCGGGATTGATCAATGTCGTTTGATCCACTTGTGTAATCTGTTTTCCTGGACAACTCCAAGACCTCTTAATAATTCCAATATCTTCCAATCTTCAACTAACAATCTAACTTGCAAACTCCTTTCTAACTCCTACTTGCCAACTCGCAAAAACAGAATTTATATAATATACCTCATTTACATAATCACGCTTTTTTGGGCGGGGAAAGTTGGTTGAATTAAATTATTTTTCCCCAGAAGAGTCCCCAAGGTGTTAATATAGTCACGGATAGATCCGTCACACATGTTAAATCCCTTTATATTCATTGTTGGTGTTACTGTATTTTATTCTAGAGGCATATTTAAATACAATTAAATTAAAATGATTGAATCTGAACAATCTAAAATACAAGCAATCAACGTTTGTTTCCCCCACCCCCAGTGGGCTACAGTAAAATTATCAAACATTGACTGGTTCACTGCAATATAAAGGTTGGGCAGTGCTGCTCTTTATCACATTTTTAAACATTTTCTTATGGTCTTGCATCTCTCAACTTACCTTGAAGCAAATGCTAAAACATCAATCAGTCTCACTGCAACATTTTACTCAGCCATTTAGCAATGCATCTGGGGAAATATGTATATGCTGTTTTCAAGTGTGAAGTAACTTGTCTACATATTTTTTTATCATTTTATCTCTATTCATTCTTTATTTGCAGCATGTGAAAAATACAAACAAAGAAAAGTCTATAAGTTATATCATGTTTGAAACTAGTGTATAAGTTATATAGTGTTTGAAACTTACATTATTATTGTAAGAAATGATACAATTAGTATTTTTCTATGCCTTGTTCATAAGAGACCAATGTGTAGTAATAATCAATAATAAAATAAAGTGTTTATATGATTAAAAATCTTAGATGTGGGGAATGTTGATTCATCTTTTAAAATTCAATTTTGCAATTTACTAAATAAAAAACTTGGAAATATTTCACTTAGAAAGTATAAATATTGGACTTAGATAATGAAAATTGACAAAAAATATTTGAATTGTTCAGTAATATATAGTTAAAATACTAATGAAATAAAAAAGTACATGAATGTTAATAAAAATTCACGGGAACAGCAATCTGTATGAAACCTATATAAAATTAATTCTGCTATTAACATAGGACTACTTTTTAATAATAATTTAATTACATTAGTTAAAACTCTTTCTTTAAGTTTTAATTTTATTTTTAAATATGTTTTATTCATTGTAGATTTACTGATAAAATTAATGAAGGAGCATTGTGTGAAGAATATTCTGAAATTTTAAATAAGAGCAGAACTCCTTATGTTACTTCCAAAGTATGTCAATTTTTTTTTATCTAGTTGCAGAAAGAAATATTTTAATAATATTTAAGATAAGTGTAATTATATGTAATATTTTGAATTTATGTGAAAAAAGTACATTTTTAAATTTAATCATTATTTTAAATATTTCAAAACTTTGTAATAATTATATAATACAGTGTGTATATAAATTCTTCTAATATTATTTGTAGAACTATTGCATACAAATTTTTAATTTTACGTATAAATATGGATTTTAACCTTTTGTGGTAATCATATTTTTGTGAATTGTAGAGTCTTCCTGTTTCATATATAAAAAAGCTGTCCGAAGCTTCTCCATATCCAGAAGAATTCTTACGAAAATATGAAGAACTGAAAACCAAACAGTAAGTTAATATTCTTTTTAAAAATTTTTGAAAGAAACTAAAATTATTTAAAAATTATACTATTGTTTTGAAAAGTATTTATTTTAATGCCATCATTTTATGAATAATTTTATTTTTTGAATAAGGGCTTGTTTGACAACAATGAAGTTCAATTATTATTCTATTATGTGAATATTTTGTATCTTAAAATTAATAAATAATGCTTTTATAATATGTCCAGAGAAAAGAGTTAGCAAAATCTTTTTAAAAAATAGCAGTTGTATCTCTCTGTCTTTCTCTATAATGAAACATTTTCAAAATCACTTTACAAAATTTCACAATTTGCTCTTATTTAATTTACCTTTTTTTTAATTATTTGGAATTCTATGAAAATAACTTTAATATATATACAGGTACTCTCTGTCTTTCAAAAGTATCTTTATGCATTTTTAATGTGTCCTTTTTAACGTTTAACCCAAATTAAAATTCAGTACCAACACATAAAAATTTAATAATTTTGCTGAAGTCAATAACTTATAAGTTAATCCATTAATTAGCAACTTGTATGTGGGCATGGGCCACATTATGTGTATATTTATTCTCATTACCTGGCAAGAGGAAAAGTTATAGATATTTTTGTGATGGTGGAGAAGTGCAAATAACACAAAACATTTTTCCTAAGATTGTGCATGTTTACCATTAAGACCTATGACACTTGCTGTCGTTCTGGTAAGAAATAAATTCTATATCAGTAAAAGTTCTGAGGATTGGAATTTAAAAATTCTTGTACAACAGTTTTCATGTCATAAAAATTATAAGATTTTTTTTTTCCTGAAAGTGTTGATTTGCAAATGAAATATAATCTGTAAGCATCAAGGAGAATAGGGAAGATAAAATCAGACTTTCCTATCAAATCCCATAATTTTTTTTGCAAGTGATGATATTAGCATGGGGTCATGCAGTAGAGGGTAATACAGTGCTGATTGATGATACTAGACCCCTTTCAGACCAATGCAGATTGCAATCTGTGTTACTGAAGGCAGTACTATTGATTTGGTTAGGTTGCAGGATTTCTCTTATCATTTCCTTCACCATCCCACCTCACCCTCAACCAAATTGTCTTGATTTTGATATTGGTGAACATGGTTTGAAAACCTGATGCATAATCCATTGACGATTTATGTTGCAGTTCATAACCCGCTTTTCTTCTCATCTATCACAATCTGTTTCAAGAGTAGCTCATTTTTGTATTAGGAATGCAAGGAAATACGAGTAACTTATTATCAGTCTTGTTGATCTGCAGTAAGCTGATGTGGATCTATACTTCTAGTGAAGGCTTCAGCTTATTCTGGTACATTTGGATTTGAGATGTTTTATGGTTTGATCAAAGCCTCGGACATCTATACTTTGCCTGACCTTGACAATTTCTGTTTTCATTGCTGAATTTTCAATAACATGCACTGTTGTTATTTGTATCTACATGATGAACTTGAAGCAATGCACAAGCTATAACTGTGCGATACTGTCTTTGTCAGATGTGTACAAAAAACATACAATATCTTGTCTTTATCACTTGCCATTTTATGCCATCACAGATGTTTTTACAAATGCTGAACCATCAGAAATATGGTTGGGTAAATATATATTAAATTGGCCAGTGATTCCAGTCATATGTCATGTATTATTGGTTCACCTGAAAATTTACATTCATAATCTGCATCTTTTGCCACATACCTGTATAAACTTGGTGCTTGTCATCACTGTGTAATCTGAGTAAAATAAACTGCCATGTATATATATATATATTTAATTTAAGATTGTAATATGTAACATCTAAGGTTCTTATGTAGTATCTGATCTAAGTTTTTATTGTTTATTTTTTTTTACCATATTTAAAAAATACATTAAATGTTCAAGAATTAAATTTTTCAAAAAAAGAAGTAAACAATTTTTACTCTACTATTTTTGAAAGAAAATAAAATGCTTAGTTTATTCTGATAGATTTGTAACTATATATGTGTATTTTTATTATATAAACAAATAATTTTTTAAAAATTAGGTTCATGTGAGACATGATTGAACTACTTTCATTTATAAAAATAGCAAATTTTCCAATTTATATGTTAGTCATGGAAAATAATCAAATAGCTTATAATATATATTTTTTTTCATTTTGTGATTGTTTTTTATACTTTTGTATAGGATACGAGAGGTGGATCCTTTATTGACACTATTGTATAAAATACAATGTGATGAAAAGGTAAATTTTATGTTGATTAACTGTTTTGTAACTTGCTTTTCAATTATTAATGTACTCTATGATTATTAGTAGTCTATGATTTATTTGTTTATTGTAAGATGCAACTATTGAGTTACTATTAGTTTAAATATATTAAATTTATTTCTCACTAAATTGGGTTTTCGATTGTATTCAATGTTGGAATCATGATACTAAAACTTTTATTATTGAAATATACTTAAACTTGGTTGATTTTTTATAAGGAATTTGAAAAGTTTTGTATCAGCAACATTAAACTAACATTTGTGTCTTTAAAAAAATTTATATAAATTTAATTATTATTTTAAATAACATGTGTTATCTGACTCTACAGTGATGACATAAATGATTTTCATTTTATTCTGATTGTATTGTATCCTAATAGTTATCTCAATTTAATATCATTATAGTGCCAAATTCAAATATGACCCTGCTTTTTTAGTTAATATTTATCAAGTTCCTGAAAAGAATGAAAATATTTCAATTATTTTCTGATTAATTTAATGCTGGTTTTTCTCCTTTGATAAATATTGGCATGATTAGTTTTTAGTGCTATTAATTAAATCTTGAAAACTGTAATCTTTTTGTAAAACTCAGATTTATTTCCCCATTCATAAAGCTCAAACATAAAAATTTTAACTATGCAGTATTAATTATTTTTTAATTTGGTACCACTTATTTTCTTAACTAATTTTGCATTTTTTGTCACCTCAATTATTATATTAATAAATTTGTCATTGTATTCAATTGTAACTCAATACTTCATCATTAATTAATTCTCTTTTTGAGAAGTTAGGGATATATGGAAGTCTATAAAATTAAATGATTCGTAAAGGTCTTAAAAAGCATAGATCATAAAAGCTTTTTATTTTGTTTGCATAATTTTATTCAATAGAAATTCATCAAAGAGCAAGTGAGAAAAACGACTTTAAAAACTTGCTTTGATCCCCCAATATATGTATGTTATTATAAGTGTTCTTGGCTTTTTTTATTGGGTAATCTGATTAACCTACCCCCTTTTATTGTAAAGTGACTAAATATTTAGCCATGTTTTAAATGTAAGAAAACCAAATGCTTTTTTAAAAAATATATATGTATATATACATAAACCCTTATTGAGAAAAGTGTTCTTTTTTTAACTTTTCCCTTCTACTTTTATAGGACTTTAAACAGTATTAGTTATTAATATGTTTATTTTTTATCATTTTGCCTCCAGTAGTTAATTAGATGAAAATTTGATTTTTATAATACTTTTTTTTAATAAATTTCCTATGAATAGTTTTACTTAACTTATATTCAATCTGAAATTCTCGCCCCCCCCCCCATTTCTCATAGGATTGTTGTGTTTGATTCATGGAGATTAGTTTGTTACTGAATATAATAATTTTTGCTGTACATTTATTTTTTCCTCATTTAGTTGAAAAACTTATTAGTAAAAGATGAACCTAACAAAATCAATGGCTACCCTCTTTCAAATGAAAAGTTAAATCTGTCTGGCAAGGATAGTCAACCGCCTAGCAAGGATGTTCAGGTATAAACTTTATTTAAATTTGTTTTTAAAATATTAAATGAAAATGTGTTTAAATTTTTGTTTTTTAAACATACACTCATATTGCCCTCAAAAAGTCACGATACAGCAAGTTTTCCAAAGCTCACCATTAAAAAAGGGGCAGTAATAATAAAATCCATAGTTTATATGAATGTTAGTAACAAACTTTGAGAAAATTTATGCAAAAAACAAAAGCCACCACTTTTATTTTATAGAAATGGACACTTGTACAGAAGTGAGAAAATATGTGAAAATCAAACTCATGCAACTGTGTGTAATTGTTGGTAATTTCATTGGTAATTTCATGGCTTTGATTGCTGCGTCAAGTGTGTCTGACGACTTTGATTGTTCTTGCAGCAGGTAGATAGAACCACTACAGCTCCACAAAGGTTGCGTTTTTCTTAGTTCAGCATCAAGGTCACCAATGAGGTATTCTATCTTGGTACCTTTCGTTCTGTAAGCATGTAACATCACTAGACAAAAGTGATCACTTCTGTCTGGAGGCTGTTACTGGCTTATTTAGATACTGCAACACATTTATAAAAATTAATGCTTGATGCTAATTTTTCCTTACCTTTTTATTTCTGTGTTCATTCAGTTTAAAATTAGATGCAAGAAAACATCAGGTGTATAATGCATTATTAACATTTGAATAAATAGACTATGTAGGATTTTTTCCTAATTATGTTCAACTATGTGATGGATTTATACTGATGTTTTGTACCATAGCGAACTAATTTTGCAAGTTCTGTTGATCCCACTGTCTTTGTGAAAGATCTAACAATTTGGATTACAATTGCATCAAACAAACTTCACTTGAGTCAATGAAGTATAAGTAGTGAGAAGGGTTTACTTTTAATCAAAATTGCCAGAAAAACTAATAAAGCTCTTTTTGAGATGCTAACATAGTCTTCCTGCCCTTGCAGTATCGTTACCAGAAGATGTGCTAATTACTTTTTATAATACAATTGTAAATTGAATACTCTTTGAATATATAAAAAAGTACAAAAAATTAACTAAAGAAGTAATTCTAACTCAAATTCCATAAAATTAAAATAAGAGATAAAGAAAACTGAAAATATAAATATACATAAAATATTAATCAAAATGTAATTAATGCAGTTTATTGATAATTCTTTTGTAATTTTAATTTATCTTGACTAAGCAAACTGACCATTTTAACTTTTCTTTTAAATACTTCTATGATTAATCCTCAGACATAAGCTTTTTATTGGCATATTTTCTTCTTTAATTATAACTAATTTCTACATTAATGGTGTCCTTATCATAATACCATTTATGCTTAGATCATAAGTGATTCAGGTAATCTGTGCTATAACACCTAAATGCATTAAATAATTTTAGTCATATGTTACCGTTTTTTGAAAAAATTATTTGAATAATCTACCAAATTTAACTCTACAGTAAAATGGATTAGTCTACCTATTAAGAAATGGTGTTAGAACTTTCAATTTACTGTGATCTGTGAAAAGAAGGATTAGAAGCTTTTAATTTAAAAATGATTCTGCTTGATTGGTTATATGAAAACTCCTTCAATGCTAGTGTTAAGCATTCAACAGTACACGAAATTTAAATAATTTCATCCCACTTTCTTTATGACACCAAAAGGGGGGGGGCTTAAGGAGGAATGTAATTCCTAATGCCTTCTGCAATACTTTGATAGCTGGCTTATTAACCAGTTTAAATAATTTCTTTGGGATTGCTAGAAAAGGTATTAAAGCTCCTTTCATTGATACTACTTATATTTTGAGTTTTATGTAAATAATTGTTTTTTTTCTTTAGATATTTGTATTGAACATCTGATATTAAAACTTTTAATTTTATTTGACCTAATATATATTTATCATATTCTTTATGCTAGAAAATATGGTTGTATATACCTTCAACTTCCCTTCAAATTGAATTTTTTCCCATCTTCATAATGAATTCATGATTATTTGCTCAAAATTATCACTTATTTCTAAATGCATGTTTCTCTAAATTCTTAATTATTCTTTATATTTGTGGAAGATTTTTTTGAAGAGGCATCTGTTTTCTTTGTTTGTTCATAATACTTATCATAGAACATTATTCTGTGGTAAACAAATCATGTAAAATAATTTGAGTAAAATCATGTGAATGTGTGTCAAATATTGCACTTGTGCTATTTTATCGATTTTCTAATGTTTGAATTAATGTTAATTATTCCAGAAGCAAGAAAAGGATGAAAAGTCAAAAAAGAGGAACGGTAAATATTATTCTGAAAACTATATTTTTATTACCTTGTTTAATAAATGAAAATGTGTTGCATTAAACAAAACTTGTGATATTGCAGAATGAAAATTTTAACACTGTCTCTGCCAAATGTATAAGAGGCTCTAAACTTGGAACACATTTTCAAACAAAATAATGTTTCATTCTTCTTGAAAATTCACAATGTTGCAAATTCATGCTTCTGTTTATAACTGCATTTCACTGAAAACTTATTATGTAATCCATAGAGTATTTTACCTTCAAATAAATTAACTAATTTATGTAAAATTTAGATGTGTTATTTATAGTGCTCATTTGAATAAATATTTTTTTTCTGTAACACGTGAATTAAAAATACATTTAGCATTGATCTATTTGAATAAAAAGTCGTAATCTAATAAAATACACTGCTTTCTAAAGAATTGAAAAGTCTGAATGTAATAATAATGTTAAGCATTTTTCTATTTATTAAAGAAGTTTTCTATCTGAAAAAAAATCTTGCATTTTTGGGTCCTACTCTTTCACTTTATATGAAGGCACTAACATGTTCACTGACAGCTAGCTTATTATTTGTTAAATAGTTTTTCATGGTATTTGTGTTATTTGTTGAGGCATCTAAGCTGCTTGAATAGCATTTCAAGTACAAAAATGCACAATATATGCCACTTTTTGCAAGAATGTGTTAAATAAATTTGGATGATGCATGTCTGAAACTGGACCTATGAAAAAATATTGCTTTGTATTATAAACAAAAAGAAAATATTCTTTTTCATAAAAAGATAACTATATTTGTTTTAAAAGTTCAAATTAAAAGGTGTGTGTTAAGGAAAATTTTGAAAATTTGTTAGCAAATAGAATGCTAAATATAAAACATAAATAAGAATATTTGTACATAAATAATTAACAAAAGAATGGTTAAAACAACAAAATGGTCACAAAAGGTATGGTTGTCTAATGGTTCGTAAATTCAAAATCAATTTGTAATTTTTTTTTGGGGGGGGGGGGTTCAATGTAAGGGAGGAGATTAAATAAATTGTAAAAGGTAATTTTTATTGATAATTACATTTTTCTGTATATTTATGTTATGCGTTGGAGTTATTCAAATACTTTATTAGAATCACAGTATCAATTTATTTTATGAGTGGACAAGTTTATGTGCTAATTGACTATGAGATTGTTTTTTCATAGTGTGACTGTATATTGTTGCATAGTCATCGATTAGATATTTTGGACATGCTGGGTTGCCTATTCACGATCAGTGGCAGTAATAGCTTCCATTCTACCTCTAAATGTAATGCTAATAATTAGTGAATCTCAATTGGATTCTTGCTAATGTGTTCTAACATTTTTTAGAAGTTATTCTGTTGTTGTTGCTAATGCGGTCTGTCTGATGGTATCAAATAGAGACCCACAAAATTCATTGTGGCAGAGGGATGTACATCTGTCATTAGCCATAGCTTTGAGCACCATGCAGGTGACAGTACATTTTTGCTCAATTCCACCCCAACTTTGAGGGAGAACACTCTGGAGGCAATCAAGAGCCTTTCACCTACCTTACAAGAAGACTTGGGGCTTGATGGCTATTTAGAGTACTCCCATGCCACAAAGGCACTAAACGTTTACAAACATCCAAGCCTGACGGCATGGTAGTCAGTGTCACTAACCACTGTACCTGATGGGCGGCAGATATTATTCTACATATAACATGAATTCACTTTCAAAATAAAGATACAGCACATATTGTTTAAAAAGAGATCACAACAGAAAATAAATGGAAGAAAGTAGACTTAAAAATATTTTTTTAAATAAGAATAATGTGCTCATTAATGTTTGTAAATATAAAAGCACATAAAGTTCCATTTTAATCTCCAAAAGATAAATGAGATAAGCTGATCTGACAAATCTTTGAAGAAATACTGTATCTATTTGCTATTGAAAAGCTTATCTGCTACTTGGATTTATTTTATTGGTTTTAATTACCTATTTTAATACATTTTAAATATACATTTTTTTACATTCATTTAAATAGTCTGATTGTGTAAATCAGTCTATATTTTATTTAAATTTCTGTAAATATTTTTCAGTTCCTCAAGGTATTTATGCACTGCCATTGTGGGTTAATCAAAGAAAGAGTTTAAGTTGGGATTTTAAACAAGAACCCAGATCTGATTTCATACACGTAAGTTACACTAATATTTGTCATATTTTATTGAAGATATCATTATTGATATTTCATTTTGATTTATTGTGATGATTGAGCAGAATTTTAAGCATGTAAAAGTTCAAAAATTGTGTCTTTTTTTTTTTTTTTAATTTCATTTTTGGATAGATAATGTGATTTTAAAAAAAAAATTATTAGCTAAAATATTATATTTATTATAGTGTTTTTTTAGTAGTTTAATTTTTTATAGTATTATTAATTTTTCTTTAGCAGTATTTTACCTAAAGTTTATTAGTAATTTACTAAATTATTTTAGATAAGTTATATATTTTTGGCAAAACATATAAAAAATACATATCTTTTTATTTGTTTTAAAGGTGTTAAATTTGTTTTATTTGTCAATTACTATTAATCAATATAATTGTGTTAATCAATCTAATCAACAGTTTTTTCTATGGAAATTTTTTTTAGTTATGTATACCTCTTTAAATGTCTGGATAAACCTAATTGTTAGTAACCCTTCCATTTGTATGAGTAATTAGTCCCTTGAAAAAAACCATATATGGAAGCCAAGTAAATGCAACCATGAAAAGCTGAGTAAAATGATGCTCTATGTTTTTTAAATATATGTTTGGCTCTGATCAGGATTTCAAAAAAAATATTTTGACTAAAGTTCTTTTTAAATAATTGACCAGTTACAAATCATACTATTTGATGTAACTATTATTTTATGTCCTTGAATTAATTTTATCTAAAATCACTCTCATTTGGTAAAGCTTATATTATTGTAGCTTTTGGAGTTGTTAGCATAATGAAGCTAATCAGAATCTATTCAGTGGGTTCACTTGCTTTCTTTTCTTTAAAATAATTCACACGATGTTATCTGAATTTTTAGCGATCTGAGCCTTCATATTAAACCACATCTTTCATAATCAGGAAATATTTTTTATTGCCAGAATTCCAAACATCTTTCTCTCTCTCTGCCTCTAAAATGTTAAAATGAATTCACAGAAGTAGAAGCATTATTCTATATAACTGCTGGTCATCTAAAGTGCAATATCGTGATGAATGCATCCAAACCACTTGAAATTTTATCTGTGTGTATATTGCAGTAAAGCATGTAATTGATTAGCATTTTACACAATCAACAAGGTCTATATAATGGGAGAACAGAATCCTATTTTAAAATACTAGAATTACTTTTTTTGCAGTTGCTGCTTGAGTTTGTCTCGAAGGTGAATATAAATGTAAATCAAGCACATTTCTAAATTCAACTAAGGGTTAATTATTATTTATGGAGAATGTGGATCATTCCTCTTAGATAGCGGCCTTCAACCTGAGGCCCGTGGGCCACAAATGGCCCTCTGAAGGCATTTAGTTGCTCTTTATTTGAATTTGAGGAAATTTTAATTTTTGAGTTAGAAAATGCCATTTTTTCTGTTGTTCTTGATATTTGAATTAAATTTTCTGAAAATGATGATTTTTTTAAAAATTTCACTGTATCATAAATAATTTTAAACATAAAAAATCTGACTATGCATAAAAATTTTGGGGGAAAAAAGGTGAACTCTTATCTTTAACAGATTTGCAAAGTATTTTAATTCAACTTTCATTTAACCTTTTTGAAACTGAGATATGTTTATATATATATATATATATAAATACACACAAATCTGTAAACACCAGTCTTGTAAAACTAACCTCCCTTTTTTATATATATAAACTTCCTGACTGCAATATTTTCTTGACTGTTGTATGGTTTGTGGATCATTGTGAATTTATTGATGTGGCCCACAGATCATTGTAAATTTATTAATTTGGCCCTCCAGCATAGAAGGTTGAAGACCCCTACTCTAAAAAATCCTTGATCATTTTACATGTAGCAATGGTGGGGATCAGTGATCAATGGATGTATATAGAAACAATATCAGTTGCTCTAGCCTCTGCACCACTACACATGATGGCAGGTTTATTATGTGCATGACAGTGATAGATTGCCTTGCCACATCAGGAACCATATCACAACAAAAATAACCTATTGCACTGCAATCAGGGTCCCTGTTCTCTCAATCTATCACATATCCAACAAATCTGCTGGATGAGTGAAGAACCATATATCACATACTGCTGCACCAAATTAACTTTGGCATTGTGTGGAAGCAGCATAGACTGCCATACCCTGATAAGGCTTCCAAAGTCTCATTTAATAGTAAACAATGGTTGTTTCCAGCCTTAGTGGCAATGCTTGATATCATTTCACTATCTTATTCACTTTGCATTTCTCCTTTGTATTGTGCATTACATCACTTATAAATTTGACTCTGGTATTTTTTTTTTTTTTTTTTTTTTTTTTTTTTTTTTTTTTTTGTGCTATGGGGGGGGGCAATAAGTGTTATATGAGATAATTTAAAAATTACTTTCATTCATCAACTTATGTTGTAATGTTTTTGCATTATTATTGCTATTTTGCATCTTTATTTAATTCCTACTAGTTAGCTCACTCTCTCTATATATTTATTTTTATATATTTATCTTTTTTAAATTTTCAATCGTTAATAAAATATTTTCTATTCATCCAATCAAGTTCAAATTATTTTTTTTTCAAACTTGTAGTGGATGACACTTGATGTTAATACAGTTTTTTGAAATATTAATTCATCAATTACCAGTTATGATTAATTAAATTAAATTAAATACTGTTTTTTGACACCAACTTAGATTCATATCCATTATTGTAACTATGAAACTTGTAAAACAATGACAAAAGTTGGCGTCGAAAACCAGTTTTTCAGCCAAACTGGGTGTGCATTGTTACAACAATGCACACCCAGTTCTTGTTCAAATTTTCAATCGTTAATAAAATACTTTCTATTCATCCATTCAAAGTAGGAATTGACTTTAAAAAAATATTACTTGTTTTTTACTCTTTTCCCTCCCAAAAAGGTTTTTCACATCAAATTACATTGAACTGAAACAATCGTTCTGCTTTCTTAAAACTGTAACAAATCTTTGAGGACATTATGTGAAATCCAGCATTTAGCAGATAATGAATAGAGGTTAGGAGCAAGTGCTGTGACTAATGCCATATAAGTACTTCCATGAATGTAAAATTAAACTGGTTACAGGAATTTTTTTCCATTCAATAAATTTATATAACTTAGGTTTTTGTACTACTTGTTGTTTTAATTATATTTTCTCATTTTGAACATTTTTAATTTGTTATTGTAATTTTAAATAACTATTATCCTCTCTTATGTTTTTTTAGTGTGGTCCTATTGGTGTTCTACCACCTAATGTTCAAGAAAGTCGTTTGATTGATGATATACTTTTTTGTCTTGTGGTATGTTCATAGTTATTTGTGATTTTGTAAAGGCAAACTAAATTAATAGGGGTTTTTTTTAAGGAATTTAGAAATTTTATCTATTTTTTTCTCTATTTATTATCTAGGGAATTGATGGTGATTATGTATACTCTAAAAAACTTGATGAACACGAGAAGTTGTTTCTAGTGGATGACACAACTAGTAAGTTTAATAATATTACTGTCTAAAACTATTTTAATAAAATGTTTGAAAAAAAATTGTAAAGTATATATTTTCATTTACTTTTGATTTTAATTTTTCCAAAATATGTAAATGATATGTTGATGATGGGGTGTGATTTTATGAATTGAGAATTCTACATTTTTTTTTAAGGGAATTATTGTCTTTTTTTTTTTTTTTAATTTCAACTTTTATATATTTTTCTCCCAATTTATCACTCCTTTTGCTTAAAATTTCTTATCCTTTTTTGCAGTTACAAGGCTAACAGTTTGATTTTAAAAAATAAAAAGTTTTCATTTTTGTGTCATGTTTTTCATTTACTTTATGCATTCATTTTTTTAAAAAAATTTCTTCAGCATTTTCTATTCCTTTTCGAGGATTCATTTCTGATTACGTTGGATAGTAAAATTTGATTTATTATAAATTTACAACTTAAGCAATCATGTGAATTTGATTTTTTTAAAAAATCACTTACATGCTATTTTTGTATCTGAGATTTTTAAGTCAAAATTATTCAGGAGTGATAGAAATGAGTTAGATATATTTTTGGTGTTTGCATACTGCAACAATGCCAAAGTTCAAGGTAACTCGCCAAGTTTTCAACCCCGATTTTGCATGTGCCATTTGCTTCGTTTCATATAATGTTGGCAATACGATTGTGATAATACATAAGTACCATATTTTTTACTCAAGCATTTAAATTAAGATAGTAAGTATTTAAGATTTTAGAGCTTCATTTGTGCATTTAAGAACTCTTGCAGATTTTTTTTTAAAGAAAAATATATGACATAATTATAAAAATTTCAGCTTTTCATTTTTGGTATTATACAAGTTTAACCTAATTAAAATATGCATTATGCGGAAGATTATTTGTGCAATTTTGTGAAAAGTATCAATATTGCTGACAGTTATGTTTAATAAGAAATTGTGTTTTGTTCTCAAACAGATGTTGCTTTGAAGTTGTTAGTGCAGAATATGATGCCAATGTTTTCCCATTATTCTACAATTATGAGTTTTGTTGAAAGTAAGTATTTAATATTTTACTTTTTTAAAAATATTTTAGTTTTTATAAATAGGTGAATTATCAGACTTCCTTGTTTTTTTAAGTTAATATAGAGAGAGTCATAAACTAAACTCAGTGCCACAATAGTCCATGGTGGGCCAATGCCTACTGTGCCCATCTCAGTTTTCATGAACTTGGGCACTGAGGTGCATGAGCAGATATTCCGGTCAGGTGGTCAGACTAACACGAAAGCCCCAGTGTTTAGTCCTCAAACTAGCTTGGTACTCATTTATTGATGTACTGAAGAGATGGAAGGCTTAGAGAGAAAAATACAACAAATAAATTCTTTTCTTATAGCTTGTATCTTTTTTGATAAGCAAGCTCAGTATTATATTTTTATAACAGAAATCTATAAACACTCTGATCACATTAATATGGAGTACTTTAAATCCATGGGGGGTTGTAAAACTGGTGGTTGAGCAAACTGCAAATTACATATAAATTGAATGGCAATATAAATTTCAATATTTATATGAATTTTCTGTATGATTTCAGCTTGTTTTGAGAGAAAAATAAAAAGATACATTTACTTTGGAAATGAGTCTCATTAGAATATACATAAAAACTATTCAATGAAAAGCCATTTAGGGACCATGTTTCATAATTTATTTACTGTACTTATCAAAAATAAATTAACAATAAGCAAATAAAGTGTGTTAAATTACAAAGTAACTGTTTAATTAAAGAAAATAAATTTATTGTCAAGTATGCTATTTTTAGTATATGTAAATCAACTGTGCTCTACAAAGAAAATTACTAAAAAGTATTTAATAAAAAAAACTTAAAATATTTAAAGGAAACTTAGCATATTGTTTTAATATTAGAAAGAAATTTAAAAAGTATTAATGTCTGTTGTGTTAACAAGAAGTTGTGATATCATTAAAAAAAAATCTAAATAATTGTCACATTAAAATGTCATGGAGGGGGGGGAGAGACATTTCAAGAGACTGCATGTCAAGGTAGCCATAAGTAAAAACACATTAAGGGGGTATTCTAGTCTAAAGGCATGATTTTTAGGTATTTTGTCAGGTGCAATAGAAAAAATTTTAAAAGTTACAGGCTGATGAAGTGGAGGTTCTCAAAAAAATGGCATGCCCTGTCTGTCATGATTATAACCCTCTTAGTAATGTGAAAAAAATTACTTCTTTATTAAAAAAATGCTGCTATCGTCCAAACTTTGAAGAAGTTTTTAAAAAAAAATTCCATCTAATAGCGGTTGTTTGAAATAAAAGAGCATTTTTTGACCAAAGTGGGGTTTTTTTCAGATTTTTTTAATAATATTAAAAATTTAAATTTTAGTGCGATAGAGAAGGCTCCCATCAAAATTCAAGTAAAATGGTTCTATAGAACTTGAGATATCATGACAAGAGTCTCGAAAATGTAGTTTCGAGAAAAACGCATTTAATGTTTTGGAACAAGTTATGCACAGACTATGCCACATCACTAAAGTACCTATATCTTCGAAAATAATTAATTTTGAAAAATACTCTTAAGTACATATTCTTAAATATTTAAGCTTTGAAAATATGATAAAAAAAAATTGTTCTTTCCATCTTTCTAGACTAGAACACCCCTTAAGCTTGCTTGCTAGCTACTGAACTGCATGTTAATGAGGCTGACTGTATAAAATCATTTATAGTCTTTAAAATTATTAAATTGTCATTTTTTTATTGTTAAGACTTTATTTATTATTATTATTGATCTTCTTATTTATTATTTTTGAAGGAAATATACATTATGAACAAGGTCTAGTGAATCATGCTTTGTCTGCAGCTATGCGTACTTTTTTGAAAGATTACTTTGTACTTGTGTCTCAGCTTGAAAATCAACATTTGCAACATAATTTAACACTTCAAAAACTTTGGTTTTATTTACAACCCTCTTTGACAACCATGGAAACTATTGCCAACATTGCATCTATATTAACGAAGGTATGGAATTTTTGCATCTTTTCTATGAAAGTGTTTAAATCGTAATTGTTTGAGATTATTCTTTTAAGTTATTCTTAAATCTTCATTTAGTTGTATTTATTGTAATGCAAATTTAATTCATGTATCTGATTATTTATTGTGCATCATTTTATTATGTAATTTTTACCAAGTTCATGCATTTTTTAATATTGGTAGGAAATCTTTCAATAATTGCATTTAATTCATTTCCATCTCCCTCATTTCTGGCTTGAATTAAAAGTAATTTTTTAGAAACTTATTGCAATAATATTAATTTATTTTTTCTAGTCATTAAATTATTATAAAAACAGCCTCAAATCAAAAAATATGTGTGAATGAAAATAACCATACTTAATCAAATAAGAATATGTATAACTTATGAATTTTTTGTTTTATATTTTAACATTGGAATTAATATCTGGTAATAGTATGTTTTCTTTCCTAATTTATTAATGTAAAAAACATTTTGTTCATTATTATTTTATACACATAATTAAATTTTTTTATTCTGTACTTAAATTATAATTTATGAAATTCTTTTGAATACCTATTCTATTTTTTTAACTTGCTTTTTAGTAATATTTTCTTCCTGTAATGGTTAATATTAGTTTTCAATCAAGTCAAGGTCTTAGTTTAGTAAAGTAATTCTTTCTTTATATTGAGAAACTGTGAGAGAGGTATATAAATTATTCTCTATTTTTTAAATTCATTATCTGTTTTTACAAGTGTTTTATTGCTTACAACAGGGGTTGGCAATCTTGTACTTGTGGTGTGTCAAACCAATATACTGTATCATTCAGTTAGCCATGCAGTAGGAAATAATTTAAACAGTTTGATTTCTCTGATAATGCATACAGAGCTGGGAAATAGAGGCTAAAAATACGGATTTATTATGTATTAATTATGTTTTATTATGTATTAATTGAATCATACGTTATTTAAAGATATTTATTAACATAAAAATAAGCACAGACAACACAAATAAAAACCTAATAAAAAATTTTAATTAATTCAACCTAAATAAAAAATTTGCATTGTACATATGTTATGTATTTTTCAAGAATACTTCTTAAAATAAGAAATAAAGTATAAGTATTCCAGTAATGTAGTGAAATAAAAAAAATTTAATTTAAATGCAAACTTTGTCCCTGCAAAGCTCTTCGTAATATTGCAAGCATTTTAATGTCATCAAAAATGTCATGAAAGGAGATGAAGATTCAGAAGGACTAAATGTTCCTACCCCACTAAACTACAAACATTATTGCAATATCAGGTGTATAATTTGTGACTCAATTTGACACATGATTCTAAATTTTCAGTTGTTAAACAACTTCTTTGTGGACTTAAAATATATTTCATATGAGAAAAAAATTTGCTCACATATATATTTAGAACTAAAGCAGAGCATGTGCAATTTTCTTTTAACAAGGAAATCGCCCCAGGAATAATGTACTACAATTTAAAATAGCCGTCGATTTATCGATACTTTGGAGATTTTTGTTCTCGATGCAGCAATGCGTGATGCTTCATTCACAAGTATACACAATTATTTTTATTTGAATTGAATATTTAACGCTAAGAATGAGTCACTTTTAAACAGGAGATGTCTTTTTTTATATATATAAATCACAAAAACTACTCACAAGCAGATTCAGCAGAATCGTCTTATTAGAAAAATTTAAAGTAAGGAATAGCCTATGCATGAGGCATACAGAGAGGAGAAACAGAAAAATTTAACTTGATCTCCTAACTTTGTAGAGTGCCAGTGAGAATTGTTCCACATGCCACATGTGGCATGCAGACTGTAGGTTGCTGACCTCTGGTTTATAGTAATCATAAAAATGTGCATATTCTTACACATATTCTATTTATCTTATATCTAGGGTGATTGCTTTGGTGGAACTGTGTTATCAGTCCTTCATGAAAATACTGCTTCTCTAACCGGGTATTTCTTTTTCATATTCTTAAAAACATTCTTTTATTAATTGGGACATCTTTATACTTTTTCCTTCATAATTTTTTGAATGTTTTAAAATTAAATATAATTGTGCATTTTTGTAAAATTTCATTGCACATTTATTTTTAGATCTAATAAATCTCGAGAAATATGTCATACTTTAACCAGAGCAGTACGTATGTTACTATTTTTATTATAAAAATTTAAAACCTATTTTAATATACTTCTGCTTGAGTTTATATTTTCGATTTTAATCTAGGCTACACTCCCATACTTTGAAATCTTGGAAAAATGGATTTATAAAGGAATTATATCAGACTATTACTCTGAAGTAAGTGATTTCCTATGTTGCATTTTTTTAAATTGTTATTATTGGAAGCATTTCTAACAATACATCTTGGAACTTTATTTTCCTTTAGTTCTTGGTTGAAGATAATGAATTAATCAAGAAAGAAGATTTACCTACTGAATATAGTGATGCGTATCCTTTCCTGGATTATATTTTTAAGCATTAAACCAGTTTCATTAACCTTTTCATTTACAGTAAATTGCAAATTAATAGAGCCTCCCTGTATGGTGAAGCAGCTGCAGGTAAAATGTGGAATATCTTGCTTAACAAAAGTGGTAGAGTCTCCAGTTCCCTACCTCGATCTGTTGGAGTTGCATCTTTTCTTTTACTTACTGGACATGACTACTTGCAGGGGTATTTACATCATATTGGAGTAAAGGATTCTGCTTGTTGCCCTCTATGCAACCAGGTGGGAATGGATGGTGACCACCACCTCAAACACTGCCCTATTGTTTAAAGTTTTTTGTAGACAATTCTAAAAGGCAAATTTTAATTCTTTTTATGCTTCGTCATATCATTTTATTGGGCTGCTCATCGACTAATGGCAGAAATGCCGAAGATGGGCATAGGATTACAAAAAAAAAGTTTCATTTTGGTCAATGTTGGATATTTAGTTAAAATAAGTACTATATATGTTTTTTTTTTTAAATTTGTACTATATATTTGTTTTTAAAATTTACTGATATATTTTTGAAAATATGTCCTATTCTTTGAAAATGTTGAGATATTTCATTTTGATTATAATTTTTCAGTGTTCTCTGTAATAATGTATGTAAATATTTTTAAAAAATGAGACAATTAAACTAGGGTTTTTTTTAACCTTGTGCAAAATACAACTTTCATTATTCTTATATAGTTTCACAAATGAAAAAATGTGTTTTCTTTTTGTCTCGTTAATGTAATAAAATCTTATATATTGAGCAATAATGATATAAATCTAAAACTGGCAGAAGATATCAACTATGATAGCATTAAGGAAGATGGTACAATTTCAAAATAAAAAATGCTCCCCCCCCCCCTTTATGCAAATAAAGAGTGGTGAAACATTTGCTTAAAATATTGAAATTAACAGATCCTATAGAATCATATGTTACATGCGTTAAAAATTTTGTGTTTCTGAATTCTGGTCTTTACATAAACATCATGATTGTGCAATAGATAACCATTTATATCTTTAAAATAGATAAGGAGGAAATAAAAGAGTAATGTCTCCTGCACATTCCATGTCAGATAGATATATGTAATAAATGTTACATTTTAAAAATTGTTAACAAAATTAAATAAATTTGTCTGCTTATGAGAAAAATTTAATAAATGTTGTTCCATTATTCAGTGAGTCATAAATGTGTGGCATATTTTTCTATTTGCTTTACAACTTAAAACTCAGGGGCGAAACAGCCCATGGGGGCCAAGGCCTACTGTGTCCAACTCAGTATATGCGACCTTGGGCCCTGAGGTGCATGAGCAAATGTTCCGGTCAGGTGGTCAGCCTGACATGAATTTGCTTTGTATTTTTATTTAAGTTATGATTATGTTAAAGGATTATCTTAAATAAAGAAATTAATGAATTAAGAAATTAATGCATCTAAAAATTATTCATGTATTGTTTATTCTTTTGATTTGAGACTATTGAAAAATGCTTTATTTGTACTGTAATTTGACCTTAATTTGTCGCAAGATATTGGGAAAGGCGTTACACAATCAGGCGTGATCAGATACCAATATTCTTGAGTAAAGCTGCTGACATGATTCTACGTACTGGAAAATACCTTAATGTGATAAGACAGTGTGGTGAGCATATTGTTTTATATGAGGCATAATGATTCATTGTTTTTAATTTAATATGAAATATTTTTTATGATGTTAAACTTTCTAAAATTTGTTTACTATTTTTGCAGGCAAACCTGTGAATTGTCCTGATGCCAAAGCAATTGTTTATACAATGCGAGAGAGCCAATATGTGGAATATATAGAACCTGCATATCATTTTGCCAGCAAGAAATTATTAGATGTCTTAATGGATGATGCAGATTTAAAGAGGCGACTTTTGTATGTTAATTTTACTTTAATTGTATTAAAAATATCAGATTCTTAAAATATTTATGAACTTTTAATTGTGAAAACTTCTTTTTGTCATTATTAAGAGATTTAAACTTATTTCTGGTAAATTTTCTTAATTAGCTTGTATATAATGTTTTTGCTATAAAGGGAAAGTAATTCTTTAAGAATAAATTCAGAATTAGTGATTAATTGTATAGCAAGTAAAAAAACTACAATCTTGTTTATTCTAGTATTACCTTTGTTTTATTAATACCAATTGCATAAAAAACCATGTTAATCTCAGTTCAAGTCTCTAGTTGTAATAAGCTGTTTAAAAATACTTAGGAAGTTGTCATTTCAGATTCATTTTGATATCTTTTGTTCTCGTGATATCATCATAATTCTCTGACATGTATGCACAGAAAAGTCAAACAATTTAGTTATTCTTTAATTAATGTGTAAAATTATTTGATTATGTATAAGTTTTTCCAATCATATTATAGTTTAATATGTATTCATTATTAATACTTTCTATATGAGTTGTAAAAAAAAGTGTTTCTTGCATAATCCTTTCATACTAAAATTTCTCTTCCTATCTAAAATAATTTGGAAGTAACTTTAAAACAAAATTTCTTTTTCCATAAATGAAAACTAAAAGGTGTATAAAAGATTTCAAAACTTAGCTGTAGTTCATTTTAAAATGTGCTAAAGTGATTATTAGAGTTTTAAGTAAATCAAAACTATTTAAAATATTTCTTCAATTGTTTAAGTCTTAAGAATTAATTAACTGTTCATTTAGTTCCTTATTTTTATATAAAGAATGGTCAAAAATTAGTCTCTTAAATAAAAAATTTACTAAATATAGAACATATGTCAAATCTTTAATGTAAAACTCGGGCTTTATTATAACTTATATTTATGCTTTCCTCTGCCTATTAAGAATTTTTATGAATAGATAATAGCAAAATTTTAAACTATGTAAAATTTCAAATTTTTATAATAATTTTAGTGGAAAACTAATTTTATTTGGGTATATGAAAGTGAAAAAAAAAAATTATTTTAACACTTGCTGTAAATTGTTTTAAAATTTTTATTTAAGTATTTAAAATTAATATTAATTTATCCTAACAGTGAAACTAAATAAACTTTTTGTGGTTTTTGTTTTAAAAAATATCTAAATGTGTTTATTCTGAAAATTTTTCTTTAAAATTGTCGTTATATACTGATTCCCTAACTCTTATTTTTTTATTTAGATCTGTGAAACATTACTTCCTGTTAGATCAAGGAGATTTTATTGTTCAATTTATGGATATGGCGGAAGAAGAGCTTCAGAAAGATATTGATGATATCATGCCTACTAGATTAGAATCATTATTAGAACTTGCTTTGCGTACTAGTGTGGTTAATGAAGACAAGTACAAAGATGATGTCAGGTGATTTATAATACCTATATATTTAGTTGCAAATAAAAATTTATTGAAACCAGAAAATTTTTATGAATGTGGTAGAATAAAGAAAATGTTAAATGTTGCAGTTTTCATTATTTTCTATTTGAAAAAGGTTGCCATTTTCTATTTTTAAATAAGCTTAAAACATTTAATATTCAGGGGGGGGGGGCTTTTTGAATATCAGGCTGCTGCATATATGTTATGACACATTAAAAACACGGATGCAAGCCATTGTGAAAAACAATGAGGGTTGACCTGCAATTTCTTCACACCTGTTTCAATGAATGATCTGTCTATTGGTTGAATTGTAATAGGTGTTTTGCAAATGATGCAGCATCAAATTTTATATCTGATCAAAATTATCTTTTTGAATATCATATCCTTGAAAATAAATAGTTTCTTTGTTATATTTTTATATGCTCCCTCCCCCCCCCTCCTCCCCCATTTTTATAATAGTTTATCTTAATATAATTTGTAAGGGTTAAAAGTATGCCTTATTTTTATATTTATTAAACTTTTATTATTTGTTGAACAGGTATTAATTTTTTAACCAGGCTTTAATTATTTCTTTTAAAAATTTTATGTGAAACATTTTGTTACTTTTATATATTTTTTACTTTTATATTTGTGTAAATAATAAATTTTTCAAGAAAATTTTTCTTTTAAATTCCTTTGACAATCAATTCATGCAAAGGAGATTTTTTTTAAAAAAAAAAAAATCTCATTATCTTAATTTTATGCATGTTTTAAATTCATGAGAAATTACTTATTGGAAGCTTTGCATATGTTAGTTCCCATGATATATATATTTTTTCTCTTATTCATACAAGTGAATCATATTGATTATTTAACTTAAAACTGAACATACTTTTATTTCCTAGAGTTGAGCTTCTTCCATATGATTTGCTGACTCAGATGTTTAAGATACTTCAAATACCAGCTGATATGCAAAATGGTTAATATATTTTTGTATACTTAAATATGATAATATTTCTTATATTTAAATGTAAATTTATCTTTGTATCAAAATACTACTACATTATTATATCAAAATGACAATTCACTCAAATAAGTTGCAAAGCTTATATAAATAAGCTATTGTTTTGATAATGATAATTGCACTTTTCATTAACCTATTTCGTATTGGGATGCTATAGTAAAAATCTATTCTTAGTCTTATTATTTTGCATTTAAACAAAAATCTCTTGTAACTTTTATGAGTGTCTGTATGAAAATTTAACAGCAATAACGGTATATTTCATCTGTAGGTTTTTTAATTTATTGATTATTATTGTTTATTAATAGTACTTTGGAGTTTTCTGTTCAAAATTCAGAAATTTTCTTTTATAATTTTGAAAATAAGATTCTTATGAAGAAAAGAGTATCAGTAACTTTATACATATCTATTCTAATAAATAATTAATTTTTGTATTTCCTACCTCTCTTGCAGAATATAGAAACACTGAATCAATGATGCTTACAGGATTGGAAGCCTTTGTATTTGACTATGAAGTTAAATGGCCTCTTTCCCTTGTAATTAATGGAAAAGTATGAATCTTTATATTGTGAAAAAAGTTATGCTGCTTTAATAAGTAGAATAGTATATGAAATAAAATAGAATATGCAAGTAGTAGTATTTTATTTTATTTCTAAATAAAAAAAATTTCATAATTTTTTTCTAGGCTTTAGCTTATTACCAAATTTTATTTCGTCATTTGTTCTATTGTAAACATATTGAAAGATTACTTGGACGGTTAGTATCTTATTTTATATTTATTTATTTTCTTATATTAATTGATTGCAAAAAATTTATATGTAGTGTTTCAACATGTAAAAATTTGGAAAAGAAGTACAGTATAATGATTGGAACCATATTCACATAGAAGCATGTACTTGGAAACACTACCACCAGGAAATGAGCACTACACAGTTGTGTGAAGCATTCTAATAAGCAAAACTGAACTGTGCTATGTGTGATAATTACAGCATACAGAAGATAGCATACATGCTATTTTTAATAATGTTGACCTAACATCAAAGCTACTTCATTGAATCCATCATGTTAAGCATGTTCAACTACACCTGCAGTTTTGTAGATCTGAACAGCAGCAATCCTAATTGTTTTCGAGCATTCTGTTGATGAAATGGCTATGAGCAGAAACACTTGCTCAAAAAGCAATAAAAAATACTTGGGTTTTCCCCTTTTACACATTCTTTACTATGAAGGATACATGATTGAGTATAGCAGTCCAGTATCCTGTCCATCTTGAAGAATCCATGTTCTCATTGGTTATAATGTGTGATGTCAATTTGTAAACATTTGATGGATATATATTAATTATCTTTTTCCGTGTATTCATATGGTAGCCAATACTGTTTCATAAATGTAAAGATTTATATCATTTATTAAATTGTATTTTTATAATTTATTTTAAGTGCATGTTCACTTAGCATTCATGAATTGTTGCATGTTTTCTTATATAGTATAGTAGACTATGAAGTAAGATATAGTAGACAAGTAAAGAAACTCTTGATGTTGACCTTACAATATTCCATCAGCTACATATTTCTGTGTGAATATGGCTATTCTATCAGTACAGTATATTCAATCTAAATTTTTAAAAGAAGTTTTGAGATGACATGATATTTATTAACTAAGGGTATCATTCTCTATATGAAATTAATGATTATCACTTATTTAATGTACTTATATTTTTATATAATAATGCTTAAAAGTTACTTTCTAAAAATATTGCACAGCAATCATATTTGATTTTTTTATATAGACATTTTATATATATATATTTTTTTAAGTATCAGTTTGCCTAAGAAATTATTGTAGGGAAGATATATTAATAGATACTCTTCATATATATATATATATATTATATTTTTACTACAAATCAATGTCTAAATTAAGATGTTACTTTCAATTTTTTTTTCCCTTCAAATAATGAAAATATTTAAGGGAACATGGTACTATTTATGGAAAAAAAATTTTAATTTCAGGATTTTCAAATTTTTTTGGTTGCCTTCTATGTTTGTATACTATGTAAAACAGATTTAGGGCTCAAAATTTCATAAAAAGCTAGCCATTTAATTTTTTAAGGAAAAAAACTTAAAATTTGTGATGTGATTTTAAAATGCTACTCCTCCTACAAAAATTTATGTACATGCATGAAATTTGATTTACAAGTATGTCAGACTATGTATAACAAAAGTTGGTATGGTTTTTGCGATAACATGATTGGTATTCATACAATACTTCTTTTTATTAATGTTTATCGAAAATTTCTTTAAAAATGTGTAAGCTCTTAAGTTTAATCATTTTTTAAAAAATAGGTATTGCTTTGATTCAAAAATGCATACCAACTTTTGTTACCAACATGTACTATCAGCAATAGGTTAAAATAGAATTAGGCACAATAGAAAAGAAAGCCTTAGCATTTTAAATGAAGATATACTAGTTATTTTATATTTTTTAGAAGTCAGTTTAAAGATTTGATTTGTCATAGGAATGTGAATAAAAACAAACATAAAAACTATCATAATTCTACAGATTTTTTTTATTTTTATTTTAGAGCTTTTAAATTTTGTGAGGTTATAGAAAAGTATATAATGAATAATTTAGGCTAAAAAAATTAGATTTGATTTTTTGACCGATTTGTGTCAATTGGATCGCACTGTGATATTAATTTGTGAACTTCTTGTAATGGATGTATTTTTTCTCTGTTTATCAGTCTAAAACTAAAAAATTTATATGTAAAATATTATTTTTTTAAATGAGAGAGTAATTTCAATGCATTTTTTTTCTAATGATAGGAGAATTACAATTTTCGATCTCTATTTTATTTGCATAATTAGTTATCTAAATAAAAAGGACATACAAAATTTTGTATTAATTGAAACTAATGAAAAATATTATTGGATGAACTGAGAGAAATAATGTTTCATTGACAAAAAAGAGTATTTTATCAAATATTAATAATGTTTGAAATAATATGAATTAAATAAAAAATTTTAATTTTGCAGGGTATGGTACTTGAACAAAAAAACAAAGTCCCTTCCACGTTCAGAACTTTGTTTTTATGCAGGAGCATTTGCTCTCAGACAGCGAATGCTTAATTTTATACAAAACCTTGATTATTACTTAACTCTTGAAGTTATTGAACCTCACTGGAATGATTTCTTCAGGAAGATCTCTCAAGTATGTTCAAAAGTTTTAAAATATTGTATCAATTTTATTTCATATTTGTGGGGGGGGGACATAATTTCTGTACAATTTGCAAAAAATATTTTATATATTGTTGTTTTCAATGTTTCAAAATTTGAGAAAATTATCTGTGCAATTACTTATTGAAATATTATACACTTTATTTTAAAAGGAATAAAATTGTAAAATTTTTATTTATCTAATTTTTTTTCAGGTTACAAATGTAGATGAAGTCCTTTTTTGTCATAATGATTTTCTTGAAAAATGTGTTGGAGATTGCATGTTAACTAACCCAAGGCTTTTTCAAGTGTTAGCAACTCTCATGACTTTGTGTGCCGATTTCTCAATTTTCTTACAAGTATATTTTTTTCATATGCTTAAATTATCTTCATGTGTTACTTAAGCATTGCTTTCTAATACTTGTCGTTAGTAAAACTTGTATTAAATATTTTCCAAAAATGTCAATTGACTTAAAAATTAAAGATTAAACTTTTTTTTAAGTGCATGTTGTTCTCCTGTAATAAATTAACTTATTAAAAGTTTCCATGCAATTAGGTTAAATGAGAGACTTTTTTTTTTATATTCATCTAAATCCACTTTTTGCTCTATTTTTAATGTTGCATACTACTGAATCTTTTTTTAAACTGAGATATTTCATTCAAAATTTTAATTTCACTTTTGAAATTATTGCACATTAGTGCTGATATATATATGCAGTGATTATTAATTTACTCCCAGGTTGGGTAAGGTCGACTCAGCCTTTCATCCCTTCAGTGGGTCGATAAATAAGTAACAAGCTTGCTTGGGAACTAAACACTGCGGTTTTGCATCAGACTGACCGAAACATCTGCTCATGCACCTCAGCGCCCAAGGTTGCGAAAACTGAGATGGGCACAGTAGGCCTTGGCCCGCCATAGGCTTTTGCACCACTGAGTTTAGCTAAATATTGGCTCCTGTGGCTTAAAGGTAGCATGCCTGCTTCATAAGCCTAAGGTTGCAGGTTTGACCCCAGCTGGAGTCTACAGATTTTCTGGATGTGAAAATCATAGGCATGCATGTCATGATTATATAGCATGTAAAAGACCCCTTTAGTATCAATTTGGGTCTGGTACTCTCAACAAAATTAAATCACTGCAATATTTAACATCCGATGAGAGCATCAATTAAAAATTAATTCTATTGTCCAAATTTGGTAGCGAGGCTGCCGCTATGAAATGGCTCTCACATTTGGGACTTGCCTTATATGCAAAAGGCTAAATTGTTAAAATGCAGCCCCATTGGGGAGTTTAGTTAAATTTTTAATTTATGTTATGTAAAGTTATATCAGAAAGAAGTTTGACCTTTGTTATTTTTATGATAATGGGTTTCCTGGCATAATTTTAATTGTACTTCTTTCCCCTCTTCTTTCTACTTACTATGTTTGAAGTTTTTCCTACCCCAAAAATAAATTATATATTTAAGGTTCTGCTGTATCAAAATTATATTTCCAATAACTAGCTTGCAGATATCAGGGACTCTTTAATAAATGGGAAACCTGATCACCTTTACTTTTTAATAAATAAAAAGGATTTTTTTTTAATTTTTTGAAAGAAATTTTCAATTTATAATTTTTTATGTGATGAAGTTGCATTTAACATATTATATATTTTAATCATTTATAAATACAAATTTATGGTTATTTTTTTCTAAAAGTTTTGTTCTAATTTACTTGTTTTCTTACAGGGTATTATGAGATGTACCATGGATGTAGAAACTTCAACTATGGGAGATAGCTTGCTGTTTTCCCTTCAAGAACAGCCATTATCAGATGTGAGCATTTTTTATATTATATACATTTCATAAATACTACCTCTATACCTGGAATATTTAACTTTTTCTCTTGAAACAAACTCATAGTAAAAAGATACAAATTTGTTATTCTCATTGGTATTAGAGTTTAATTTCAAATTTTAACTGTATGCATTCTACTTGAAAATTGGTAGGTAATATGTGCTGACTAAAAATTGAGTCACAAATATACCAAAATATTGATGATTTCCCGAGAAATTTGATACCTATTCTCAAATTCTTATATCAGATTAAAAAGCAAGGTGGCATGTGTTTGTTGTTGCTCCTAAAATCCTTATTTATTGAGATGCATAAAACTAGTTGCTTTTATTAAAATGTTAAATCTGCATACCTGTTTTCATCAGGTTGTATCATGAATTTTGTTTTCAATTTTATTAATAATTTATTTATCTTATTTCTGAAGGATTAAGGACCGCATATTTCAACATCCATATGTTTAAGGAATTCTTGGATTCATCTCTAAAAAATTATTCTACCTTTTTTTTTTTATAAAAGTTGGAATTTTAATAACATCTTGCATATGACCTTATACATTTTGGCATAAATTTTCTTGTTCAATGCAATTAATTTTATAAAAGTATTGTGTTTCTTTTGTTACTTTTACAAGTCCGTCTCTTTTATTTATCAGTGTTAGTTACTCTAGATAGGTGGTCTTCAAACTTTTTCAACTCACGGAACCACTAGAACATGAAAGTGTTTTCGTGGAACCCCATTCTATACACATAATGCAAAGATTATATCTCAAAATAATATTTAAAGTAGATCAACATGTTATAGGCACTTTATGTAAAGGCATTTAAAAAAAGTATTGCATTTATTAAAAAATTCTTATCTTATTTTTTTAATGTAATTCACTCATTAATAACATTAATTTGTGATCCGAGTGCCACCTATCAATGCATTACATTCTAGTAACTGGGATATGAGCTTGGTTTTTTTTTCACGCAAATTGTTTAAGTCTAGGTCAATTGAGATTAAATTCAATCATATTACATATTCTGAGTTTAATTTGTTTTTATAGCCACTTATGTTGTGAAATATATTTCACTTAAACACAATGTTCCGAATGGCATTAAAATGTTTATATCTGTGTGGGAAATCCAGTGTATTTTGCATGAATTTGCAACCTAAAATTTAGAAACATTTCTTTTATAAATTTAGATTTTAATATCGAATCTGTTGACATGTTGATAAGTTCCTTCCTCTCCTTCATTATAGGTGTTGTTTTCCACAAATGTAAAAAAGTGCATTTTCCATTAGAAAACTATTTAGTTTTGCTAGACATTGTGCTAACAAGTCTAAAATTATCTCGTGGAACCTGAGATAGTAAATAATAGAATATTCACAATCTAGCAGGAAGTATATATATAAGGATAAAATGTGTTAATATTCTTTTATAAAATAATAATGAAAGTTTAAAAAGTGTTGTAAAATAGTTATATATAAATAAAATTTTCAGTTTTAATAAATAGAGGATGAGCTTTTGATGCTTGTATTTATAAATAGAGAATGTTAATCCATTTTGAATACATATTTATTTCTTCTTGATTTTTTTTATTGTGACTCGTGGAACCCCAGGATTCCATGGAAAACAGTTTGAAGACCACTACTCTAGATTATAATAGACAAAAAATATTTTAGCATATTTTTCACTTTCAAATGAATATTCTCACATGAAGTACAATTTTTTAAAACCCTAAAATGTTATTTTCAATTCTGATGAATCCATTTCCTATAGGTTGTTTTCTGTATTACTAAAGGAATATAACAGGATTTCTTCTAATCTGTATTTTTTCATAAATGTTTAGAATAAGATTATTTCTTAACTTGTTTTGTTCATCTTTGAATAATCATACACATAAGATGGATTTTTTAAATTAAAAAAAATGCAATCTAAACTTGTTTTAAAAATGTACAAAATCTGCAATAACCAATAAAACTATTCTAAACAAAAATCAATGGCTGAATAAATACTTAGCAGTTAAGATTCACGTGATATTATATGGTGGTTTTGAAAAGCAACAACTCAGAAAGATAAAAAAAAAAATGTGACCGTTTCAACTAAATTATGATTCTCAAAAAAAATACATTTGCTTAGCCTTTAATTACAAAAAGTCATAACTATTTCTGCTCTTTATTAATATTGCTGTTACTTTTAATGCTGCAAACTACTTGAATCCCAATTCGGTCAAAATTTTAGAATAATGAAAGTTTCTGTGTGTTTATCCAGAACAGGTGTTAAGTTTGAGGCCTTGTGTATTATGGTATAGAGGTTTGAAAATTTAGATATTTCACCTTTTTAATTTGTATGCAGAATTTACTGACAATAGCCCTTAACTTTTTTATTTATGACATTATTGCAAGGAATGAAGTGAATCATTTTTTATTTAAATTGAAAATTATTATTATAAAATAATTTTATGTAGTAAATTATTGATTTTAATTTATATACTTATTTTACAGTTGTCAAGTTGTCCAGCAGCTTTAGAAAACTTTCAAGAACAAATAGCTAATTTTGAAAAAAAATTTGACCAAAGCATTATATGTATGCTTCATATCTTGCATAGTGTTCACCAAAGCAAACAGACTTCTAAAATTATAAATATGCTCTACAGGTGAGTGTTATTGGTGTTTCTCAAATATATTAGTGCTTATCTATAAATATCTCATTAATGATTCAAAATTGTGAGTCTTTCAATGAATACCTTAAATATTTAAGTGACAGTAAATAATGCGTTAGAAACATTTTCACTTCAATAAGACTACTATTTTTGTATTATGATATTGATAAAAAAGATTAATATAATTAATATTTTAGAAATCAAATTTTTAAAAAATCAAATGCTTTGACATTTTATGAAAATAAATTACACAAAATATATATATATTTAGTAAAAAAATTATTCTGATAGAAATTTCAAAAGTATATATATTTATACAAGAAGGTACTCTGTAAACTGACCGTCCAAAGAAAGAGAACAATTTAGTGAACAGGAGGGATTAACTACTACATTGATTCATATATGAATTCTACTTTTTTCTACAGTTTTTGAAAATACTTAAAATCAAAGTTTATCAGTCAATATTTTATCTTATAAATGAAATTATATGCTGTCAATTTTGTTACTAAGAGAAGAATAAAGTTTTCAGTGTTGATATAAGGGGAAAATACTACTTAATCTTTTACATTGTTTTGATAAGCAAAGTAATTGTTTTCAATTTTTTTATACACAAAACATAGGTTATAAATAATTGTAATAATGAAGAATTTTTTTTAAAAAATACAAGTAACTTAAATATTTCATGTGGAATTTGAAAAAAAAACTCATAATTCTTATTTATTATTAAAACATGTTTTCTAAAACCACATTTAAAAAATGTATTATATTAAAAACACATTAATTTTTTATCAATTTATAGGATATTAAAACAAATTATAAAATTATTTGTCGCCCTTCCGGTATAGTGGTTAGCCACGCTGACTTCTGTGCCATAGGGCCTGGGTTCGAATCCTGGAGAATACATGGATGTTTGTAAATGTATAGTGCCTTTGCAGCATGGGGGTACTTTAAATAGCCGTCGAGCCGCAAGTCCTCTTGTGGAGACCCCTCCACCAGGGTGTTTTCCTCAAAATTGGGGTGGAACCTAGCTAAATTGTACTGTCACCTAAATGGTGCTCAAGGCTATGGCCAACGACAAGCCTACATCTAGCCCCTTGTTATGATAAATTTCATGGGACTTGATCTGATGTTACTGTTGATCAGGTGGCATAAGTAACAACATAAAATTATTTTCACAATTTTAAAAGGAATAAATTGAACTTTTTTGTCATTACTTTTTGTTTATCAGGTGTGTTACATTAAAAAACAACATTATGAAAGCAAATAGAAGAATAATGATTAATATTAATAGTATGTGTTCAAAATAGAATATGCTAACAATTACTAAGTAAAAAAATGTTAAGAATATGAAATATTTCAATCAAATACACATACATTCCAATAAAGACAAATCTAAAATGTGTTATAACCATTCCATTATCAATCCTTAATTTGGATCACTATTTCTGGAAAACAAACACTTTTGTTCCTTCGTTGATTTATATTGCAAAAGATTATGGGAGGAAAACTCAATTCAAACTACACCTCTCAGTACATGTAGTCCTTAAATTGCATTAAATATGCTATAATTTAATTCAAATCTATAATATTAATGAGGATGATTTTAAGTTTTAAAAAATTTTAACTGTGCCATTTTAGTAAATCAATGGATAACATTAATCTTTCACTTTGAAAAAAATCTCTACCCCATAGTAAACAATAAATCTCAAGGACTGGATATATGGATAGTCAGTAAATATGTACTTCATTTAATTCCATAATGCCAATTTTACTCATACTAATGCCTTAAGGTAAGCTGCACTTGATAAACATTTATAAGCCTCTATTGTGATTTGGACTCAGAAAAAAAGGATTGAATTTTTTATTCAGTTATATATCATATCACTACATTGAAATAAATATAAACATATTCCCAGATTTTCAACCTAGTAGATTCTTTAATTACACTGATTGTTATTCCAAATAAATTATTTATTTTGCAATATAAATGTTTACTTGGTGTTCTAATGTAAAATAATATTAGTGGATGTTTTTGATTTTCTTAACCCTTGCCTATGCAATTTGAATTAACAATAAATTTAAATTACTATAATTTGATTGTAATGTAAATTTTAGTTTGGTTCTGAATATTTTAATCTCTCTCTCTCTCTGGTGAGAGAAATGTGGGGTCACAATCGCACATTAGTTCTTTTATTTACAGTAGAGCGTTGTTTATCCGGACCTAAGTTCGAATACGTTTTCGAACAGTGCAATGCTCAGTAGTTGTTTCGCATGAGGCCAAAAGTGATGGGAAAACCCAAGGTGAGGGATATTTGGGGAATTTCAGTTGTGTGATTTGGTAAACATCTGTGCAAAATATTAGGTCAGTTTGTTTCCAAGTGAGGGGGTGTGTACGTGCTCTTTTGTTGAGTTGTGAACTGCCATGGCTTCAAATTCAAAATGGAAGCGCAACATCTTGAACATAGAGACAAAACTTGAACAGTCTCACGCAGGGAGAAAGTGGAACATCTCTAGCATAGTTTTATAATGTTGGAAAGTCAACAATTTCTGACATAAAAAAGCCAAGAAACCATTTTCTGCACTAGAGACAGCTATGGAGTGATACAAACAACAATCAGAGTGCTGTCCTACTCAACTACTGCTGCTCAAGAGAATAAGAGACCTTGCAAAGAAAAAACGAAGGTGAACAATGGTACAGCGAAAAATAAGTGATTATTTTCCACGATAAATGTAAAATTGCGATATTTTGCTTTTTCTTCAAGCACATTTCCAGCATGTGCTGATTTTCAATATTCATATAGTGTCCGGTTTCATATACTGCACGGATCGCATTCGGTTATCCGAACGGTGTCCTGTCCCAATTGATTCAGATAAATGACATTCTACTGTATTACCATTAGTAATGCATTTAGAAAAAAGTGAGCCAATGTTATTTTATATATTTTAAGACATTTTTCATTTTATCCTTCTTATATATTTAAATAATTTTAAATTTCATTTGATGTTTTTACATGATTTTGTGTTTTATATAAACCATTATTGTGCATTATTATAGGTTGGACTTCAGCCGTTTCTATGAAGAAATTAGTCTTAAGAAAATGGAGAGTTATAATGACATGTAATAGACTTTTGTATGACTTTCTGTTCTATTCAGCTCTTCCTGTTATACAATACTATACTTGTAACTTGTGGTTGCCTACGTGAAATTTTATTCATTGGTGTTGATAGCATTTCTCTTGTCTTCACTGTAATTAAATGTATTATATATTTGTAGATATTACTGTTTTTATTTGTGCCAATATTCTACATTTAATGTAGATTGCAAGAAATAAATGTTTTACTATTGCTTTCCCAGTGTCTTTTTTTTAATTATCAATTATATTTCCATTAAGTTCATGACAGTTGATGAATATTAGTCATATTAAGTCCCTTTAGGAATAAATGCATGTACATATGCAAGCTTCATAAGATCAGGTTCTAAATTTTTTGCATTAAATAATTCCAATCAAGATATTAACGGAAAGTTCTGTCCGTTCCGGTTACAGTCAGTTTCAACAAATATGCACATATTCATTTGATGCATATTTAGCCCTGAATGTATACATACTGACCTAGCAAATGAACTAAAACATAGATGATTCATGTCAGTATTAAGTAAGATGTGATCGTTTACCCACGGTTTTTGATAAAATTCATTTATGCCACTGTATTTTGTACGAATTCCAACAGAAGCGTGTAGAAATTTAGTGAAAGTATTTGGTGAAGGTATAGTTTCTAATAGAACATGCAGAAGATGGATTGAAAAATTTCAAGTAGGTGATTTTGACCTTTCTGATAAGCCACGCTCTGAGCGACAATACTGTCGAAATCATGTTAGAGCAAAATCCTTTTTCAACAACATCGGAAATTGCGGATAGCTTGATTCAGCTCAGCAAACTATTTTGGATCATATTCGGAATTTAGGGTTTGTGTGGAAGTATTCGAGATGGGTACCACATAAGTTAAGTGAGAAGAATTTGATAATTGAATCATCATATGTGTGCACATCTGCTTGCACGCAACAAAATTGAACCCTTCTTGGACACGATCATAACTGGGGATAAAAAATGGATTACCTATGAAAACATAAGAAAAAGGGTATATTGTGTGAACCCGGAAAACCTGCCTCCTCCACCTCTAAACCGATGTTGAGCCTGAACAAGAGAATGTTAAGTATATAGAGGGACATTCAAGGACCAATACATTTTGAAACCAAACAAAAGGCTAAATTCGGAGAGGTACTGTCCGCAATTTGATAAATTAAAAACAGCACTCCAAGAAAAGAGGCCAGCAATGTTCAATAGGAAGGACATCATAATGCTTCATGCTGCTTTGGGGATTCGTCAGATAGTTGCAGAGCTATAGGCTGGGAAATTCTGTGGTACCCACCATACTCCCCGGACCTAGCACCTTCCGATTTTTGGCCTCTAGAGATGAGACATTTTTTTAAAATGGGATATACAAATTGCCATCATGCTGGCAAGAAGTCATAAATGATGGCAATTAAATTATTCAAGTTATGAAAAATTTATTTTGTTTTATTCTAAAAACAGACAACTTTCCGGTAGACCTAATATTAATTCTGTTAAAATTTATGGGTTTTGTAAAATGCACATTTTATTATTATTCTCTGAATCTGAGTGAGACATTTATTTAAGAATTCTTAAATATGTTGGTAGAGAAGGCACACATTTGGACTATGTACAATAGCAATATGGCATAGTACCATTTTAGTGTGTAAGAAAAATTCATTAAATAATAGAATACAAGACTATTTATCAAAATTTTTATAAAATTGAGCATTTCATATTTTTTAAAATCAAAAACACAGTTACATTAACTTGCAAAAGAAACAAAGATTAACCAAAATATAAAAAAAATCATTAGAATGTATTAAAAGTTATTATTCATTTTAGGAACTTTTATAAGATGCTTATCTCAAAATGCAAGATGCTCTTTATATATTTTTATTCATTTAAATATAAAATGGTTGAAATTTTGTTTTATAATTTCATGAACAAAAGACTTTATCTTAAATTTTAACTGCACTTAAACAAAAATGTGCCTTTTTATGACATAAATTCTGATTTAAACTTGTGCACCTTGCATTTTTGTCATACCTAAAATGAACCCCAACAGGAAAATTTTTACCAGAACTCAAATTGAATACTCTTTATCAACATCAAAGCTTAAAACTATTTACATAAGTAAAAAAAATGATTTGCTATGTTTAACAAAAAAAGTAAGATTATTCATTACCAATGAAAAATACATATCTCTTTACAAAAGTTTATCAATATATTCTTTTATTAAAAAAGCAACATGTTCAACACATAATAAAAACATGAACTTCTTAAAATTTCATTATTAACACTTTCATTGTGAAGGACGAGATAACTTGTCTTCCAGGATCCACAAATAAACCATTATAGTAAGAATTTTTATTGATTGCGATTATTATTTTTCAAAATAAAGTAGGTAAGTTTTAAAGGAATTTGTGTTTTGTTTCAATCTTAGTGCTGCAGAAAACGGCATAGACTCTTAGGACAAAGGTGAGCCACTGCCGCGATGAAAGTGTTAAAAAGCATTATTCATTTAAAACATTACATTGTAAAAAAAATATTTCACATATTCATTTCAAACTATAATATTTCAGTAAATTAATGAAAGCTGAATACTTATTGCTTGCAATAGACTCTTTATTGGAAAACGGCTAAGGCACTCATTGACTTAGTTGTTTGAAATCTACAAATTGGCAACTGAAATTGATCTCATTCAAGCTTACATAAATCAAAAAGTATTGCATTTAAAGCTCTTTAATAATCAAAATATCTTGCTGAATAATTAGAATTTTTTTAAAAGACTGCCAAAGAAAATTTTAGGAATTTATATAAAAGAATTAAAAATAAATATAACTTATTATGCAAATCCCATTTTCTTAATTATACATATAAATTGTTATCCATTTATAGTTAAGATTACTTTTATACATTTGCTGTAGTCATTTAAATGATAAAAGTAGCTTAATTATTTAATGATCTAGATAAAAATCACATCTGCAAAATTATATTTAATTTTGCAATTAATATCACAATTTTGAATAAAAGCTTTAGTTCAGAACATAGAATGATACATGTATATATACAACAAATTTTTATTGCAAACTTTCATTTTGATTTTTCACACCCCTCGTTTCTTCATTTTGTAACATTAGTAAATTGTTTTCAAGTTTTTGAACTTATTTTCAAGTGACAATCTACATATTTAATAATTAATTAGTCATACTGATTCATTTTATTTTTATCTCTCTACTATGTTTTTTAGTTTTACCTTAACAGGATGAGTGATTGATATTTCAATTTAAAACATTTCCTTAAGAGAACTTCATTCAAAAATAAACCAGTTATCTATCCTCTTTAACATCATGTGGTTTGTTAAAACCAGGTCAATCATTTGTCTGAACTGTTTAGAGGGTGTTTCAATTTTCCTCTTTCTCTTACTGCTTAGCAGGTAAACAGTCAACTGTTATCACTGTCTAATGACACATGGTAGTATCAATCGCAGACCTATAAAAAAGAGAAAGGTAGTATAGCTGAAAGTCTGATCCAGGAGAGTAGTTTCATGTCAAAACATAGTCCCCTAAAGATTGGTGAAATATTAAATTTCTTTAAAAATATTTTTCACCTAATGATAGAAAATGTAAAACTTGCATTCAATAAAAATGTATTTCCTAAACAACTAAATTTTGTAAAAGACAATATCAAAAAAAATTAATGATAGGAAAATTTCTACTAAAAATTAGTTTCAAGACAGCTCTTTTGTAAACAAATCATAATTTAAAGAAATTTCGAGTCATAGATGTACACCTGTAAATATTGGCTTATTATTTATGAAGAAAACAATACATATAAACCATAAAGTTTTTTTTAAAAAAATTCCATTTTACAAATTAAGCAAAGAACTGAGAATTATTTATTTCATAAGGTAAAATAGGTTTTAATATCAGTATAATTTCACAAGGTTAAAAGAAAATTAAATTAACATTTTTATATAAAAAGTATGTAAAGACTATTTAAGATAAGTAAAAAATCAATGAGTACTTTCATATTAACTCCATGCCAGTGATTTATGTCAGATTTTATGATTTATGCAATCTATTTTGTCTGTAGGAAGAGAAAGTATGTATGATATTGGCCTAAGGACAATAATTAAACATTTCATACATGTAAAGACATTACATTTCAGAAACAAACAAAAATTTGTTGAATTTTACAATATGAAGTTAATATCAAAGTATAAATCTATGATTTGGTCCTTTGCATGAATTCTTGTATTGAAGTTGTACCTAATAACACCTCGTGTATTGGATGCACCCTATCATCGTATTCAATTAATTCACATGTTTCATGGGAGTTTTTCCCATCTCTCAGCATTGATTTTAAACTTTCACAAAACAAATCTCTTTGAAAGCACATTTCTTTATCAGTTATTTTTCCATCTTCTTTGAATGTTAGTAAATGTTTCAAGGGTTGCGCATATTCCAAAGCACAACGAAAAAATTGTCCTCCAATATCTATTTTGTATACAGATATATTATATAACCTATTGCCAACTCCCCCATGGCACACCTCCAGAGGTGGAAGCTCTCGACAATGTTCTATGTAATCTGTATTATCAATATATTGTTGAATTATACAAGACTTCGGACAAAGAATGTATAGTTTATTTGGCAATTGAATCCCATGCTTGGTTTCATACTGTTTCCTACGTGTATCAAAATTTTGAGGTAAAATTTTGGTTAAGTAATTTTTGTAGTACCATATGGCTGCTCCATATCCCAAGCTAAGATTATTGATTGAAGTTAAGTAAGCAATTTCAGAATTGGTCAACTTTTTGAGATAGAAAATTCCAGTCCAAATAAGGAATGTAATTAGGAATGTCTGTAGATTCACAAAGATATAACTTTGCAAAGAAATTAATTCACACACGGAGCAAATGAAAACACAAAATGAAATCAAAAGGAATACACAGATTAACATAATTTCAACAATTGTAAAATCATCTTTCTTATACTGCTGAACGAAATGTACTTTACAATCACGAAACCTGTTGACAATGAAAAATAAACACAACCGTGATCTTTTAACAATGAAATAATTGAGAATTAAAAACGCAAAAATAAAAAGCGGGCATTCAAAGAAAACTAAAATAGTCGAAATTGCCAGTAAAAGTGTTGTTAGTAACATATTTTGAGTCAGATGTTATCTTCAAAGTGGGCAATATTTTAACACATGACATGCAATTTAGTTTTTTTTTTTGACAAAATAATGTAAAATTAGTTTATTTTTCAGTATCACAAATTTTTGCGCCCCTCTGTATGTTTAGAAACAGAACTTCGAAAGTCACACGAAAAGCAACACACATGTGGGCGACTATTTACATTTTGTTGTTTCAGTTCAACCAGATGCCTCCATTAGAGAGCTGTTAAATGAAATATCATAACTAATTTTTATACAAAAAGATTTTTGATTCAAATTTTTATAATTTTACCAGCATAATAACTTAATCTTAAAATATTTCAGAATGTTAGTCTCTGAGTTCTGAATAATTTTCACATTTGGTCACTTACAAAATGACATATACGGAAGATATAATCTGTTTTTAGAATCAAGATTTTTAAATTGGCAAAAATTGTAATATTTCTTAAGGACATATCTGAATATTTTGAACATGGAAACAGTTTTCTCCATGGCTATTATCTACTAACGCTTGGACTCACTGGAATAGCTAATCCTGAGTGGGCCCTGTATCAAAATTCCTCGAAGACCCTTTTTGGTGGACTTTCAATATTTTACGATTTTTCTTACACATTTTGGGGTTCCGTATCATTGATACGGTGATATCTACACCACTGCTTTGATTAAAGCTTTACTTTAAGCCACTAGCTATAAAGCCATAAGAATGCAACCCAAACCTATATATTTATCTAATAACGTTGGCAACAACTGTCATTCCTTTTAAAAATTATATTCAAAAATAAATGAAAACTTAAAGCTTTCTCATAGGTTCGTTTGACGTCATAGAAATCCTTCATTCTTATTGGTTGGAAATATAATTTTGCCGTTTTCTTGTAGGTTCGTTTATGGAAGTGACGTAATTTTCGCGTCTTTTCTGGGGAAAATAAAGTGTAGCTTGCATTGTCTGTGGGTATTCCGAGTTTTTGGCATTCTGTACTAAGTGCTGTGTTGCCTAGTATTTCGTACCGCGTTCTGCTGTAAATCATGTCTGGTCGTGGAAAAGGAGGCAAGGGATTGGGAAAAGGTGGTGCTAAACGTCATCGAAAAGTTCTTCGAGATAATATCCAAGGTATCACCAAGCCTGCCATCCGTCGTCTTGCTCGCCGTGGTGGAGTGAAGCGTATTTCTGGTTTGATTTATGAAGAAACCCGTGGTGTATTGAAAGTGTTCCTTGAAAACGTAATTCGTGATGCTGTAACCTACACCGAGCACGCCAAACGAAAAACCGTAACGGCTATGGATGTAGTGTATGCTCTGAAACGTCAAGGTCGTACCCTGTATGGTTTCGGTGGATAACTTCTGTTTTCTTGCATCTTTATCAATTCATTCCATCATCGGCTGTATATCAAGCTTCCAGAAGTTCTGTGACTTAATTTAACGTGGTGAAAAAAATCTTCAATTTTTAACTCTAGAATTTTTATTTTATGTAATGCATATTCCACCAAAATTGTATTTGACGACATTTTTATTACTTTAAATGGGAAAATGAGTGTGTCAACTAAATCGTTGGAAGCTGTCATTTCTCTTATCAGACTTGTGTTTTCTTTTTTAAGTATTTTAAATAAATGTGTTTGATTATTCCAACTCGAGTTTGTCTTATTGAGTTAAAAGTGTTTGAAAAATTTGTTTATGACTTTGAAGTTAAAATGCAATCTGATCACAATGTTTGTATGTGTATATATTGTCTTTCTTTCTCTGTAAACTTGATATTTCGGAGTAATTAAAGAGTTATATTTCATTTGAAGGTAATCTGAAGATTCAATAGAATGACTTGCAATTTTATTTTGGAAATGCTTTAAGCTACATTTAAAGTAAATAGTCAAGATAAAGAATCCCAAGTATATAAAGGGTTTCATACGTTGGTGTACTTGTTTACAAACTGAATATCTTGACATAAAGTTAATTGTAAATATTGAATAATTTCAGTGAAGTATTTTGTGTCTAATGTACATGTTTAAGACAATGTTTTCGTACTAGAATTTCAAAGTAGTGAAGAGGACTTGAAATTGTGGATGCACTTTTTTATTTAAAAACTAAGGTCTACCTAAATATGTACTCTTTAATCTTAATGTCTTAAGGGAGATTTAAGGAGTTTGGCATATATTGCTATAAAATTTTGGTAATGAACTGCTACATTAAATAATATGGGTACATGTTTTTTATATACTTAAAGTGTTGGCAAATTTCAAAGTACATAGAAGTGAGGAAAATTGAAATATAGCCTCTTGGTTGCTTTGGTGCAAAAGTTGCATCATTAATTTGTTTTGAACCTATAAATTATATATTGGATTTAATTTACTTCAAGTGTTTTGTTAAAGAAGGGGAGGGGGTCTGTCTGGTTCTTGAGTACTAAAGCTATTGGGTGCAAATTTATGTTGTAGACAAATCAAGCACTATCGTGATGTATGTAGATAATGCATTATACAGTTACGACTTTCTAATGGTAATTATTTATCATTGCAGATGAATTTAACTAAAGGAAATCTAAAGCAGTGGCTTTACATGTTGTCTGTTAACTTTGTCCTGAAAATATATTTTGTTTTGGGAAACTGATTATTTATATAGATTAGTAGTTTTGAAAGCAGAAAAAGTCGAGCTAGCTAGTTAACCAATTAATCTCTGCAAGTCTTAAGATTCCAGTAATGATGTGTTTAAATATGTTCACATTAAAAGTAATTTTTTTATTAGAATTAATGAGTGAATTAAGAATCTATATCCCAAAAAGTTTTTATAAAAAATCTTTGTCCTTTACAATTTTGACAATCTGAAGCAATTTAAAAGCCATTCTTATAACTTCAGATTCAGTGGTAAAATCTAAAGGAACAATTAGCCGATTGAATGTTCTATTTGTATTAAACTGAATGATTTAAATGAATACATGAAATGTATTTGTTGGGTTTTGATTGAAACAAAAGTTTTGTTACTTGCATATTATGCCGTCAATCAATTTCTCTTAAATCAAGAGGGGTTACTAATTGTTATTGTGTGGGAACTATTGGCTGTACAACATGGCATTTGGAATGCCTTTTGATTGGGGGGGGGATGAAATTATTCAACAGTTATAATACAAAAAAGTACCATTCTTCTGAAATTGTCAAATCGGCCACTAGTCCGCCAAATTTTGAAAAATCGTCAACTTAGCGCGTTTTTACGCTGCTATCCAACTTCTTCCTCACTGATACAAATTCATGAGGATTACCAGATTAGGCGCATTTATCGATTTGGCGGGATAAGTGGCCGATTCGACAATTCAACCTAATTCTTTATTGGAAGGGCAGAATATGAATGTGTGAATTGGACAGAAGTTGTATTTTTCCTTTTTAAAATCAAATTGGCTATTTAAATCTGCATGAGTTCCATAATCCCTCAAGCTTTTTAATTAATGTTTTATCTATCCCTTGAATTACGAATAGATAACCTTTAACACTGGAGGGCCTTATTAAATTCACTCTAATCAGTGGGCCACACGACTCAAATAATGCAGTCAGGAAATTGGGAGGTTTGTTGTGCAAAACTACAACTGATTCTAAGGGAAGAGATAGTGTTTCAAAACATTGAATTAAAATATTTTTAGTGTTAAAGATAAAAGTCCACCTTTTCTTCTGAAAACTTATGAGATTTTATGCATAATCAGATTTTTTTTATTTAAGAAACGAAAAATTTGTCATGTCATTTTAAGCAAATTTTACCTTAAATGGATTTCAATAAAATGTTTAAAATATCAAGAATAGCGAAAAAAATGGCATTTTTACGACAAATTAGCAGACTTACTTTTTCCTCGGATTCAAACAAAGGGCCATTAAAATGCCTTCAGCAGGCTTTTTGTGGCACACGCATTGAAAACCCCTACCTCAAATAAAAAGATTTATCTGAAACATCTGTTGACTTATCCAGGGCCAAAGAGAACTAATTTTTGTCACACAAGTAAATGCATCTTTTGTAACATCATTTACTCTTTAAGCTATAATATATGGTGACAAGCTGATGCTGTTGAAGAAATTGACTATTTTTTGGTATTGTAGTGTTTCTGCTGTAGACAAATGATTACTTTCTGAAGCTCTATTCCAAATTTACTTTCTCCCAATTCCATAAGCTCTGATACATATCAAATAAAGGGGTAAAATCTGTTGACGATCAATATGGTTATGTTGGTATGTACCTAAATCAGGAAAGTTGCCTTTACTTTATTACAATTCAAAAATCTGAGGCATATTTGCTTTTGTCAACATATGTTTGAGTCAAAGAGAATCAAGCATTTGACAAAACATTTGTCTAACATATTAAAAGAAAATTTGGTACTAGTGTCACTACAACAAAATTTGCTCCATGTGAATGACATCAAATCAACAAAGAATCTTAGGTGTTTGAAGAAAAATTATTCTCGTGGCACCATTTTTCCTGCAGTGACACTAATGCATTAAATACCAAAACTTTATAACTGCCAGCTGAACTTAATTTATACTATACAAAATAATTTAGCATTCCTGTTAATCAAAGTTATTTCTGCAGTGCCGTTGTTCATTACCAATGAGAATATGAAACAAGATTAATTCAAAAAATAATTTTATTAGGCTTACATATGAAGAAAAAGATAAAATTCAACCTAAACAAGGCAGCACAATACTCAAATATCTCAAGAAATGCTGACAACCTTACAGTTATCTCAGGACAATTCCTTTATTTTAAAATAATTTTACAGCAGATTTATAAATTGTACTATTTGTTACACCAGTCACAGATAGTTAGCAAAAAATCCAAATCACCGGTTTTATTAGGCTCACATTTATTTTTGATGTGTGCTAAAATAATTGCACCAAGTGTTCACAATATACATAAAATTAAATGTATATTGTGGTTAATTTATATTATTATTGAATATCATTCCTCTACAAAATCAGGACAATTAATGTAATAACGTAGAAGGAAAATTATTACTTTCATGAAAATATGAATTACAATGCATTTTGATATTAATTCCATTAAAAATTCACAAACTTAAAAAAATTCCTTGTATACATTAGCAAACAAAATATATTATTTTAATGAAGCCAAATTTTAGCTATAATTCAGGTTACTTATTAATAATAATTGAACTATTTGGTATATGACCATAAAAAATAAAGCCTGGACAATGCTGTGAACTTCAGCTAGTTAATAAGGAAATTTATATTAAGTAATATGAAACTGAAATATAAATTTAATACTTTACTTGAATTTATTATTAAATATAACTTTTATGGTATTTTACTCAGGTATATATTTTGTGCTTGAGGAGACATGGTACGATTTGAACAAAAATCATTGATTTAATGGTTTTTGCAATTTTTTTACTTGTAAACAATGTATATGGATTACATAAAACAGATTTTGTTCTCGAAATAATAGCATTTAACTTTTTAAAGTACTACTCCTTCTACAACAATTGATGTAAACACATGAAATTTAATTTAAGTCAAGCTATATATAACAAAGGTTGGGATGCCTAGCATTATTGGATATGTAAAATACTTTCTTTTCTGAATGCTTATTGAAAATTCCTTGAAAAAATGTGCAAATTCGAAATTTAATTATTTTTTTAAAAAATAAGTATTGCTTTGATTTAAAAATGCATACCAACTTTTGTTATTTGTATTATTAGCAATAGATAAAAAAAAAATTCAAAGCATTAAGCAAAACAGAAAAAAAAAGCCTTGGCATTTTAAATGAAGATAAATTAGTTATTTTTTTCTTTCTGAGAAAAATCTGTTTAAAGTTTTTGTCATTGGGATATGAATAAAAACTGTCATAACTCTGAACTTTTTGACTTAAAGCTTTCAAATTTTGTGATTATAGAAAATCAATAATTTAGACTAAGAAAAATTTTATTTGAATTTTTGATCGATTTTTGTCAATTGAATCATGTTGTATCCCCTTAAACAGTATGGGATACATTATTGCAATATTTATAGTAACTGTTGTGGAAAAGCATAAAAAACTGGCTTGTGGATTTTATGAAAATATTATTAGGATCGCATAAAATAATCAGAATTCTTGTAGATAAAAAATCATAAGTAAATCCTTTTTCATTACTGATTTTAAAATATTTCTTAGATATTAATTGACAAAACATATCTGAAAGGCTGTTTCAACATTTAAACTATTAGATCTAATTTTATGTTTGTGTGTCATTTTTTAATTACTTTTGAAGAAAAAATAAGAATAGAAGTTATGTTCTGATGTCAACCTTTTCATCTGAAGAGGCTTCCAGCTTACAAAACATATTGGCCAAGGTTAGCTAATTTTGTATTGGGTAGAAATGGATGGAATTTCTGTTTAAAGCAGAATCTCAAACATGAGTATTTTACTTATTTAACATTCATCCAACAATTAAAAAATACAAAAATTGATTCATCAAATAAATTTAAAGCATTGCAAAATTATTTTAGTTATGAATTCCTCAAATGAAATCTAGACAAATCAATACAAGCTTCAATTTGGAAATTTTACATTCTAGTTGATCTCATGTGTTTTTTATAATTTAAGACTTGCATTAATTTTGCTCTTACTAATGTAAGAAATGTTAAAAACTGGTTTGATGCTTGTGTATACAAAGTAATATCTAGCAAATATTTTTCTTTAAATACCACTTTATAACAATATTTGTCTAAGAATAACTATAATGAAAAAAATATTTTCCTTAAAGTTAAAATTAAAGTTTAGTCAATTTTTATTTTTACTCTTCAAATTCTCATTTTATAATAAAAACTGAAAATTTTTGACATGAGAATAATTCCATAGTTAAGTTTCAATAAGATATTTTAATTAATATATATCATACTGGGACATCAAAATAGATTATTGCTAATATATCTTCATTTAAAAATATAATCAAATGATGCCTGAATCAATTCTTTCTAATCAGATTTTTAAGAGATTTGATAACCTTATTTGAATTATCTTGGGACAAACATTTCCTGCTTTGTAAACCATTAGAAAAATAATACAAGAGCGATTTACAACCAAATTTGATTAACTTTTCCAAAAATTTTGATTACCTAATGAGTATAAGAAATATATTTTCCCATACACAAAAACAATCATACAAAGTTAATTTCGTTACAAAATATTACAATACTTTTCTCCTTGAAATTTTATACTTAGCTCTTGAAACAGTGAAAATTTCTTACTCAAATTCTGTGTATCTAGATGGAAGATTCAATTTTCATAAAGCATTTAACTACAATGATATCCACAATATACCTGAATACTAATTTTTCAGTAATACAAGACAAAAAAATAAATATATGATAACTTGCATATGAAATCTCACAATTTACAAGAAATTTCACATTAATTATCAAGGCAATACAAACAAAATTATAGAGATGTTTCAGTTTTCTTTCAATTAACTGCAGCTACACAAAAGGATATTAGAAAATATCCTTATAAATTCTTCAACTGCAAACCAGTTGGAAAAAACAATGGTGCTAAAATGCCATTCTCATGAATTTTTTTTTAAAAAAAGATCATAAAAATCCTTTTTTTTTCTTTCTTTTTCACTGGGTTTTTAGCAAAATCAATTTGAGCCTATGTGGTTTATAACTCTATTACAAGACTATTAGAACCTTAAATATTGTATTCAAAAAGTAAAATACTTCTTAATAGGAAAAATATATCCCCAAATTATTTTTAAAAAGATACAACTGTTTAGTATAGTTGAACTTCTTAATTTAAACATTAATACATTTTTAAATACAAGTGATAGCAAATATTAAAATTCTCTTATGCTTCAAATTATTTGAAATTGTTAAAAAAAATTATTTTTCATGTTTACAGAGTGTCCCCAACCCAGTGTTCTAAAAGATGATGCTAAATTATTAAAAATTATATATTGGTACTAAAAAGGTTGTAGTTTCTGAATTTTTACTTTATTACAAATCATGTTAAATAATCAAATTATTTTCGGAGCGATGATTCAATAAAGTATCTTTTACTGATTTTAAACCTGAGATAGATCGAATGGTAGTGAATGACTCGGAACAAATTTTCTAATCTCTTCAACAATATAACATTAGAATTGAGTACACGACCATATGTTATATCACAGATAATTAGTTCTGTGAAGCCGCCTACAAAATAATATAGTAATTCTCAACAAATTTATCATTTAATTTTCCTACAAGTCATTTCGAAAATCCGCAAACGTATTTTTAAGAGCACCGTGTTCACGAATCTCAAAACGAAACGAAAACCAAAACTATAAAATGTAAACAAACATTATCCTTTCAAAACAATGCGAGTTCCGCAGTTGACTTGTTTTCAAGTGCAAAATCTCTGTTTTTAATATCTCAGAAACAAAGAAAGTAATGAAATCCGATTTGTCAACCAATATTTCGATATTTAAATTAATTATTTTTTTTTAACACGTGAAGCTTAATTTCCATAAACTGAAACCAGCAGAGGGCGCGACGCCACAGTTCGCATGCGTCGAATCCGAAACCTTCAGTGATTGGATGATTTTGCGATCCCTTGGTAAGTTATAAAAGGCAGATTTCTACAATTTTTTTTTATTATCTCTTCACACTCTGAAGTAGTTGACTGACGACCGAATTGTATTTTTTGAAAGCTTTTTAGCCCCTCTAAGATCTTATTTCGAATATGTCTGGACGAGGCAAAGGTGGAAAAGTGAAGGGAAAGAGCAAGACTCGATCCAGTCGTGCTGGATTACAATTTCCAGTTGGTCGTATCCACAGACTGCTGCGAAAAGGAAACTATGCTGAACGTGTTGGTGCTGGGGCTCCTGTATATTTAGCGGCCGTTTTGGAATATCTCGCTGCTGAAGTGTTGGAGTTGGCTGGTAATGCAGCTCGAGATAACAAAAAAACTCGTATTATTCCTCGACATCTTCAGCTAGCCATCAGAAACGACGAAGAGTTAAACAAACTACTCTCTGGAGTGACGATTGCACAGGGAGGTGTATTGCCTAATATTCAGGCTGTTCTGTTGCCCAAGAAAACTGAGAAGAAGGCATAAACTATCATTTTTTCGAACTGTTCTCAAAAATTCATTATCATTCCAACACTGTTTTATTTCAACATACATTGCGTGGGTTTCTTTTATTACAGAACTTTTGTCGTTGTGTATTTGACATTGTGGCTTGTGTAAACGTGTTATATAGTTCTAATAAATAAGTATTGAAATTTATCATTTGAACTGCTTCTAGTTAAGGATAATGTAAACATAATGCTGCAATTCTGGAAAATTTGAATAATTTTTAGGAAATAAGTGTCTTGTGAGCGGTAACCACTTAGTTATGCATAAATTTGTCAAGTTACGTTTAGTAAATCTTAAGCTTTTATGTATTTGCAAGCTTCATTTTTGTTCCAAGTTTTCCTGAATGGTATGTGTAAATTTCAATTGATGTTATGACTGTGTGCTTATTAACTGAAACCAAGTTTTAATTTCGCTATTCTTAAGCTGATCAAAAAATGTTAAATTTAGTACTTGATTCGATTTCCAATTTAGTTCTACATATGCTATAAAGTTAACTGTTTTCACTCATAATATCTGTTTTTATGAATAGCTAAATTTCATATAAAAATTAATACTAAATTTTAATAGTGAACTTGGTTAGCTTGTATCATTAGAGAATTGTATTCTTAATTTATATTCTCATGTATTTCGTTAATATTAATTACAATTGAAACTTGATACTACCCATTAATATTTTTTTATTAAGAGATACTAAATGTATTGAAATATTAACTTATTTATGTGGAACATTATGTTGCAATTCTTCAAATACTAGTTAACTTGATTTTCAACTTGGATAGCATATACTTGTAACGAATAGTTATTCTTCATATCGCTTTCTTATCTAAAAGTTTCAAAGAAACATTCTTTCTATTAAGCTAAACGAGTACATGCAAGAAATTCGTAACGTTGGGTTTTGATAAATTTGTCTTAAGCTTTATGAATGTGAAATTAGATATACAAAACCTTCTAAAAATTGGGATTGAGACAATTTGTGACAGAAATGCATATTGAACTTATGGAGTTATTACATGGTGACTTTAATTTATTTTCAATCAATGTATTGAATGAAATCCTTTCTACAATTAATAGCTCAATATAATTTAAGTTCTCAACTTTTACTTTAATTTTCGAAATAATTTTGTATGTTTAGTTGCAGCATTTCTAATATTTGAAGTGAAATTTTACATTTTTAAATTTATTAAAAGGAATTTTCAAAGATAATTAAGAAAATCTGAATGTATTAAATTTTTGTGCAATATATCTGAATAGTCCCTATATATTAACTGCATATTTTAATTTTAAGGTCAAGGAAGTAATTAACTTATGCTTAAAACTTTAATGGATATTGCCTAATTAATGAATCCATAATTTAATCTTAAAATAACTCGACAAAAATGGGCAGATTTATACTTGAATAATTTATGTACAATGTCCAGAATAATGGCATAGACCAAGAGTAAGCTGAAATAGAGGAGAGAGGAGCTACAATGACATTTTTCTCAGTTATTATTCTGATTAGGAAAGAATTTAATACTTATTTTTACATTATCTGTTTTTAATGTAATGGGTTTTCAATCTTGGGATGTTGTAATGGATTTACTAGAAAATTTTATTTTTTGTGAAATTAAGATAAAAGCCAATTGAAACTCTATAAATATTAAAACTGAAACCCATTCAATTTATAGATTAGTTTTAACTTTTCATTTAAATATCTAAACTTTTAAGAAATTTTGTTAAATATTAAGACTCTTTCAAAAAAACACTATTAGTTAAATCTTGCAGTAGGACTTTTATAATATGTTTATAGAGTTATTGTATTTCTTGGTTGTAAATTAAGAACAAATTCTAAAATGTTTAATATCTTATATATTTTTAACAAAAATTGGTAATAAATCAAATAGAAACACTCGCAATACAAGTAATATTGAATTCCTCGGTTTTATTTTTGTAAGTTCATTACCTGTAGTTAATTTGTTTTATAGAAAATTCATTGCCTTGATTTTTCTTGGTACAGATTCTACAAATAAAACTCTTAAAAGAATCTTCAACTGTCAGTAAAATAATTATTAAAATATCAAAAAATAAAACTTAATTTTTTTTTAGTGTTTCATTAAAATTTTTATAGGATCAGATGTGGTTATACCACACAAGAGTTATGTCTTTTGGCTGGCTCTCTTAAAATAAAATTATATTGTGTTATCACCTTATAACTCCATGATGGTTATTTGAAGAGCATTCTAAAACATGGCAGTTAAATTATTTAATGTTTATAAAACTCAATATCTTAGAGACTAAGTTTATAAGCTAAGATTATTATTTTTTGCTTAGTATACCTCTGGATAGAAAGTTAACATCTCGTATTTATATGGGGGAGACAAATATATTAAGTGTATATCTTAATTTTCATTCCTGAACAAAGATATCCCTTCAAAGAGAAGTCTTTGTTCAATATTCGGTTGAATTGTCGAATCGGCCACTTATCCTGCCAAGTGTTTTTTCGCCAAAGTGATAAATGTCCAAATCTGGTAACCCTTGTGAGAGAGAAGCAGTGAGTGGCGTAAAAATGCACTAAGTTGGCGATTTTTCAAAATTTGGCGGACCATTGGCCGATTCGACAATTTCACCATGACTTACTTGGTTATTCTTGTAAATAGTTTTTCTGCCTTGAATTAGATGTGAAAATATTAATGCCGGAAAGAGTATAACTTGCTCAAAATTGCGAAGGCTTGGATAATTTTTTTTAAACTGGCTCTGTACAAAATGAAGTTAAGTTTTATTTTATTTTTTTCCCTTCTTTTAAGATAGTGTTTTTATAAATTCATTAGACTCAGAATTATGTTTTAGATTAAGACTGTCTTAGAAGAATGCCATGGAACAGCCCTTAACTTGGAATGTATGTTTTGTATGGGAAAAACGTCTAGTTTTTGTTTCTAATACAAAATCTATTTTTCATATGACAGGCTTCAATTTAGACTTCTATAAATATTTTAGTTTTCAATTTAACAGATTAAAATTTTTAATATTGCAGCATTAAAGGCACATGCATTTTATACTAGAAAAAAAAATAATTAGCATAATAATTGACTAATAAAATATGCTACTCTCTCTATAAGGTAATGAAGTTGTACAAAATATAACAATTAAGTTTTAATACTTATCTATGGGGGAAAAACTTGCTTAATTTGTTTTATTCATTATACCAGTAAAAGAAAGTCTTAAAAAAAATAACTTGCTCGCAATATCTACATTATTGAAAATGTTCAATAATGTGGTTATAGAAAAGTATGTTTGTATTAAGTTTGTAAGTTATAAATTTTTTAAGTGGCATAATTTTTCTGCTTGGTGTACTACTAAATTGTTTTATTGATATGCAGTATAATGACGAGATCTCTCTATTCCTTTTTTTTTTAATAATAAAACTATGCTCTTTAATACAGTTATTTGAAAATTGTCGAATTTGGACTTCAAAGACAAATCTACTGGTTAATATATAAAAAAAAACATTCAAGATCATTTTATGAAACTTTTTTAATGGCTTTTAAGAAATTATTTCCACCTTGTAGTTGTAAGTCCTCATTCTAAAAACTGTAATGCAGAATATATATATTGGAACTACCAATTGTACACAAAGGTGAGGGGTTGGTAGGTTCAACCCTTTTCCTCATAGGTCCCAACAAATTTTTAATTTTCTCTATATAGATTACCCCTCTAAATTAAGTCTTATTTTTTGGGATGTAATCTCCCATAAGAGAAGTCTGGGGACTAACACAAAAAATTCAAGTGTCTGTCAAAAGCTGACTGCCCACCTGACTGGAATATCTGTCCATGCACCTCAGTGTCCAAGGTCATGAAAACTGAGGAAGGTACAGAAGGCCTTGGCCCTCTATGGGCTGTTTGCATCACTGAGTTTATAGTTTAGTCCATCAAAAGTCTCTTGCCTTGGTGTTTGTTACGCAGAGATAACAGACATCATCAAATAAAAGCCATCATACTCTGGAGTGGTGTTAATTCAAACCTAGCCACAAACGTGAAAATCAGTTTTTCATGGGAGAAATTATTTATTTCATATATAATAACTATGTGTAGTATGAAATCTTAAGAAACTATATATATATTTTACAATAAATTAATTCCAAATTTTCTCTTTTTTTTTTTTTAGTGTCTTGTGTGCAACTGGATTATAGTTAAAACTTAAGGGAGGGGGAATGGTCGGGTATGTGTATTTTACTAAAGGAAAAAGCAAGTTAGGATTATATAAAAATGGATTGTTTTTTATGATTTATCTAAATGTTCTCGTTAACATAAATCATTTTAATATATTGCATTTATTACAAATCTTCATTTAAAAATTCTTATCAGTAATGTATGAGGATAAATTTTTTTATAGCTGTCGGATATGCAACATATATATTATCTCTTAACTTAAAATATTTGAAACAAATAGTACCAAAAGAGATTTTTTTCACTAATATGCAGAAAAGAAGTTGATTTTTTATCAATGTTTATTTAAATTTTCTTTTAAATACTTCTTTATAACTTTAATAAGTTAATCCTATAGTTTATTAATATTTTAATTTTCACTGAGGCATTTATTTAAAGAGTGATGTTCATAAATACAGTACGATTTTTTTGTGTTTAATTTAATTTTGAAATGAAAATTAAAAGGAAACAAATTATTAGACTGACCACCTGACCAGAACATCTATTCAGTGCTCAGTTACGAAAACTGAGATGGACAGAGTAGGGGCCTTGGCCCTCTAATGAGCTGTTGCGCCTCTGAGTTTAATTATAAGAAGTATATAAAAGGGGTTGTTTGATATTACAACTTTTTTTTTAGATATTTAAATTTCAAATACAGCAATGTTCAGCAAAGAAATATACATAGTCAAAATATTTATCTCTTTAATATACATATTTTTTTTAATTTACCTATTTTTTTACATTAACTTGGTTTTCCACATTAAAAGTATCTTGAGAATGAATTAGTGATATTTCAGATTAAAAATAAAGAATTAAAAGTTTAGTAATAATTCTAAATAGCTTTTTATTGGTCTTTTTAGAATTTCTTAATATTTATATTTTTCACAGATGTATTACAATGCAAAAAATTCACAAATTCTTTACATTTTAACTGACTGTCACATAACTGCTGTAAATGGACACACACAAAGTCAAACCTTTATTTTTAAAAAATTTAAATAGAAGAAATTTTAGTTTTTGTTCACAAAGTACTCCTCTGTTTTAAAGATTCATTTCAATTTCTTTCTTTCCACTGTTAAAAAATAATGCAAAACTACTGGACTTCACAACAAAAAAGCAATCAATCTGCTGATCCAGATTTTTTTATTTAAAAGGATTTCAGATTTTTAGATATTGTAAGACATCTAGTAAAATTTTATAGATGATTTAGTAGTCTTCCATTTCTTTTGTAACTTTTAAGATTAACAATTAAAATCAGCTGAATATCATGATCAATAACTCACCAAGAAAGTTACATTTTTAATGAAAACACTGATCTTTGCATTCATGTCAGGATTAATTCATTTATGATAAATTTGATATTTCTAGAGATGAAACAATATTAAGCTCAATCCTAAGAATTCATTCACACAAATAAAATTTGAAGAAACTGACCTCAGCTGCGGTGTAACAGAGAATATTAGGCCCCCCCCCTGAAAAACTCAGGTTTTGGGCCCCCTAGAGTCTACGCCACTGGGCCTCGGACGTTAGTAAATTGATGATATAATGCTTTGAATATTATATTTGAAAATACTCAACTTTAGATTTAAAATGAGGTATTGAAATGAGTATTTATTTTACTGCTATATCAGTTCTGTATCAAAATTTAACATACCACTCTAAATTAGTATGTTGACAATTTTTAAAGGCAGTTCTGTGGTTCTTACAGAAATTTTACTTTAATAAATACTGTGTATAAAATTTTTAAAAATTATAAAAATTTCTAGTCTAATACATTTATTACCTAGTTTGGTACCCAACTGAGAGTATACTAAAATTTAAGAGACCAATTTAAACTTCTTTTATACTAAAAAAAGTAATGTATGCAAAATAAATTTAAAGGCCAAAATTATATAATTGTTTTTAAAATTTTATTTTCATAGATTAAGGGGGGAATGTATAGGAAATGAATTATTGAATGGTCCACAAATTTGACCCTTAAAATAAGTAAACCCCTAAAAGATGATGGAAAATTCCATTTTTTTAATTCAAATTTTTATAAAAAAAATATGCAATATTTTAATAAGATAATTTTATTAATCACTTTTATTCTAAAATTAAAGATCTCATTTAAACTTGATTAACAAATAACAAAATAAAATAAAATTGATATTCTTCAATATAAACTGGGGGCGATCGGTGTAATGACAGTCTTTTAACAGGTAATTGAAATGCTTTGAAAAACATCAAATAATGCTTGGCATATACTGTAAAAAAGAAAATGATTTATACCTGAAAGATTATCTTCATTTAATTCTTTGAATTACTTCATACCTAGTTGCTCCTCAATTATAATATTACACAATAACTTTCAAATCATTTGCAGTATAATTTATACAGTTTAAGAAAGTAGCAAGTCCGGCACATGCTCTTTTATTTTCCCGCTGGATGGGATTCCATACTTAAGAATCCTCTTATCCCTTATTTATTTTGGACGATTCCGAAGTATTCCATTTGCTGAGGTTTGCAGAAATCTTAACCTGACTAACCAATTAGAAAAGCTAGCACAAGGAAAAGGAAAGAGCTAGATCTGTTTTAGCTCCATTACATTTTTCTTAATCTTGTACATGTTTTAAAGTATTTTTTATACCAAAACTGAACCAGGCACAAACAATCAACAGCAAAGATAGAAGCCTCAAAAAAAAAAAACCAGTAACTACTATGGTTTTTGTTCAAATTGGAAAAAAAAATTGAAATAGTGAATGTAGTTCTTCGAAGTATACAGTCATTATCACATCCTCGTATTGCCCATCTGGTTGTCACGTACGTTCCTTGTAAATTTCATTCATTTTTTATTTTCTTTCTCGCATTTTTAAAAACTTTGGTTTTTTTTATTAACTTATTGTTGGAATACGTTGCCGTAGTAGCCATGTGGTTATGGTCGTGAATTCGTGGTCAACATAGTTTCTGTCGAGTCCTAAGACCCGCCACGTAGATGAATTGGTACACTAAGGGTCGGCAACCTATGGCACGCGTGCCACATGTGGCACGCAGTGCAGTTCTCAGTGGCACGCTACAGTACTCTACAAATTTGTCAATTTTTGAGTGGTTAGAAGTTGATCAATTTGTGATGGGCCTTCTTGACAAACATCTTCAAAATTATGGACGTTTAAGGAGTTACGAAAAAATTTGAGAAACAATTCAAGATAAATTTACAGCTATTTTGTAAATTATTGAATGTCGTTGCTGGAGAGATTTAATTGTTTGAAGAGAGAAAATTGCACGTACTCTCTGCTTTCCGCTTTGGGTTTTACATATCTAAGAAAGAATTCTTTCATCATATTAAAAATATTTTGAGTCTGCAAAGAAATTGTTTTGCAAGTGATTGCTCAGAATCGTGTCAAATTGAAAGGGACAAATAATCCTCCCGATGTTGTGATACGAAAGTAGAGCGATTCGAGCACTAAATTCGGATTAAAATTTTTATTTATCTTTTTATTTAACCGTAATGAAGGGAAATACTTATATTTTATGTTTTCATTTTCTTATTTAAAAAAAAAGTTTAAAATACTTAATATATGTACAATTTTAATAATTTTTTTATTTTTGTTGAAAAAATAGTTATATTTTATATTGTATTGTTACGAATTTTGTATAAAATAATGTAAATGATTTGGATGTGCAATGCCTTTATATTACTCTATATTTATTTCATGTTAAGATTGTAATATTCACAAGCAAGCCATCTCTTACGTTATAATGGCAATTCAATGGGAACTTGGCGAAATATTGGCGATAGAACCAAGTTGGCATCATTTTTGGCGACCAATTTGGCGAGTTCGGGACCCTCTGGATTCTTCTAGAAATTAGTAGAAAAATCCACTAATTTCACGATCTGTGGCGCGAGCGCATCTTTCGAGAAATTTCGGCCTCTGCTATAAATAGAGAGAGACGCGCCGCAACAGTCAGCCTGATTTCAACCAGCGAGTAGGGAGCACTGTTTTGATTAGCGATTGCCTTGAACTTAATCAGCTCGGCTGTGCTTGTGAATAATCATTTACATACGTGTATTTAGACACTGCTTATTGTGTCTGAGTGCTGTTGAAGGTGTGAAATCCTTCTGTTATTTATTCAGTGAACTTTGCTGTTGAATCCTGTATTTTTAAGGATTGATTTACGCTAATAAATACGCATCGTTCGCAAAGAACTGTCTTGTTGCTTACGACTGCTTTTGCATAAAATCCTCGAACCCCGATCTACGTAACAGTTTTCTTTTATGTTGTCTCCTTCTATACTCTCAAACTCAGTGGCGCAACAACCCATGAGGGCCAAGGCCTACTGTGCCCATCTCAGTATTCGTGACTATTGAGCGCTGGGGTGCATGAGCAGATGTTCCGATCAGGTGGTCAGCCTGAAGCGAAACCCTCAGTGTTTGGTCCCCAAGTAAGCTTGTTTCTCATTTTATCGACCCACTGATGGGATGAAAGGCTGAGTCAACCTTGCCCAGCCCGGGGTTTGAACCTCGGACCTGTGGTGTGGAAGCGCGATGCACTAACCATTCAGCCACTGGGCTTCTCTCCTTCTATACACCGATAGGAATTCACAGCACTGCTTTTGATGCCGAAATTGCAGCTATACGTATTGCTCTATCTCAACTTCTTTGCCACACAGATCGTGTTTCAAGAGTAGTCATTCTATATGATTCAAGGGCGACCCTCCAAGCAATATCTTCTACTGAGGCACCTTTGTCACAGGATATTCACAAATGTCAACTGTTAATTGGCGATTTACTTCAATGCAATATTGGCATTGCCATGCAATGGATTCCGGCGCATTGTGGCATTAATGGGTATGAAAATACCGATTGCTTGGCGAAGAAAGGGACAAAAATATTTCAAACCTCTAACAATACAGTTCATTTTTATGGTGCCAAAAGAATTATAAAGAAATACTACAGAGAGCACCTTGGTCTAAATTCAACCAAAGAATAAACAATTATAATTTTAAAAAAACTAAAGAACACGCTTTTATACTGAATCTAACTAAAAAGTAAAAAAAATAATTCTTTATTTAAGAATAAAATGATGAACGAGAAAATTAATGTCATTGGGGTAAAAGCGTGGGGTTTATATATATATATCAATTGTTATAGTTTCTAACTTCTTTCAATTCCGAAATTGCACCCCACGCTTTTACCCCAATGACATTAATTTTCTCGTTCATCATTTTATTCTTAAATAAAGAATTTTTTTTTTTTACTTTTTAGTTAGATTCAGTATAAAAGCGTGTTCTTTTTTTTTTTTTTTTAAATTATAATTTATTTTTCATGCTTTAGATCGATTTACAATAAAAGCGTGTTTTTTAGTTTTTTAAACTGTCATTTATTCATTGTTGAATTTATCCTTGAGTTTGATATTTGGAGCCAGAATAACGTGGCTGCTGGAATAAGTCTTGCTCTTCAATGGATTTTAATTAAAGGGTCTGAAGTGTATTTATTCTCTCCGTTTAAGGGGCCTCGGATGAGTCCCGTATCGTTATATTAGATTAAGTCTCAAAAGAACAGGTCAAACAAATAAACTGTGTGCTAAGAAGAAAAAAAGTTCGAATTAAAAAAAATTAAGGTACCCTGTTTTTATAATGGACTAAAAAGTATAAAATTCCTCCTTTTCGTTTTTTTCCCTTCTTTTTTCACATTTTCATGCATTGTCTTCCACTTCTGAGATATGGTCCAAATTTCAAGTCTCTAGCTCATCGGAAAGTCACACAGTTTAAAATCAAATATTCTCACCTTTTAAACGTATTGCTATAATGTTAATTCGTATCATTACTTCTAAACGTATTACTTTATAAAAATAAAAAATATTTAGCAGTTAAAACATAAATTATTTTTTTCACATACAAGCCTTTTTTTTTTTTTTTTTCATTTTCAGAAAAATGTTTATATTATAGTAAGAAATTGATAGCACACACCCACCCTCCACTTTCTCACATACAGAACACATTTTTGGTTTGTTTTATTTTTATAAACAGCAAGCGTATTAATTAAAAACACTCCCTGTAGGGTTACGCTTTTTTCTTTTAGTCGCTAAATCTGGAATTAGTCGCCATATCTGGAAATGGTACATGGAACAAGTCGCCAAATTTAAAAATGATATATGCAATAAATCGCCAAATCTGGATATGGTATCTGGAATTGTCGCCAAATCTGATTATCCTTATTCCTGACGATCCTGATGAGGACAATGGAACAAAATTATGAAATTATTGTATTGTCATCGGTCCTTGACAAGTCTGCAAAATTTCGAATTAATCTGACCTTTTTAAGAAGGTGAAAATCGAGTTCCAAGATTCCGTTACATGCAAGTGAAACTTATAAAAGCGTGTTAAAAAGTGTGGTTTAGCAAAAACTCCTTCATATTCCAAAATGGCCACGAGATAGAGCAGTGGCCGATTTTCGAATCGCCACTGGCCACGATTGCCTGTCCAAGCATCTAAATATGATAGGCATTGCCCAGAGTTCACTTTGTAAACTGTGCGACTCCAATGAAGAAATGGACGCCATTCATTTGGCACGCTGCCGTGCACTCACCTCTGGATCCATGTGGAGCAGATATTGGGATGCCAGACACAAAATGTAGGATTTTATAGACTATACTGTGAACTTGTCTTTCTTTTATTATTTATTATCTTGTCCTGTATTTTTTGTCCTGTTTCTCATTTTGTTTGCAGTTGTCTTGTAATCCGCCATTGGAAATAAAAAAAAAAATGTTGAGAAATATCTTTAAACGATGCAAAATTAATGTATATCATAACTGTAAATCTATATTATTTACCTCTATTATGTAACTCTTTATGCATTATCGCGGGAATCGAATTGTTTCAAAAATGTCCTTCTATGTGGCACGCTGAATAATACAGGTAGATTGCTGTGGCACACCGCAGCTAAAAGGTTGCCGACTCCTGTGGTACACTGATGTGTCAAAAGTCCTCCCGTTAGCGTTGTTTGAAAGAATGGAGCACCAGCTTTGCTGTAGTTCTCGTCATTTGACCACAGTTTAAAATTACCAAGTTCATCTCTCACAGCTCTTATGCCTCCTCTCATTTGCTGCGTTTTAGCTACGATGTCGAATTATTTGCTTACGAATGTCTTTTTCCTTCCACCCCAGCACACTTTAGGCTTGCTAAGAATTACTATTTTCTTCATCATTTCTCATAGACAGAATATAAAAGCAACTTTTCCGCCATATACTCACCAAGCCCTTATACTCTATTGGATGTTCGTAATTTTTTTCCTTGCTTGTAATATCTGAAACATTAAATTAATTATAATAAATATCGAAGGTGATATAAAAATAATAAAATTACTAAAAATGGATAAAATTTTCTGATTCGAAATTTTTTTGACGGGTTTAAATTAAAAAATGGCTTTGCACATAGGGAAGTCAAATACAACCTCTGACAATAAAATTTGGTGAATGAAGTCAGAACGACCGATCTAACACTGGCGAAACAAAGCACTGCACATACGTAGCGGCAGGTGTTGACCATCTGCCCCCACCGTTGTTCAGTTGAGCCACATTTGTGTTCCGTAGAAGACTTGTTTTACTAAGTGCTTGTTTACTACGTTGATTCTTAACTGAGAACAAGAAAATTAACGAACGAAAGATCAATTTAAAGTTTTGTTATTCGCTTGGAGAGACACCAAAAGAAACTTATTCGATGCTGGTACGTGTTTATGAAGACCAAGCACTGTCCATGAAGTGTGTGTATGAGTGCTTCGCCCGTTTTCAAAAAGGCCAGGAGAGTGTTTCTGACAACCCCCGTAGTCGAAGACCGGTGACCTCCGTTAGTGACGAAAAGATCGAAAAAGTGAGGAGATTAATCTCTAAAGATCGTCAATTAACTGCGCGCATGATAGCTGATGAACTGCAGATAAACAGAGAATCCGTGCGATTAATCGTTACCCAGAATTTAGGGATGAGAAAAACCTATTACCTATTATCGATATTGACGATATTCCTAACAGCCAACGAAGCGTGACGAGACTATTGAACTCCGTCCCAAAAGAAGACTTCTTGCAAAGTTTCCAGGACATAAATAGCAGATCTCAGCGGTGCATACTTATGGGAGGTGATTATTTCAAAAGACAGTAAGGTAACACTTTCGCTAATATTTCATCTACGTTAATGTTACGGGACTATTCACCGAACTTTATTGTCAGAAGTTGTATTAAATAATTGTTAATATAATAAATGCATGATAATTATAATTGATTCATTCTTAATTATTAATTTAATTCTGACATTCAACGCAATATATATAAAATATTTATTGTACCTGTAATAATTATAACAAATGCAATTAAAATATTGCAAACAATAAAAGACTATTCGCATTCTTATAAAAGAGGCTTACAAGTTTTCATTTTCACTCATTTTCTAGTAAATAGCACTTACATTAAAAAATCTGAACTCCACAAATTGAATGACGATTATGAATTGAGGGTACTTGAAAAATCAGAGAAAGTGATTAAATAGTAATATTTTTTGTGTTCATAGAATAAAATCTTAATATCTTGGTAAATACCACAGAAATTTTATCTTTTGCATACTTTTTTTTATGAAGAATGTTAAGATTATTTTTTTTTATAAAGAATGTTAAAGATTATGTGAGTGGTTTCTGATGTTTTTTAAGAGACTGAGGATGCCTGAGACAAAATTTTTAACTACTTCATTTACATTAACTCTTTTTGTTTTCACATATGATTGTTTTTGCTATTTCGAAAGACCGTATAGACCTATATGATCCGTATCCAAAGGCATATATATGCTGATATTTTTTTATATTTATCATGTAACTGAGTTTTATAACAAACTAGCTGGTATACCCGTTCTTGGTACGGGTGAATACACAACTGAAGGATAAAGATTTTAATGAGTTAATTTTACATGAATTGTAAATTAAACAAAACAAAAAAAAAGCTTTTTGTATATCTCAGCTAAACAAAAAAAAAACCCATATTTGTTAAATTTAAAGTCTGAAGGTCTAGTAGCTGATAAAAAAGATTTTTTTTTTATTTATAACTCCCCGTAACTCTCTTGTGGGTCGATTTTTGAAACCACCTTCCTAAGCTAATCTCTGCTCAGAAAAAGTAATACATTGTTACAAATTTTGTGTAACGAACGCTTAAAATAGTGTAAATAATTTAGATCTGGATGTACGTTAATATTACTTTCTGTTGTATTTATATTGTATGTTAAAACTATGATACTCGCAAGTATAATGCCGTTCCTTACATAATAATGGCGATTCAATGGAAACATAGCGAAATGTTGGTGATAGAGCCAAGTTGGCATCATTTTTGTGTGTATGTGTGTGTGATTGATTGAACGGTGCAGAAGTTGCTTTGCTGTAGTGCTTCCTGGTGGTGAGCCGCAACAAAGAGGATAGCACAAAAACCTTCTCCACAAAAAATACATATACATGGCAGTTTTCATACTGATCGGTTGAGCGGTGTTAGAGTGAAGCGATTTCATATGTACAAAGATCCATTAATCTATACTATATATAAAAGAGAAAAGCGACTCACTCATCGACTGACTGACTTACTGACTAATCACGATATCTCTGGAACTATTCAACCTACAGACTTGAAATTTGGTAGACATGTTCCTTTCATAGAGTAGACATCAGCTAAGAACGGATTTTCCAAAATTCTAAACGCAAGGGGCGTTACGGGGCGTTATAATATATTGTTTCCATGTATAAACTACTCAATGTACAATTTTGAAATTGCGTAAGAAGATTCCTTTCATACAGAAAAGATCCTCTACAAAATGAGTTTGGTGAAAATCGACCCCCAAGTGGTGTTGCAGGGGCTTGGGGGGCGTTATAGATAATTATTTCCATTTTTAAACTATTTAACGCACTGTCTTTAAATTTGATAAATAGATTCCTTTCGTAGAACAATGATCAGTTACAAAACGGGTTTTGTGAAAACAGACTTCTAAGTGGCGTTGTGGGGGATTAAGGGGCGTAATAGATAAATATATCCGTTTTTAAACTACTTCACCTACCTGCTTGAAAATTGGTAGGGGTGCCAAGGGTGTTGCAGGGGCGGGGGGTTTAAGAGGCGTTATAAATTCCGATTTTTAAGTTATTAGACGTACAGTCTTGAAACTTAGTAAGCAGATTCCTCTCATAGGGTAGTGATACGCTACAAAATGGGTTTCGTGAAAATTGCCCCCAAGTGGCGTTGCGGGACTTAAGGGGCGTTATAGATAATTATTTCCATTTTTAAACTATTAGACGCACAGTCTTTATATTTGATAAATAGATTTCTTTCATAGAGTAGAGATCAGCAATAAGAAGGTTTTGTGAAAACAGACCTCTAAGTGACGTTGCGGGGGATTAAGGGGCGTTATAAATTCCGATTTTTAAGTTATTAGACGTAGTCTTGAAACTTAGTAAGCAGATTCCTCTCATAGGATAGAGATACACTACAAAATGTGTTTTGTGAAAATCGACCCCTAAGCCGCGTTGCGGGGATTCAAAGGGCGTTATTGATAATTTTTTTTTTTTTTTGGCATTTTTAATTTATTGGACGCACAGTCTTCAAATTTTGCTAAGCAGATTATTTTCATAGTGTGCAATTCCCCTACAAAATTGGTTTTGTGAAAACAGACCCAGAAGTGGCGTTGCGGGGGCTCAAGTTGCGTTATAGATAATTATCCCCATTTTTAAACTATTAGACGTACAGTCTTGAAATTTGATAAACAGATTCCTTTCGTAAAGTAGAGAACCACTACAAAATGGGTTTCGCGAATATCAACTACCAAGTTTAATTTCGGGAGATTAAGAGGCGTAATCGATAAATATTTCCATTTTTAAACTACTTGATCATCCTGCTTGAAAATTGGTAGGCATGTTCCTTTCATGGAATAGAGTTCCTCTAACAAAGAGTAAAACGAAAATTGACCCCCAAGGAGGGTTGCGAGGGGTCAAGAGGAGTTACAGAAAAAAATTCCTGTTTTTAATTGTTAGACCCATATACTTGAAATTTGTTAAGCATATTTCTTTTGTTGAATAGGGATCCACTAAGAATGCATTTTAAGCAAATCAAGTTCTGGGGGGTGCAGGGGGTTACTGGAACGTATTGACAAAAAAAATTCCTTTTATCGAGCTACAAGGACTATAATTGTGAAATTTGGTTTGCATTTTTCTTTTGCTGAATTGAAATCTGCTAAGAGCGGTTATTTTGGATAACGGCTCTCAACGGGATTACGGGGATATTGATAGTAAAACTTTTGTTTTTTTCTGTTAGATTTAGACTTGAAATTTGGCTTGCATGTTCAATTTACGGAGTAGAGATCCACCGAAAATTGGTTTTGCGGGAATCCCCTTGGTTTTTGGGTTACGAAAGAGCAAACATCATTCTATACTTCAATTTTAGAGATTTTTAGAAAATACAAATTAGATGAGTTCTGTCCTTTTTTTTTTTTTTTTTTTTTTGTCAACAGGCGACAGTTAAAGGTATAAGTATATTTTTCAATACAATCGAATTCTTAATATGCTAGGACTTAGATATCAATAATTTATACATATATATAATCAGTAAAAATTTATAAAACATCATGAAATACCCAGCGAAGCGGGCGGGTAACGGCTAGTATATATATATATCGATTAATATCAAAGGATAATCTATCCAAACCAAATTTCTCTGTGCTTGGCAACCATGTTGGCGACAGGGATGTATTAAGGCATGGGCCCAGGGCCTCTCTCTCGCTGGGGGCCTCGTTTCGTTCTCGACTCCGTCTTAATATGATCATGATCCGGATAATTTTAATGTGGTCAAATATTATTCCCATACATATGCTCCGAAAAACAGGGCATTTAAAACCGCATGTCAATTGGCAAAAGTGTTAAATCTGTATTATTATGTGATGACCGTTGTCCATGTCTAGGCCTAGGTCTAATATCATAAACATTCATCCAACTCATTTAGTCGAAATGCGGCCATCGGTTGTGCCGGTTTGTGCCTAGGTTCTTGAGCATCATAAAGTGGGTAGTGCACATTTATTTGTTTCAAATTACCGTTTGGACGAGTTATTGACAACGCATGCCGTATACTGTCTACTTTTAAACATCTCAGGCAGGGCCTATTTTTGCATAGGGGCCCAGGGCCTCAAAGAGTCTTAAAACGTCCCTGCTTGGCGATTGATTGAATGGTATAAAAGTTGATATGCTGTAGCGCCACCTGGTGGGGAGCTTCAACAAAGAGGATAGCACAAAACCCTTCTGTACAAAAAAAATACGTATACATGCCAATTTCCAAAGTGATCGGTTGAACGGATGAAGTGATTTCATACATATAAACATCTATTTTTATATAGAGAATTTTTTTTTTCTTTGCGTTTACCTCCAGATTTTCTACTTTGGAAATTCGAGAAATTAAGGGAAGACTTTTATAATTTGAATCTTTAATTGGATTCCTATTTTCTAAATGGTTATCTGGACTGTAATAATGAGATATGTACTTAAATGAAGTATACCAACTCATGTGAGTTATGTATATTTTGACTAGCTGGTATACCCGTTGTGAAAAACAGATGAAGAATTCAATTTCAATTTTGATAAATTCTAAGAAAGAAAAAGGTATCACTTACCGTATTCTTCGATTGCCCGGGATGAGCTCGACCTAAAATTCGATTCTGTTATTCTTATGAGTAATGAGAGTCCTTTGTGATATTAAAAAGATTTAATGTAAAGGAAAATTGCTAACTGATACATGTCTGTTCGAGTGTGGGCTCCACTCTTACTATTCCTACTACAGATCAGATCATAATACAGAAGCAAAAAACAAAACAAAAAGGAATGCGCTTACAGCGCCACTGAAATTGAACTACAAAATTCGTTTCGTTCGCGACACCCGTTCTTCGAACGGGTAAATTGAAAAATAAAACTATAGATATTGAAGGATAAAGAAACTTCTAATGAGTTGATTTTAAGTGAATTGCAAAGTAAACATCAAGGAAAGAACAATTTAGTAAATAGGATAGCGAATTCAATTAAATAATTAAAACTGAATTATGCGGTATTTTCCTAGGTCATTTGTCAGTCAATATATAAAAAAATAGTATCTAAATCAAATTAATAAACATTATCATTTATGCTGCTGTGGGAGACGATTTCGGCATAAATAAAAAGGAATGTTTTTAAAAAGAATATTAAAATTTGGAAAACTTCTCTTGTGTTTGAAAAATAGAATTATTAAATTTTCACACCAACAAAAGACTTAATAAATACTTAGTTCTAAATAAGTAAAAGCCAGTTATTAATCAACTAAAATTTTAATGCACAAATAGAAATTTCATAATAAATACCGTAACAAAATATTCAATAAATGTTTAGTTGATAATTAGTACGTTATCTTATTTAAGAACTAATTTAATATTCATAATAAAAATTAAATAAAACAAATTGATTAGTTTGGGATATACTTTAGGATTAAATCGATTTGTTCTTTGAATACAGAAAGTTAAAAACAAACTCACAATCAGAATTAAACACAATTAAATACTTAATACTTCATTGTATAAACAATGTTTTTCGTTTTTCTTTCTGCTTGAAGGATGAACAAATTGTCAGAGGAACTGACTCTTGAACATGCCACGTAAAACTGACCATGAGAAAAGAGTCATTTCTTAGATCTATGCCGGCCATTTTCAAACTTTGTCCCTGCGCTTTATTGATAGTCATGGTATAGCAAACTGTAACAGGATATTGGATACATTTGATTTGATTTGATTTGATTGTTTGATTTTATGGCACAAGAGCCAAATTAGGCTAAGCTGCGCCAAACAATGATTTAAAAAATACCACAATTTTGAAAATTGATCCTAATACTTACGTAGTTTGATAAAGTCAGACTATGCTCAAATTGTTACGTTTGTAAAGCGATCAGACAGTTCTTGGTTAAATATTTTATTATGCATCAGGTGACAACGTCATCTCACAACAGCAACCACATAACAATCATATATATATACAGTTACAATAGTTCAGTTCCATTACACAGTTACAGTTATCATGACATCCCCCCTTTAAGTTACTAATCACATAACATAATCATTCAAATAAGATGGTGGTTTACAAACGCGGTTACTTCTTCTTTGGACATTACAATCTGACTCGTTACAGTTCTGTATATTTTGAGGATTTACAATTACTTCTGAATCAGAATTGAAAGTACTTATGTCATTGGGATCTGTTTCTATATTAAAGGGTGTGTTTGATGTTCTTATATGTTTCCTATTACGTCTTAAAATATTTCCAGACTGATTTTTAACAAAATATGACCTAGGATGTAATTTATGCTTTGAAACTAATTTAGCCGGTTCCCAAGTTTTGTTTTTAAAATTTAGTATCCTGACATTATCTTCTAGCTCAAGTTCAGGTAATGGATGAGCAGTTTTATCATAATGTATCTTTTGAACGTTTTGCCTTTTTATTAACTTTTCTCGAATGTTATTAAATAATTCAGCATTTAACAATTTATTCGAGATTGGTAATTTTGTTTTTAATCTACGATTAAACATCATTTGTGAGCTGGAGATAGGTCAAGACCTGATATTGGGGTGTTTCTATACTCCATTAAACCTACTAAATAATCTCGTCTATCTTCCCTTGCCTTTTTCATAATGCTTTTAGAAATTCCTACTGCTTTTTCAACCATTCCATTACTTGGGGAGTAATGAGGACTATATATATAATGAATGCATAATTAAAATCCCAATCATTTGCAAACTTTTTATAAATATAACTATTAAATGGTATATTATCTGATACTACAATATTTGGAACACCAAATCTAGAGAAAATTGTTTTAAGTTTAATTATTACCTCATCTGCACTCTTATTTACAAGTTCAGCAATTTCAATCCATTTTGAATAATAGTCTATTACAACTAGATAACTTGCATTACCCAAATCCATTATATCTACTCCTATCTTTTCAAAGGGTCTATAGGGAATTGTATGAGGTTTTAATGGCTCTTTATTATTAGCTTTTTTAAATTTTTCACATATTACACATTGTGATACTAATGTTTCTATGTCAGAGTTCATCCCTGGCTAATACATTATTTCTCTAGCTCTTTTCTTACATTTCTCTATCCCAAAGTGAGCCTCATGAATTAGTTGTAGCATATCTTTTCTCAAACTATAAGGTACAATTAGTTTTTCATTGCTAAATAACAACCCTTCTTGAATATAGATGTTATTTTTAATTTTATAATATGTTTTTACACTATTGTCTACATTTTTGTAAGATTTAGGCCAGCCCTCTTTGATATATTTAAAAACTATTTGTAGTTCTGGATCTAATTCAGTTTCTTTTTTAAATTGTACATGTGTCTCTTTTCACTCATGGGTAAATGTTTTGAAATAGTATGCACAATATTTAGCATTTCAGGATCATCCCTTACAGTTTCACTAACAGGAAATGCTCGTGATAAAGTATCAGCGAGAAACATTTGATTACCTGGTACATAATTTATTTCAAAATCATATTTTAATCATTTTAAAATCATTCTTTGCATTCTAGAAGATATTTTATGCATAGGTTTCTTAACAATTGTCATTAAGGGCTTATGGTCACTCTGTACAACAACTTTACGTCCATATACAAAATTATGGTATTTCTCAAATGAGAAAACAATTGCCTATAATTCTTTCTCAATTTGTGCATAATTTTTCTCACTGTTTGTTAAACTGCGTGAGACAAATGATACCGGTTGACATTTTGGAATAAACAGGATCCTAGCCCATCTTTTGAACTATCACATTGTATTACTATTTCATCATTAACACTAAAAACTTTTAAAATTGGAGCTTTAGCTAACAATTCTTTAATGTTTACAAAGGAAAATTCTTGTTCTTTTCCCCAATTAAATTCTACATTTTCATGAATGATTTCTCTTAATAGAGGAGTAACTTTAGATACATTGGGTATAAATTTTGAAAGAAAATTCATCATGCCCAACAATCTCCTAACTTCAGTTTTTGATTTTGGTGTTGGCATCTCAACAATTGCTTTTATGTGATCTGGATCAGGTTTTATACCTGATTTAGATATTATTTGACCTACATATTTTACCTCTGACACCCTATATTGTAGTTTATCTGGATTAAACTTTACATTTAACAATTTGGCTCTTTCAAGAACTCTAGACATAATTGCATCATGTGAATCCTCATCATATCCTGCAATAATGATGTCATCAAAATAAATCTCTACTCCCTCAATATCTCCAAAAAACTTTTGATTTCTTTTCTGAAATACCTCAGGTGCAGAAGCTATACCAAATGGCATTTTGTTGAATTTGTACCTTCCAAAAGGTGTATTAAATGTACAAATTTCAGAGCTAACTTCATCTAAAGGTACATGCCAAAAACCATCTTTCAATCTAGAACTGAAAATATTTTCTTGCCCTCTAATCTACTAATGATATCATCTGTACAAGGAATTTGATAATGTTCTCTTTTAATAACTTTGTTAAGATCTCTAGGGTCTAAACATAATCTTAAATTTCCATTGGGTTTTTTCTACAATGACTAAACTTTGCACCCAATCAGTTGGCTTATTAACTTTTGACACTATTCCTTCTTTTTCTAATCTATCTAAAGTACTTTTTAATTTTTGCTGCAAAGCCAGAGGAACACGTCTTGGTGGGTGAATTACTGGTACAGCATTATCTTTTAAAGTAATGTGATATGGTTCATTTGGAAATTCCCCAACCCCAGTAAATACATTTTTATATTGCTTAATTAACTCATTTTTACTTATACAATATTCAATAGCATCAATTCTTTCAATAAGTTTTAATTCCTTACAACCTCTTAACCCTAATATTGGTTTGGATTTTACATTTACTACATAGAAAGGCAAAGGAACATTTTTGAGTTTATCAGTAGAGCAATTAATTATAAGGGAACCATTTGGCTTTAAATTAAAATTACCATATGTAGTTAGAGATATATTAGTTTTACTAAGTTTTGGATTAACTTTTAACATACTCAAAATATACAGTGGCAAAATATTTACTTCAGCTCCAGTATCCAGTTTAAAATTGACATCAAAAGCACTTATTATTTACATCTAATGAAACATTTTTATACCAAGTTTCATTTACCATTTCTACATTTTTATCATTAGAGTCTGTACTATTTTTCATTGCACATTTATTTTCATCTTCATTCACAGAATCAATATAAACCAGTTCATTTTCAGGAACGTTCATTTCATGAATGTTCTTTGTATTCTGTAAACATTTAGCAGCAAAATGGTTTTTCTTCTTGCACTTGGCACAAACTTTTCCGAACGCTGGACACTCTCGAGGCTTGTGTTTTCGTCCACACTTCTTGCAGTTGTACTGGGTTTTAGGCTTGTTCTGATACTCCTTCACGAAGTTTATTGTGGCTGTATCTTTCTTCATATTTCTGATTTGCTCCCGGCTCGCTTCAGCTGCCCGGATGATTTCAATAGCTTTTTCAACACTGAGGTTATTTTCTCTCAGGAGTCGTTCTTGTAACCCACTGTCTTTGATTCCCAGCACTATGCGGTCACGAATCAATCCATTTTCTTGGTTATCAAACTCGCACGTGGATGCTAGAGTCTTTAGCTGAGTGACATATGTCTCAATGGTTTGGCCCTCCAGTTGAACATATGAAAAAAATTTATAACGCTCATACACAACATTCTGTCGTGGTGAGCAGTATTCTTCAAATTTTTGAAGAACCTCCGAAAAATTCGCTTTCGATTCTAACTTGAAGGTGTTGTATATTTCAAGTCCTTCACTGCCCAATAAGTTCAACAGGATTGCAATTTTAACTTTATCTGTTCGATCATCTTTTTCTGTTGCAAGCAGATAATTCTCCAGTTCTTGCCTCCATTTTCGCCATTTTTCTTTCACATTTCCTAGCGAAAATTGCAGCGGAGCAGGGGGTCGGAAGGCTTCCATTACGCAAGTGGATATCTTTTCAATCCGATCTACGCTTCCACTTCTGACACCATGTTACGTTTGTAAAGCGATCAGACAGTTCTTGGTTAAATATTTTATTATGCATCAGGTGACAACGTCATCTCACAACAGCAACCACCTAACAATCATATATATATACAGTTACAATAGTTCAGTTCCATTACACAGTTACAGTTATCATGATCAATAAAGTTTCAAATGAAAAAGAAAATAATAAATAAATAAATAATTTTAAAGTTTTCATGATTTTCGCAAAGTGAATAAAATAATTAATTTCAGGGGTACTAAATCATACATAATTTGATAAAGTCAGATGATGCTCAAAATGTTTCAAATTGTGTATAAAAAGTGATTTTTAAAAATAAAAGTAAGTAGATTTTGCTGGGGAATTTTCCCACCATGTCAACTAAATATAAATGAAAAATGTCACTTCCTGTGTTGGCTCAAGTGTAGTATGGGGGGGGGGCTTTCGATTTGGCGATTTTTATATAGATATTATGGTGAGATAACGAGTTCATTCTGTCTTCCGGACATCTATCGCTAAGTATAGTAGCTTAGCGATCGATTTTGGTCGCCAAAAAAATTTGACATCGCCAAGGGCTCCCCCTATACTACACTTTAACCCCTGTGTTTGGTGGGGGTTAAATAGCGTTATCGTAGCCTCGATGACGCTTTTGTGCAGATTTTTCACCTGAAGCTTGGTGCCATTGCACAATTTTGGGAGATTCAAATTACGCAGTAACATTATTGGTGCTCCAATTTTGAGGTTGAGAACATGAGGCGGTATTCCAGGTTTATTAAGAGTATTCAAAAACTCCACCGGATAATGGACAGCATCTTCGTCCTCCATTACTGAATCCACAGATTCATACTTTGTATGTTTAGTGGTCAGTTTGTTTAACAGAAAGTCGTTGATGTTATTAGCTGAGTCATTTGTTGGAGTGAGAATAGCTCTTTCCTTCAACCATGATGAGCAATCAACTCCAACCTGATGGATATTTGGATATATTCTCTCAGTCAGGTTATCAAATCTCCAACAATATTACCAAGGCTTTCTGGAATATTTATTCTTCCTTCTACTTCCTTAATATTTCCGTCTTCTATATCAATGAGTAGTTTTGAAAACATTTCTGCTCTCAAATCATATTGCAGATGAACGCGCATATTAATTCTCAAAAATAGCACGTTGGTATGAGGCCATAAAAAGGATGTTTTAAGACAGGCCTTGACGATATCTGCTCGTGTTCCTTGTAATACAACAGGTAAGGTCTGTCTAAAGTCACCGGACAATAAAACAGTTAGTCCTCCCATGACTTGGTTGCAACGTCTTATGTCCTGGAGCGTCCTGTTTAGAGCTTCGATACCTTTTTTTGTGAGGCATAGTACACTCATCCCATATAATAAGTTTAGCTTCACTGAGAACGTGCGCATTATCACTTTGTTTAGAAATATTACAATTAACAGATTCAGAATGATGTAAGTTGAGTGGTAATTTGAATGCAGATTGAGCTGTTTTGCCTCCATCAATTAAAGTAGCAGTTATTCCTGAAGAAGCAACGGCAATGGCTATACTTCTTTCACGCCTGATTTTGGCAAGTAACAAATTAATTGAAAATGTTTTTCCGGTTCCACCAGGTGAATCAAGAAAATATAACTGACCTGATTTGGAAGTAATACTATCTAATATTTTGTCATACATTTCTTTCTGTTCTTGATTTAATTTTGGAACATTTTCATCCACGATTTTGCTCAGATGAACGGTGTCGTAAGCTAGTTTCTTCACATACTGATGGTTACTGATTGCCAATCCTGCCTCTTGTGATGGGATAAAAATTCGAACTGTAAGAGTGCTTTACCCAATATAGATATGGCAATATCATCAAGAAGAATGAGACGAATATAAACAATATCGAGACATAGATCGATATTTCCTTGCTCTGCTTCGATTTATTTTTTAACATCTTCTAATAAACTATCTCGGTGTTTCTCCCACAATTTTAGTGGGTTTCCAACTTGACAGAAAACTAATATTATGACAAACAACTCACGGATTTTATTAGGAGGTTCAGAGATCGAAGCTTTTTTTAATGTGCTATTCCAATGAGCACCATCATCCAGCAAGCCGAGAGCTCTGCAAGCTGCTTGAAATGATGGTTGGACAACTCCTGCTACAGTTTTTAATGCAGTAAATGATGTTGCCCAGGGATTTTATGTACACTCATGTCCATAAATTAAGGATAATGAAGTTCAGGCAAAGAAAGAGACAGAAGCAAAACAAATTTGACTTATTTGTAAAGTCTATTTATTAAACAAAAGGTAAAGAACAAAAAAGATGCTATATGTTTGACATAATTAATAAAAATTACGATTTTTACTCCCTGGAGCAAATTTTGAAAAAGAACCTATTTACAAAAAACAGTATAACATGGTTAGTATGATGGTTAATACGGAGTATGTCTCCCGGACGATGCAATACGGTCTGCCTTGAAACTGTCGTACCGGTAGCTGAAGAGATCTGACGAGATAGGTCTGATGCTGTGCTCCGTCTGTTTCTTTTGGCAGTAACTGCCAAATATCGGATCTCATTCGGCGTTGTAACTCGGGGGCGACCTGTGCTGTAACATCTACTCACATTACCATCATCTTGGAATCGTTGCCAAAGCCTGGAGATAACACTCTGGGCGATTCCAAGTTTTTAGGATACTTCCAGCTGGGTACGTCCACATTCCAGTCGTCCGATAATTCTACCACGTAAAAAATCATCCAAATGCTTCCTTTGTGCCATAACTATGCGGTTATTGCACTGAAAGGCTTTTAAAGCGCTTGTGAACAATTTTACTTCTTTGCCACCATTTCTTATATACCCCTCTCTTACACTCTCGTCATTGTGACGTACTATACGCACCATCTGGTGGTTTCCTATAATTTGCATATTCTTCTTCAAGATGTGTGTGATAATTCTACGGGTGAAATTTTTATTTTAGAGTTCAATTTCTGTGTGATTCTGAATTATCCTTAATTTATGGACATGAGTTGAGTGTAAGAGTAGGCGTAGTAATAGCACTCAGCATTGCCAGGATGTACAGTATACACTCTTCCCCAAACCTGATCTTTCTTGATTTCCAGATAACCTGAAACAGCCTTTCCTTTTTTTCCTTCTGTAAAATTTGTTATTTTTTTATACATTAGTATGTTGGAACTTCGCAATACAAAAGACTTCTTGCAAAATTATCAACTTGACAGAGTTCAAAAAGGCCATCAGTGTAGTTGTTTGAGGATTTTGTGAATGGCATAAACTCTTTGTGCGTTTACTAGATTTACAAAAAGGTGCATAACAGGAGGAAACCCCTCTCATGAATAGAAAACATAGAATCATAGAATCCGCCAGACTGCTTCAGAACTACTGATGTATCGACTCGACTCATACCTTGTAACCTCATCTAGATCTTCAACACTGAATATCGCTTGACCGGTTCCCTTATTTACATATTTACAAATATACTTTATTGATTTTACAGAATTACAATATTCAACATTGATATGAGCATTGAAGGTGCGGGATAGAACGGGTACAACCCACCAATTGTCAACATTATTTTCTTCTATTTGTGTTACTGTTCCACCATCTTCCAGAGATCTCCTTCGATACTGGGGATATCCATCTTCTCCTGTTTGAGTCTTCTTCTAGAAGCACCTTGATTTTTTTTGTGCACGTACCATTCAACATACAGGGGGAAATTTTGTTGATTCCCCACATGGGCCGTGAATCACAGTTTTTCGTATAATTTCATAGAGGGCATGGTCAAGGTTAGAGTCGGGTAATTCAGCACAAACAACTTTGTCAATAGACTCTGGTCGTATCTTATCTTCTAACCATAGAAGAATATGAACGTGAGGGAGTCCACGTTTCTGCCATTCTACAGTGTACATGTGACACCTTACATTACCAAAAATGCAACCTTTCGTTAGAAGCTTCATCATGTTTTACTTTCCCACGGAAAACCCTTGCTATTAAGTCATGTCTACCATGTGATTTCTGACCATGATTCAAAAGATCAACTATTTCTGGCCATTTAGGGTTGCACGTAAATGTGATAAATAAATCTGGCCGTCCAAAATGTCGCACATAGGTCATAGCATCTTGAGTTCGTTCGTGCATGTAGCGGGATCTACCAGTGAAAGAAGATGGCAACACAACCATTTTACCTAATTCAGATAATTGCCCGCCAGTTGCTGTTATCGCATCCTTAAGGTGAACGTATTCTTCACTTCTCAGTTTTTTTTGGTTGTGACGAATCCAGTTGAGTTTTTCAGTCTCAATTTTTGCAAACAAGTCAACTAAACTCTTGTCCAACGATGACAACGGCCACTTCTTTTGTCTGAGGAGCATTAAAATACCCTTTATGTTCCCCGAAAGGCTTTCTTTCAGCGTTAATAACTACTTTAAACTCTTTCTGGTCTTTAGGTATTGAATCAATAGCAGCCTTAAAATCCATTTTGTACTTATGCTCATGCAGTGACTTTTGAAGTTTACTCATCAATTCTGGTTTGATTCCAGGATTAATTCCACAGCGGATGTCTTTTTCACGGTGATCATCTCCCATAAAATATATTTGGAGAAATGAAGGTTTTTGATGAGCTCCGGCCATTAAGCTCCCTATTCTATGATAAACCTGCCCTTACACTTTAAATGTTGGTATAAAGTTGCCCTCCTTTATTTCTTTAGCTTTAAAAGATGTCATTTGAAAGCACCCATTATATTTTCGAATAGTTGAAAGAAAATGCTCTGATAATGGATCTTGATGGTAAAGGTTCAGGATAGGGTTCAAGATTAGGGAGCTGAACTTTACCTTCACTGCAGCACATTCCTTGAGTCTCATCCTTCCATTTTAATGCACGGCACCAAGAGCAAGGTAACCGAGGCTCAAGATTTACAATTTCATCCATTGAATAATCAATATTAGGTTTATATTTAAAACCAGAAAAATGCTTAGAGGTTCAAGGCAATAATCTAATTTCAGATATTTTTTCTTTGCATTAGTTAGATTTTTGGTTCGAGCAACATGGGAGTTTTTAGACACATAATTTTTTGCTGCTTTTCTATTCACTTCGGGATGCCTTTGAATATATTTCCGAACAGCCTCTCTATGAACTTCTGGGTGACTTTGAGTATATTTTAGTACATTAAGATCTGGTGGAATAATCTTAAAGATCTTCCCATGTGGCCAAGACATAAAGCAGTTGCCAAGTTTCGTCTGGCTACTGGACACGACTATCTCCTCAAACATCTTCATCGAATCCATGTTGCACAGGCCTTTTTCTGCACGTTCTGTGACATTTGGGAGGACAGGGATGCTGACCACATTCGCCGCTGCCCATCACTCAAGGGCTCCTCTTTGTGCGATCTTTATTGGCAAGTGTGACGTAGTCACATAGGAGAAATCGCCACTATTCATGATGAACTTCACAGCTGGGGAGCACGTGGCTTTGGTGTCATTGTGCTTTGTTGGACAGCTGGACTGTCGGCGCCGGTGTGACTGGTAACCACTATGGGCTGGGCATCACTGCATTATTTTTCATTCATAGGCAGTGATTGTCCGTCTTGAAAGGCTGGCACCTCGGCAGACGGCGGCGGGTGGCATCAAAAGAGGAAAAGGCGGCCAGATGGTTCGAGTACCAGATGTCAGCCAAGCCCTTGTCGCCGGTGACCTTTGAGAGGGACCGGAACCTTTGTTTTCTCTGCACGAATGAAGGACGTGCAAGACCGAGGTGCCGGGTGCAAAACCTTGAGGCCGGCCAATGGGGGTTGATGAGGGGCGTGGAGTGAACCCGTCCCTAGAGTTTAAAAGGTTCGACCCAGTGAAAGAGAGATGGCTCCCGATCGACTTCCGAGACGGATCTAGGAAGGAATGAGATAGACTCCCGAGGCGAGGGCCTCCGGAACGACTCCCGAGACAGGATCCGACGGATGAAGGAAGGAGTGAGATAGACTCCCGAGACAGGATCCGACGGACGAGGGAAGAAGTGCGATCGACTCCCGAGAGGGCTCCCCACGACCGACCCCTGTGACAGTATCCGACGGACGAATAAAGAAACGCCAAGAGAGACTCCCGAGATGAACTACGAGATCGACTCCTGAGACGGTCGACTAAAGAAGACGTGAGGAGTGGACACCAATGCTAAATAAAACTGGCTAAATAGAACTAACATCTTAATCTGGCCTTTTTCTCTTCATAGTGATCTTCTAAATGTTAAAAAGTGAAATAAACCAATTTTTGATCACAAATAAAAGTATTTTTTAATGATTAGCCTGGCGTGACAATACGCTACCAAGTCCAGGACGCCACACAAGCTTGAGACTTATTGGGTTCATAGACTTTTCTCGCCACGTTATTTCCTACTTTGTTTGTTTTGTCTGTTTTTGTTCCTACCCCCTTGTGGTGTAAATATCTTTTGTAACCCTGACCATTGGAAATTTAAAAAATATATTTAGGTTGTAATCTTTTGAAAAACTTTTTCGTCCTTCTTTTCACTGTAAAGAAACTTGTCACCTTACAAATATTAATCTTTCTTACTGGAAGTAATAATGTTTATGCTTTGCAGCTTTCATAAAAGAATTTTACTAAAAAAAAACATTTCAAACTTGATTGATTACAGATTTTACTATCTTGATGTCTGTTTCTATACACAATATTCCAGAAGGGTTTTGGTTGTGTAATATTTTTAAATAAATATTACGCAACCAACAAATAAATAATGCCGTGACATCTTTTAGCGTCTACAATTGAAAGTAATTGTTCATAACCTAAGTGTTTAGAAAGTCTTTATTGTTCTAAAAATGCCTAACAATTTATGTCATGGAACAAACGTATTCTCATATATATATATATAAAAGGTGTCTCATCATTGAAGTAAATCGCATGAAACCATGTTAATCCTTAAAATTTTAAAGTATTTTATACATTACTTTTTTTTAAAATTTGTTTTAACGTATAAAAATGAAGTATATAAATTTAGCATAACGACAAAAAAGGAAATATAAAACATACTTTTTACAAAATAAACTATAGTTTAAAAAAAACCAACAAACCCCCTTTTATAGTTAATAGAACTAAGTTGTAACTTAATCTTTTAGTCGCCAAATGTGGAAATGGGATCTGAAATGAGTCGCCAGATGCGGGATGGAATCTGTGAATGAGAAAGCGTTAATCCTGATGATCCTGATCATTACAATGGAGCAAAATTATTAAATTATTGTATTGTCATAGGTACTGGATAAGTGAGCAAAATTTCGAATTAATATGACCTTCTAAAGTGGGTAAAAATTGAGTTAAAAGATTCCGTTACATACAAGTGAAGCTAATAAAAGGGTGTTAAAAAAAGTGATTTATTCAGGCAGAGAAATAAATAATGTATGAAAATATTCATCGCGTTTTTTTAGAATAGCGTAGTCAGAATTTATAATCACACTAGCTGGCATGGCCCTGCGTTGCACGGGCTTTTACCGAGAGTATAACTTTTCAATATCAGCACGTCCAGAGGTGGGTGCGATTTCTTTTTTATATGCCATTTAAATTCCCTTTTTGGAATTTATTTATTTACACGGTTGGTACGGGTTTCTCCCCCCTCCGTATAGGCCGGCGTTGCACGGGCTGTTACCAAGTGTGTATAACTTAATCCCCATGTGTGAATTTCTTCTTCTCCTCATGACGGTAGCTCTTCTGTGTGTGTACGCATGCAATGTGAGGTATTTCTATAATTGTCATTAATAATAATTTAGTTTCTATAATTACTGATTCTAACTGCATGACCCGGCGTTCTCTACCTTTGTAAGTTTTCCTTCGCTTCACAAAATCAGCATGACCAATTTTCTTTTTCGGAATTACTTTGACTTTTTTGTTTCTTTCTCCTCCGCTAAGCCCGGTGTTGCACGGGCTTTCTCTACATTTATAAATTTTCCCTTCGCTTCACAAAATCATCACGACCAATATTCTTTGTCGAAATTACTTTGACTTCTATGTTTATTTCCCCTCCACTAAGCCCGGTGTTGCGCGGGCTTTTACCGAATGTATAACTTAATCCCCATCAGAACTTCCTCTTTCCCTCATGACGCCAGAACTTCTGTGTGGGTGTGTACGCGTACGATGTGAATGCATGGCCCGGCATCACTCGGGCTTTCTCGTTTAACATTTCCCCTTCTCTTCAAAAAATCAGCACTTCCAATATTCTTTTTCGAAATTACTTTGACTTCCTTATCCCCCCCCTCCCTCGCTTAGGCCGGCGTTGCACGGGTTTTTACCGAATGAATTACTTAATCACCACGGGAATATCCTGTTTCCCTCAGGACGACAACATTTCTGTGTGTGTACGCGTGCAATGTGAGTGATTTCCATAGCAATGTCATTAAATTTCCCATTAACAGTTGATGCTTTAAATGCAGGAAGATTTCTCGTATTTTATACATTTTCAATAGTTCTTGAAATCATACTAACCCAATGCATCAATAATTGACAAATGTTTGTTAAAAAAAAGTGATTAGTATTTGGGTATGTAAGATGATATAAGTGAAAAAAAATGTCTGTAAAATTGTGGAATTTGTGATCACAGAACTTAATGATGAGATAAAGGGTGTCAATTTCCCACCCTTTCAAAAATATGCAAGTCATCATTCAACGGAGTGATAGAGAATTTTAAAATTTTTTCCCAGAATGGATATGACCCCCTCCCCCCTCCTTTCACTTCGTGCCCGCTCGATTTTGTTTCGGGATCGAACCTGTATATTGTGTCCAGGAGCATAGATATCGCCATATTAGCCTTATCAATGATACGGGTCCCCAAACTATAAGGGCCCAACATGTACAAGCTAAAAATCATGAAATGTTAGGGGGCCCAGAAAAGGACTCCCAAAGAATTTTGATACAGGGTCCACTCAAGACTAGCTACGCTTGTGACTGTGTCAGGGGCGTAGTTACCGCCGTATCAATTATACGAGGCCCCAATAGGTGTAAACAAAAAAATCGTTAGATTTTAAGAGACCCCAAAAGGGCCCCACAAGGAATTTTTGATACAGGGCCCCCTTTAGACTAGCTACGCAGTGACTGTGTCAGTAAATTTGGAAGCATTTCATAAATACATATTTGATTTGTTTAATTTGAATGGTCAGGTATCCATTAAGAATTATTGTAGAATCTATGAAATGTAGAACATATTCCAGACATGATTAATTCAGACATAAAATGAGAAGTGTAGTAAAATATGCTGCTTTGTACAGTATAGAAAATTCGTGAGAGTTTTATAAATGTCGTAGTATAAAGTAACACGAAAGCTATTGGCGACAGACCTCGTAATTTTGAACCTCAATCAAGTGACGAGGACAACACTTGAGCTGGCACCCTCCCCTACCATCTCTTAACAAGAGCGTAAATACCGCCGTATCAATGATACGCCCCCTCAAGCTGCAGGGGCGCCGACATGTGCAGTTACAGTCCCATTAACAGGCCTCCTATATCTAAAAAAGGGCCCCGAAGGAATTTTGATCCCTCAGAGTTAGTTACGCCTGTGACAATGAGCCTCGACATACTTCACATGCATCAATTCCCTTACACGGCTAGAAAAGTCAGATTATAATATTAATGCTGATGTATTTTTTAATTAAAAAAGTGTTTCGTGCGAATTTGGTTTTAATTTGCTCACATTTGACGAAAACAACTGTCTAATTAAAATATCACTTACTTCACTGTGAAAATATACTGTATTCTAAGCCTACGGAAGAGTAAAGGCGCTATTATACGTAAATTTTCCGTGCAATTTTTTGGCCCAACTTTTCGCCGAATCTGAGGGGGAAGGGTTACCGTAAACTAAACGACATGCTCTGACGTCAGCCACGCTCTTTCTCCACATTGAAACATTACTCGCTGTCTTTTTCTGCTTCGAGGATGACCATCCGATATTATTTCTTTTATTTCTCTCGCGCTTTTTTGTTTATGGCGGAAAACAGAGAAATGGAGCATCATTCTGTTCAAAATATTATGTGCTGTTTAAATATTGTACACCATTAAAATATTATACGCCATATCTGATGCGTTTGATGCGAAGCTACCATCGTTACCGCCATCTTGTTTACGACGTAGGGTGCCGAAAAACTCCATTGGCTAGAATTTCAAGCAACTTTCAGTTTAGAGCAACTTTCTCAGCTCACTGGCAAAAAGTTGTGCGAAAGCCATTGCTATGGCAAAGGAGTAAAAATTGCACGAATTGGACCAAAATCTGCACCAAACGTGTATGTGTGATAAGGCCTTAATGAAAGTTTTATTGGAAACCTTTGTAATTTAGAAAGATTTTTAGAAATGCTAACAGAGGTTAAAATAGTGTCGTGTATTTAGCTTTGATGACATTAGAAGAAATCATTTCGAGCCTTGCCTAAACAATCCCTTAATGTGTTAGGTACATCATTTGTTAATTCAAGATGTTCGAAAAATAAAATGTTCTATGAAATAAAATCTTCGATTTCGAGAAATGCCAAAACATGTCTATTTTAAATGACAAGTAATTTTTTAAGACTTCATTTCATTTACTCCATTATAAACAACATTTTGCACAGTCGATATAACCTTTACAATCAGTCGGTAGAAACGTATTGGCGGATTAAAAGTATTAATATGTTAACTATCGCTGCATTTTTCAACTTGCCAAAGCATATATATTTTTATCACAAGCTCTACATGTTTAGGTGATTATGAACAGCATTAAGTTGGTATATCTGTCTTGCAAGACTAATTGGAATTTAAATCTTTCAAGACCAATCTACGTGTAAATTTCAAAAATTAAAAAATAACACATGCATTTAAGTATATGTAAATAGAGTTTTTTTTTTGGATTCACTTTCATTGGATTACAAAAAAAATTTGAAGGTGAAAACATTGAAAATAAAAAGATTTACTAACTACTACTCATAACAGAATTAAAATGTTTGAATAAAAACGAGAAGAAAAAAACCAGAGTTATATAGAAATGTTTCTAAATATTAAGCTTGAATAATTCCAAAAATCAGTGATGTTGAACTCTTTGGAAATTTTGATGGAATTACAAAATTCAGTAAATCAAAAAATAATTCCAGAAAATAAGCAATACCTTTTAACCATATTCATATCTGTGTTGCAATATTTTACTTGTGTAGTTTAAAAATACCAGAAAAATAAACTGGAATTAGAGCAACCATTTTTGTTTTTCTTTTAACACAGAATAGAATCCCTGAGCGAATTTTTCACTACAATAATAATTGCAATTTTACTTCCGTTTGGATTGTATTTCCAATTTTAGAAATGAAAAAAAAAAATACTGTGCCATTATCATTTTCAAAAATTTTGAATTCACAGAGATGTAGAATACACCAAATAAAAGTTTTCAAATTCTCATACGAAACATTTTCAAAAAAAAAAAAAATTCTGAATTTTTTTTTTTAATTGTAATTTATTATTATCATAATTATTTTGTAGATTTTTTTAAAAAAATTTTACAAAATATTTACTTTATTCTTCTTTATCAATTCCATTGGAATTGCTTTTGTTTTACACTGTGAACCCAAACAAAAATTCATATATTTAAGAAAATTTATTAAGAGAAACTAATGTAAATTTAGGAAGTTATACATCTGAACATGGGTGTTAAAGATTGTTAACTCAACGAGAAGTAATTCAATTCCAAAATAAAATAACCGATTCATTCCAAACACTCCTCAACAGATATTTTAATTCACCGTCAATCTTCTCGCAAGATGAAACATTCTTCAAACTACTCATTTGTCAACCTGTTCTCCGAATCGGAACCCAGAAAACGTCGTGATTGGGAAAAATCGATACTGGACTTTCTTCTTCACGATTATACTGAAAGTGATGGCGTCACAATAACGCAGAAAAAAAGCATGTTGCCATGGTGACTGAAGGTATTAGCCGGGGCTGAGAAGAACCAGATACACCGATTTCGCCTCTTTCTCTTGCCCGAAAAGATACAAGCATGTTATTTACGGTTTCGTTCGCAGTGAGAAAATTATTCATTGAAATGTGAAAGCTTTCTTCTCCATTTTTGCCAAGATGGCGGCGTTTTTAGAATTTTGCTTTGATTTCGTAATGTAGTGGAAAATAGTGAATCATTTGCTCGTGTATAGTTTTAATGATAATTTATTTCTCAATCTCTACGTTTTTTTTTTTTTTCAATCTTTTTAAATGAGTTTTATTTACTCATAAATTTTCCTTTTTATTTCAAAAGGATTAAATTTGCGTTCCGATTTGAAAATTTTATTTGAGATTCAAAGGAGTAACAAACCACAAGCGATTTTCTTTCTCCCCCCCCCCCTCGTAAATTTCATAAATTCGAACATTTTGAAATACAGTGGCCCTCAAAAATGTTCGCACACTTGCAGTTTTCTGCAAAATTTAATATTTTCGTCAAAAATAAATTAATTTATTGGAATCGTAATTTTTTGTATAAAAAAAGCAACTTGTTCTTATAGAAATAACATAATCAGTTTTTAAAATTTTGTTTTTCTTTTATTTTGTAAAATAAATAATCAAACAACTACTAAAAAATTCGCCACAAAAGTCTTGGTTTACTCAAAAATAATCTTAACATTGCTTTACGTATATATAAATATTACATTTCTTTCTAAAGAAAGTAGTTGAAAATCTTTTAGCATCTGCAACTACTTTTAAACGTCTTGGAATAGATTTCATCAGTTTTTTGTAATTTCTGCATCGATGTTCCTCCATTATTCTCTGCTTATTGTTTTTATTTCACTTTTTGTTTTAAAAGGTCATATGTTTTCTTACTTTAAATTCAGTGTCTCCCCAATATGTTCTACCTGGCTAAAATAAGGTGATTTAGGAGGTGTTTTCAGAATTTGGGGACAGTTTTAGAAGCACCAAAGGACAAAATTATAAGTGTTCGAAAACTTTTGAGAGCCACTGTAATGGATTTCTGACAAACTTTAATCATTTCATATTTTTTAAAAGCACAATTAAACGAAAGTGATAAATCACTTTTTCTAAAATATTTCTTTTTTAACCTGTTTGTGTCTATGAATGGTTTTCCCCGTAATAAAAATTGTTTTCTCTTCATTCTCGATGAATTCAAGAATTGCGTAGCAGCTATTATTAAGTAAATTTTAAGAAACGATTTTCTTTCTTTTTTTCTGCTTTGAAAATAAAATACAAGTGATAAAGTAATGAACACATTTATATTTGAAAACACGTAGACAAAAATGCTGAGATGTAATCTTAAAATACTAGGCATTAAAAATCTGTCGATCTATTGAGGTAGGAGTTTACCCCCTCCATGTGTTCACCGCTGAATTGACATGATAATAATGATATATTAATGAAAATTTTCCCTTTGTAAGCAGAAAATATCAAAATACAAAAAAGGTGAGAAATAAAAATTTTAATATGATAAAGCAGATACTTTTTCTAGTATATTTTATTGAAAAATACCTGTACGTGTTATTGGTTTTTAGAAAATATCTGACTGGGAAAAATACATGTATATTACTATTCCTTTTAAAGAGGAATCTATATGTAGGAAAAATAAAAAATAATATATAATTACAATTTTTTTTTTTTGAAGCAAGATCTGTGTGAGTGAGTTTTTTTTAAAAAAACAACGAGGAGTTTAATTTCTTCTATTTGATTAAAAAGACAACTAAATTAAACTCAGTGGTGCAACAGCCCATAGAGGACCAATGCATACTGTTCCCATCTCAGTTTTCATGACCTAGGGCACTGAAGTGCATGAGAAGATGTTCCGATCAGGTGGTCAGTCTGACGCAAACCCCCAGTGTTTTGTTCACAAGCAAGTTTGGTACTCGTTTATCGACGCACTGAAGGGATGAAAGGCTGAGTCGACCTTGCCCAACCTGGGGTTTGAACCTCGAACCTGTGGGGTGGAAGCGCGATGCACTACCACTCAGCCACTGGGCTTCATGTACAGTTCACTCTTTGAAAAATTTAATGCATACTAAGTGAGCCTGTCTTCGATTTTACATTAATAGCTAAGATATTATAAAGTGTTTTCTTAAAGAGAAAAAAAAATAGTATATACTATAATACAGTGTTCTCCAATCTTTTTATCGGCGCGAACTGGTCAACGTTTGGTAATTTTATCGTGGCCTTTGATTGTTTATATTTTAGATTGTATCGATTTAATAATTTTAATTTAATTGCATTTAAACATACCATACAGAAGCATCAAAAAATGAATATTAAGGGATTTAACATGGAATATATTTTTATAAAAAGGCGCACAAACCCCAAAAAATACACTACAATAAATAAAAGGGAAATAATTTAATGCTCCTGGGGAGCGGCCCAGTACAATTTAATCCACGCCCCGGGGATTGGGGAACACTGCCTCAATAAATTACCCCTCCCCTTTAAAAAAACTATCACACACAATTATAATTTCTTCTTCAAATCTAAAACTTTTATAATCCAAAAACCCAAAAATTAACAATTAACGGTAAAAAAAAACCATATTATCATAATACAAATAATATTTTAGATTTATGAAGTTGACCCAATTGTTACGAAGTAAATTTTTTTAAAAAATACAGTATTATACTCATAAAACGAAATTTTATGCTAATCATACAATGCGGGAAAAAAGCACGAATTCTCTGTCTTTGTCCATCTGTCTCTCTTTTTTTATTACATCCGGTGGGGGAATGTACTAAAACCAGATTTGAAAGCACTGAGATCTCTGCATGAATACAATGGTAGACTTCGTTACGTGAAAAAATGATCTTTTGTCTTCTCAGATATTCATAAACAAAGTGCTTACTCCAGCGGAATTATCTGAAGCAAAAAATTAAAATTATTATTAAAACAACAATTTTTTTTTTTTTTTTTTTGTTAATATTTCTGACTATTATACAACAAGCGCTATCGTTTCGTAGTGTTAAATATAGCAAATTTCAAAAGTCGTTAGCCATGGAATGTTTTTCATATAATCGCTTGGTTGAGGATTACATAATGATGTTTTTGTAGCTGAGATTATTAAAATAAGAGAATCGATGTAATGTTATAATTCGTGAGCTTTGCGATTCGCCATGTTTATTCTTTTCCATCAGCCTTCATTTTAATTAATTCAAAGTTAAGCTCTCATTTGTTCTATTTTTCTCTTTTTTTTTCTTTTTTTTTGCAATAAACTATATAAAACGATGAGACCTGTGAAATCACGAGATCCATTAGAAGTAATGAAGAATTCGATTTTATTTATAAAAAGGCTTTACACACACATATATTTTCCCCTCATATTAATTACACATTCAAAGTACTTAGTATTTTCTATGAAAGAAAATTTATTAAAAACATAAATGTTCGAAGGAAAGGATCGATTAAATGAAAATACCGTTTATGTAGAATTATTGTTATGGCTTTATGACTAGAATTTTTTTTAAAAAATGGAATTTTGCTGAATTTTTAATAAGTATTTGTTCTTGCAACGGATATTATGGTATTGTAAAGATACAAAAATAAAACGTAAATTTTCACAATTCAAAAAATATACATCTTAGTATCTAAAATCCAAGCCACAAGTTAAAAATTATCTTAATTTTTTTTTTTTTTTTAAATTTCAAACCGTAATCGAAATAATAATCTTGAACCAGACGATTTCTTCTTTTATAAATTATTTGTTATTAAAAAAACGGTCTTAAAGAAGAATTCTATTTCAAATAATAATATTTATTTCAATAATATTTGTTTTAAAAAAGAATAAATATTTCACAATACCGCGTTTCACTTTTGTATAATAATTTATGTTATATATTTTAAGTTCATAAAACTCCGTTAATCTTGCTTAAAAATTCCTAGTTTTAAAGTCCAGCAGAGATAAAGAAATTATTTTGAAACAAACAACTTAGAAAGAGATAACTAAAATATTCTTAAAATATGAGGTGATAATTTTAAGTTCAAAACTCCAGGGCATAAGCTCACAAAAATTTATTTATGACAAAGAAATATTTTTAAAGGATTTTATATTCAAAAGCAGTAAAAACGTTTATACCTAAAAGATAAAAATGATGTTGAATATGAATAATAAAATAGCAAATAACAGCATAATCAGACAGAAAAGTTGAAGATAAGGAGATACAAAACGAGAAAAAAATGATAAACGTGCTTTTGTTTGTTTTGTTTCCCCTCCCCCTATTTAGACACTGAATTGATTACTTATTTATGTTCTTAGACAGTAAAATAAATATACAGGCTATTTTCTTTGTTAACACATAGATTGTATTTGCAATTTATTACGTGTTATAGAAATCTCGTTCTGTGATATTCTCGTTTATTGCAAAATCATAAATCAAATATTCAGATTAAAAACTTTTCAAAAGCTTCTTTCAAGAAGATAACAATCTTTATACATTTTACGGAAAGAGCGATAAAAATGGAGACTATATTTTAAATTAAATAAAAAAAATATACATTTCTCAATCTCTCTGATTCTCAATAAAACAATCAGTTTTTGGGTTTCAAAATATAGAAAGTTGAAACGTACAACTTGAATTTTCGCAGTTCATCTATATCATACCTTTTTTGAACTGGCGCCCCCTTTTCGGATAAATATTTCGATATCGCCCCCTTTTCTAGTGAATATTTCAACCCCCCCCCTTTTCTAGTGAATATTTCTATACCGCCCCCTCCCACTCTAGAGAAATAAGAGTGTACATAATACATGGTGAAAACAAGAGTTAAGTTTTAAAAAATATCCTATTATTAAAAGAATATATTTTTTTAATTTTATTTTTTCCTTAAGTCGCAGTTTTTTTACTTGCGAATCTGAAATAGCTATTGCCACAAATATATTTAAATGTGTAATCTTATATATTTTAGTCATAGGTAGGATATTGTTGGAATTTAAATTTCATTTAAAAGAGTGGAATAAAAGATTTTTATATTGCCTGTTATAAAGACAGGCAGGGGTTCTGATGGTACGAAGTCATTCATAATAAACTATTGCTTTCAAAATAAATATAAATTGACAGTTTCAGCCTTTAAAGAATCACTTTAATTCCTGGTTAACATATTTAATTATGTTTCTTGGATAATATACGTAATGATACGAAGTGGACGAAACATGTTTCCTACTGCTCACAGACAAAGGCAACACGTGCACTACAGAGATTAAAATGCACTATATCATTCAATTTAATGTACGTCTGGATGTAATGTAATCTTTTAAGTTTTTCATCCACTTCCCGCACTACCGAAATATGTGAATTTTCGTACATGTGATATAGGAATGATGAAAAACATACAATCAACATAAGGTAAACAGTATTAAAGTTTACTTTTGTCAGTACATAATCAGCGTGTTTTTTTAGTCTTTTTTGGTTAATCTGCCCAAGCCCCTCCATGCCATCTCAACGCCCCCCTGGGGGCGTCATCGCCCACGTTGAGAACTAATGATCTATATAGTGCAGTGAGTCTCAACCTTTTTTTTTTACGGTACAATTTTAACAATTTCAAAATTTGGCGGCACACTAACAATAAAATAAGTTTAAAAGAATTTTACGTACCTGCAATACACTATGTAAAATATTTCTCAATTTTAGTGTAATAATTTTCAGTGTTAAATAAAATAATAAGTGCGACAAAGACAACAAAATGTTTATCGAATAATTAATTATAAGAATACATTAAATGTGAAATTTGAGCCTCGAGATTTATGATAATTTCTTTTATATTTGACCGTAAAAACGATAATTTCGTCATCTACAATTATAAATCTCGACCTTTCTTTCATTTTTATATTAGTTATTGCTGAAAATCCGAATTTACATAAATATGATGTAGAACAGAGGTTCCTAAACCTTTTTGTCTCATAGACCCCTTGCTATGTTTTTCGGTTTGGGGTAGACCCTTGCTTACGTAATATTGAATTTTTGCAAATTTATTAACTAAAATGTGTTTGACAGCTGGTGCAGAGCTACTTGCTTTGAGAGATTTAAATTTCTTACTTTAGTGAAGTATGGAGTTTACAACTTAAGAAATACATGTTAATCAATTTAAAATTGAAGTGATACATAAAATAACTGATTAAAAAACAAATGTTTATAATAATAGGGATGAATTTGGTGCTTCAATAACAAATGTTCAACATTTGTCATCAATCTTGTCGGGTTTAACCCTAAATTTCCACGGTTAGAAGTGTGCAACCGACAACCACACTAAAACTCCTTCTCACTAGGAAAAGCGATTCAAAACTTTCTCCAATACTCCATAATTCGAGATAAATAACAGGTGTGTCTCTTTTAAAGCCAAAATTGCTGACATACGTTTCGAAACTTTACTTTAAGATCTCAGTTACTTCCTATTCCGATCAGCTCCTCTAGTAATATGACATTTTTTACTTCTATGTGACCATAGAAATTCATTGCCTTCTGTGGTAATTACCAAGTAAATGTGTTCTCAATTCAAGTTTCAGAATCTGAATAAAGAGAATTTAAATGTTGTGAACGTAGGTTAAAACGTTATTTTCCTGGCAGATTGTCTGTGACCAATTGAAAAACTAGGAAAATTCTCTTTGTTCAATATTATACTCATTTAACTTAACAAAACAATATCCCTCGGGCAGCTATTACGGAGACCAGTTATGACTCTGACAGCAGAGAGTTGTACCCTTTCTAGTTTATCAAGGTTGCTAACAGAGGCAACCTGATAGACCTGTACACCATATTCAAGGATAGGTCGAATGAGAGCAATATAAGTATTTCGAAGGGTCCGAGCATCCACTCCCCAGTCTTTGCCAGAAATATATTTTAAAATTTTCAATCGCTGTTTGCCTCTACAAACCAAATTGTTTATATGAGCATGACCAAGAATTCCCTGATCTAGGATGAATCCCAGATATTTGGGATGCTTTTCACAATTCAGTCGACTACCCAGTAAATAAATATCAGGCTCATAGTTGTAAAGATGCCTGTTGGTGGTAAAAATACTTGATACTGACTTTGATGGATTAAAAAGGATTTTGTGCTCTGCAGCAAACTTTTCCAGCCGAAGGAAAAAAGAGTTAATTTTGTTATGAGCACTAATTAAACTTGTATTGCTGCTCCAGATTATTATGTCATCAGCATATAATCCCATACAGTGATCAGAATTGGCTTCAGTCTCGATTCTGGCTATAAATAAGGAAAACAATGTGGGACTCAGTACAGATCTTTGGGGTATACCCTGGCTCAATCTAAATTTTCCCGATACGATGTTTTTAAACTTAACTCTACTATATCTGGCCCTTAGGAAGTCAGCAAGCCAGGACAGAATTCTCTCCCTGATTTCTAATGTGCTGTAAAGTTTGCAAACGAGTTTGTATTTCCAGACCCTGTCGAAGGCTTTCGATAGATCAAGAAAGGCAGCAACTGTGTGATTTGTGGATCTGAGATTATGGGCATCCCTAACCTAAAATATAAGACCTGATCCATAGTGCAGTGGTGACCTTTCCTAAAACCAAACTGGTCGGGAGGTATTAAGTTGTTGTGGTCAAGAAAAGTAGAAAATCTACGCAGGACAAGCCTCTCCATGAGTTTGCACGAGATGCTGGTAAGTGCGATTGGTATATAACTGTTCGGGTCATTTAGCCGGTTTGTCATGTTTTCTAATGGGGATGATGAGGGCTTCTTTCCAATCCCTAGGTAGTTTTCCAGCGTTCCAAGAAGTATTAAAAATATCAAGGAGAAAACGTCTGCCCAGTTGACTCAAGTGGACTAAGATTTGACCATGTATTTCATCCATGCCAGACGATTTGTTAAAATCCAATTCCTGGAAAGGAATTTCCAAATCCATCATTGCATCCATCGGGATTACAGTGGCTTTTATGAATAAAATCTCTCGCTGATTTTGCTATCACTTTGACTTCAGAGTTAAAAGAAAGTCTACTCTCTTTCTGATAATGTCTGCCCAACAAATTCGCAGCCTCATTGTCACTGCATAAAGATCCGCCAGGATGGCTAAACGTATTGGTCTTTTAAACCTGAGGCTGCATTCTATCAATGTTCTTTACCAAGTTCCAGAGTTTTGTGTTAGGAGTACGTGAGTCAAGTCCTTCACACAGGTTATTCCAACGATCTCTTCTAATTACCGAATACAGCTGTTTAATCTTTGCATTGATCAGATTTAAGGCAGACTTAGCGTCGGGAGACGGAGAAGACATGAAATCTCTCTGCAAGGCATTTCTCTGATACTTTTGACAAGTAAATATAGCATTTAAAAATGCAAAAAAGTGAAATTCGTCTTTATACTTCTATGTATTCTAAATTAATTTATTAATTCAAATAAAAATTTAAAATGGAATAATTCTTCTTTTTTTCGCTATAGAGTGAGCAAAAAAGAATCTTTATAATTTGTTTGCTACTGTAACATAAAATCACATATTGCAAGTGTAGTTTCTTCTTTTTTTTTTTTTTATCATTTTCAATATCTAAATAAAAGTACTTGCTCAACTTTAAAAAACTAAAGCATTTGCAATTGGTTACCGACCGTTCGTCGTTTTAAGATTTTTTACACTGATTAATTGTAACAATATGCATTGATTTTCTTGCATAATACTGTCTCAATAATTGTAGAGCAGGGGTGTCAAACTCGCGGCCCGGCCAGTATATTGGCACACACACAATAACATATTATAAAATAAAAACATTTATCCAGAAAAATAGGAAAGATAATAGCTGTGAAGAAATGCCAGTGTCAGGACGTAAACATTAAATTTTTCTTATTCTTTTATACAGTGGACCCCAAAAGTGTTCGTACACTTGCAATTTCCTATAAAATTTAATGTTTTCGACTAATAAAAATTAATATATTGTAATTGTAATTTTTTTGTGGCATCTGCAACTTGTTTTTAATAGAATGACATAATTATTTTTTTAAAAATGATATAACTATTATTTTTAAAAATTAATAATCCAAAAAGCTATTGAAAAATTACGCCACAAAAGTCTTCGTACACCTAATAAAAATCTCAACTTAGCTGTAAATATTATATTTCTTTCTTACTTTAGTACTTAGTAGGATATCTTTTAGTGTTCACAATAACTTTTAAATGTTTTGGTATAGATTTAATCAGTTTTTTGTAATTTCTGCATCGGTTTTCCTCCATGCTTCTGTTATTATTGTTTTTTTAACATCAAATTCTCTTCAAATATGTTCTACTGGGCTAAATAAACTGATTGAGGAGGTTTTTTCAGAATTTTTGGACAGTCATAGAGACACCAGCGGCGTACATTGAGAGCAGAGCGCTTGGTGTCATTATCCTGTTAAAAAATGAAGTAGTCTCCTATATCCAAATTTTCGGCGGATAATTTAAAATTTCACTTTAAAATATTTAAATAGAGCTGATGATTCACAATACCATCAAAAAATACCAAAATACCTAATTTTGAGGCCGATTTACACCTCCACGCAAGAACACTTCCATCTCCATGGTTCATTGATCCAAATTGATTCTTGGGATTAAGTTTCAGAAAATTCAAAACTGACAGCAAATTGATTGCGATGACGGAAAATGAAACATTTTTTGTTCTTATGATCATATAAATAATTTGTAAATGAAAAAATGAGGAATTTAATCCCATGAATTTATGTGGAACAAGAACTCGTCCACCTCCATGCTTCAGCATGGAGGTGGAGAAGTTCTTGCATAGGGGTGTAAATCGACTTTAAAATTAGGTAATTTGGGGTTTTTTTTATGGTATTGTGAATCATGAGCTCTCCCTATTTAAATATTTCAGAGGAATTTTAAACTATCCGCCCAAAATTTGGATATTGGAGACCACTTCATTTTTTAACAGGATAATGACACCAAGCGCTCTGCTCTCAATGTACGCCGCTGGTGTCTCTATAACTGTCCAAAATTCTGAAAAAACCTCCTCAATCAGTTTATTTAGCCCAATAGAACATACTTGGTGAGAATTTGATTTAAAAAAAAAAGAAATCATGACATATAAACACATAATGGGAAGTAAAAACAATAATAACAGAAGCATGGAGGAAAACCGATGCAGAAATTACAAAAAACTGATTAAATCTATACCAAAACATTTAAAAGTTATTGTGGACACTAAAAGATATCCTACTAAGTACTAAAGTAAGAAAGAAATATAATATTTACAGCTAAGTTGAGATTTTTGTTAGGTGTACGAAGACTTTTGTGGCGTAATTTTTCAATAGCTTTTTGATTACTAATTTTTAAAAATAATAATTATATTATTTTTTAAAAAAATAATTATGTCATTCTATTAAAAACAAGTTGAAGATGTCACAAAAAAATTACAATTACAATACATTGATTTTTATTAGTCGAAAACATTAAATTTTATAGGAAATTGCAAGTGTACGAACACTTTTGGGGTCCACTGTATATGATTATTTTTATGTATTATTCGAAATAACATACGCTTCTCTGAATATTGATTATTTTTTTGCAGCCTACCTTAAGCTAAACCTTTTTTGCTTGGCCCAAGTTAGCCTTTGAGTTTGACTCCCTTGTTGTAGAGTCACTCAAGTGCATTTTCTTCTTAAAAACGGTGGAATACTAAAAAATAACAATAAATAACGAATAATTTATGCTTATAATGAAGATATGAAATCATAAAAACGCAGACGATACAGTTAAAAAGTGAAAAAAGGAAAACTTATTCAAACAATTTTTCGGTTACGTGAAATAAATCACATTTTTTTTTTATTTATAATGGAATATAAATGTGTGTATAAATAGTACTCTGCTATTATTCAAGGAAAATCTTATAATTTAGGCTTCCATCGAATATTGTTAAACTTAATGGTCTTAGGACTTCGCTAAAGAAATATATAAACAATATATATATATTTTGTTCAAGGCCAAACGATTTCAAATCCGCTTTCATTGTCCTTTTTTATGTTCAAGGTGAATGAATTTTTCAGGCGGAACAACGACTTCATTCTTTATCTCTTTTTCAACAGTTCTATTTCTGTACGCGTTACCAAAACCAATGTTAGTTTGATTTCGCAAAATGGAATTAGGCAGCCTTTTTTTGTCGCGAATATTCCACATTCAAAAATTTAATCCCTATTTAAAATTTATAATATACAAATAAGTGTTCTATCGATATTTTATAGATATAATATAATTCTTTTTTTTTTTTCATTTTAAATTAACTACTTTTTTTAAAGTTCATTTGGAAAATTCTCTTTGTGATTCCTTAGCAAATGAACACCATAATTATTTTCAACATTTTATTTTTTAAATAGAACTATGTTCTATGTTACTAATTGATTGATTTTTTTACCTCTTTCTACAGAGAATAAATATATCTCAATGTTGTTGATATAAGAAATTAAAGTTAAAGTTGACAGAAATCTTGGTTATCTGGCCATAAAGTAGGGAGGTTTTTATTTTCTAGGTATTATATAAAACAAAAGCTCTGTGGAAGTATTTTTTAAAAAACTGAAAATTTCAGAAAGTATATTAAGACTGCACAGTACCCTTTTTCAAAAAAAATTTTGGGAGACAGTAACAGTAAAAATTAATTTACGTTTTATATTCATACTATATTATGAAGTTGATTTTGAAAGCAAAAAGTCACTTTGACCAGCCACTATTTTACAATTTTAAAAAATTAAGAATTTTTTGATGTTTTTTCAAGCTCTTATAAAATGCTCAATTTTTAAAATTTTTTAGTCATTATAAGTGATTTAAGTTTCTCAGATTATTGTAAACAAAAGTTAGAATGAATTTGTTCCCTTGTTGATTTTTAATAATTATTTTTCTAGCTAAACCTGGAAAAAACACGGAAATTTTTAAAATATTAACTTACGCACACTTTTTTTAAAAAAAATAACTAAAGATCTCAGACGTAAATCCATTCTACGTGAGCATACGTTTGGGGATACCTATAAAAAATTTCAAGATTCTATCTTGAGCAGAAAAAAAGCCTTAGAGATTAGAAAACGCCTACATATTCAGAATTAAAAGCCTGAGAAAAACGCATTTAAAGTTTGTAAAGGTGTAAAACAAAAACCTATAATAGCTGCATAGCTCTAATTTTTTAATATCTTATTTTCCAACTTATGTTCAATATCAAAACACTGGTTCAATTAATTATGACTGAAAACATTTTTTTTTAATTCAAAATATATTTTTGCCTAACATTGATAGTGTTTGTTACAACGACAGGTTATTCAGCCTTATCTTAACAAAATATTTTCAAAAATATTTTGAAACACAAAGAATTTATATACAACGTAATAATGGTACTAACTTAAGTTATAAAAATCATCAGATTTGGACATAAAATTTAATTTTTTTTAGTTTTAAATTGGGGAAGTTTAGCAAGTTTTAAAGTCGCCCAACAAGAACTCAAATACCATAATATAGTACTACTATATGTTTACTATAATGTAGTTTGGCACATCATGGAAATATGTAGCTTATCTGCGATACTTGTAGTCAGAATACTTGCATTCGGAAGTCTTATTGCAGTATCACACACACAGTGAAGGGTTAGTTTTTATATACATCATTTTCAGTAATATTCCATCTCTTCCAAATATTGTTTCTCACAGCAACATGAGAAAGTTTTGGCCGTGGCATTTTCTCAATAGAAAAAAAATTAATCAAAAAGCTTCTAAGTTATATAAACTATTTATTTAAAAACAAAACGGGCCTTGAAATCAATCTTAATTAAGTAATTATACTCAAAACATAATCAAAAAAGAAGAAATAATTTTAGTAAAGAAAATAGAAATTAATAACCATTTCACATTTAAAGAGTTGATTATGCTCAAAAATATTTTTAATTAATTCAATTTAAGAGTGGAAAATGCTTTAAAATGAAACCAAAACCAAAGCACAGAAAATTTCAAATACATTAAAAACTAATTTATTATCAGATCTGAAATTTGGTAGCAAGCTTCCCAATGCTACGGCCACAAAAAAACTGCTAAAAAAATCGATATATTTAAAATTTGAAGGGTACTGTGAAGCCTTAAATTTTAGTTTTACAGTTATAAAATGTCTGCAAAATCCAGATCACCATAATCATTATCATCAGAGTGGAGCAAAATAACAACGCTAAGAATTTATTTTCCCCAGTTATGGAAAATTGTGTATCCAGATGCTTTAGGAATAGAAACGAATCACTTTTAGTTAAAAATCATCCGTAATGATAAAATAAACAATCACTACAACATTCTTTATATACAGAAACGAAGTAATAGTGGCATACGTGCCGCAGGTTGACTACACCTGGTCTAATAGTTCTGGAGATCTCGAGATGTGCAAGTGATTTTCGGAAGCATCGGAAATTTCTGCGGGCATACGGGTTACAAAAGAAACCCTCAATCCCAGATCTGGTAAAAAAGTCTCTGATATGGAATTGACAGCTGCATGGCTATTGGACGAGCGTGTTTATGTGAGTTGCTTTCTCCTATATATTCTAAGAGAATTTTTGTTCTAGAGTTCAACCATTCTTTATGTTGTTTCATTTTTACCATTCATTGCAATGAGGATTCTCGTTAAAAAATAATAAAAGTGTATAAAATAAAACTTTCAGTATCTCTGAGAACATGAAAAATAAATTTTTATTACTCAATGTGTATGTTTTTAAATTTAAAGCCTATATTTATTAGTTTTAAATATTAAGGAAAGAATTTTCTTTCTCCAGAAAATGTTAACTATAAAATGATATACGTATGTTTCAAGTATGTGCTTCAGAGTAAGAATCCTTAGTTAACTGGTTAATTTTTAGAGCAGGGAAAGGAATTTAAACTATCTTTAAGAAACTTCAAATTATTAATTTTATTACTATTGTGTGTGTTATTTAGGAATTAAAATTTCTTTGAAAGAATGATTCACAGATATACGAACAGAAGTAGATGAAACGCAAGAAACACAAATTCCCTTAAACAACCAATATTTTACACGATTGAATTTTTGTAACGGTTTTGATGATTTTAAGCGAATGTTTCACTACTGTTTCGTCATCTGTGACTCAATCTGTTAATGGCGCAAAAATCATTGGATTGGAAAATAATCTAAGAAGAAACAAAACTAAAATTGTTCACGGTTTTGCTTAGTATTTTTACCTATCATAATTTCGGTGACTTTCGAAATTGTTTCAGAAATGCTTCCGTTGCCTTTTTATTTTTTTTATATATTAGTGGAAGTTAGAAATTTCTTCATAAACCTGCGAACTTTCTTATAAATTAAACTATTTTATTTTTTTGGAATATGAACAAAGAAATTACTCATTGCTTAGTCATTAAAATTACTTTTATTTAAACAATAAAATTAAATCTCCTCCAAGATTTCATAATATCCTGGTAACGTTATTTTAATTCTGGAAGCCTCCCAAATAAATAAAAAAATTTTAATGAGAAACCTTAAGTCTTCACCGTTGAATCTGAGCTTCTACAGAACTGTGTGAATTTTCGATATTTCAATTCTTTAAAATATTAGCCCCAAAATGAGCCCCAAATTATTATTAAATAATAATATTATTAATATTAAAATGAGCCCCAAAAATTTATAAAAAAATCATTGCCACAAATAAATGTTTTATTTCCTGAAGAGATATTTAAAATCCAGCTCACTTTCTCAAATTAAGAACTAAATTGCTTCTTTACAAAGCTCTGTCCTGACTTATGCATCAGGGACTTGCCCATTGACTTGACGCGAAAGGAAGCTTTGGAAATCTTTCAAAGAAAAATCTTACGTTGCGTTCTTGGTGGGGTCCAAGCGAATGGATCATGCAGAAGATCTACATAGTTTAGAACGCTATAAAATTTACAAACACCCGATATTGTAAAATTCGTCAAACTACAGACTTAAATGGGCTGATCTAACTAGAATGAATGAAGATCGTTGCTGCAAGAAAACCTTTCTGGCAAAGCCCATGGGAAATAGACCTCGGGGCAGACCCCCGTTGAGATGGATTGACTGTGTCAAAAAAGACCTAAATACTTTAAAGATCCAAAACTGGAAAACAGTTGCCAAAAGTAGAGATGCCTGGAGAAAAGTTGTGGTGAAGACCAGGGCCCACCCAGGGCTGTCGAACCATCGAAGAAGCTAAATAGGAGATAGATAAACAATCAAACACCTCCAATTACGGATTGATGCATTATAATTAAATTCGAAGGAAATGAAGGAAAACGGACGTTTAGTATTTATTTTCCTTCTGAGTATAATAATACTTTCAACATAATTGAAATTATTTCCGTATTGATTGCGACTGATGCATCATTTCATTCTTATTTCCTTGTGTTACAACAGGTTTTTCTGAAATAAAGGCTTATTGTATTTGGTTCTCGCTGTATTGTTGTTTGTTATAATAGCAACTGAGGTGTGCAAGAATGTGTAGCTCTGATGCATTAGAATAAATTTGAATGTGCCATTAAGAAAAAAATTGCCGATGTTTTGCACCATGAAAAATTTATTGAGAAAAAAAAAGAGTATATAAGAAGAGAAAAAAGGATATTTTTTTATCAATTAAGGAAACATTTACAAATACTTGTATTTCATAAAGATGCAAACACGCTGTCTATTTCCCTCGACGTTCTAAGTCTAAAGAAATTTAGTACCTAATTTGAACACGTAAAAAAGAAATTCTGCAGTTTTTTGGCAACAAAAAAAAAAAAAATTCTATAGAGATCCTGTATAATTTCATTATAAAAAATTCTTTTTCTGAAAATCAATATAAAAAAAATGGAATTCCAAATAAAATATTCTTATTTTTAGAGAAACTTCTACAGAAATTCTTCAGAGTACTTTTTAAAATATTTCACATTGCTAAGTAACTATCAAGAAGCTGTGCTTCATCTGAATTACTTATAATATACAAAGAAGAAAGAAATAAGGATTTTTTAATAGTGCATTAAGGTGGATCACGGTTATATGGTGAAAAAAATACTATTAATAGAAACCTACCTATGTAGAAAAGATGTTCTATGGTGTGGAGGTGAGAAGAAAAATTTTTTAATCATTTCAAAATTTAATATTGCCACAAAGGGTTGAATTTTCGACAAAATGAAAAAAGACTTAATTTTTGTTAGATGATTTTAGACTCAAAATAAAATTATTTTTCTACACTATAAATAACCATAAGCGATGATTATTGACAATTGAGTACTGAATATTGCAATGTACATTGCAACATTTTACATCCCCAGTTCTCTCTTCCTGCACCGTCGAGGCCGCGGTAGCCTAGTGGCCGGGGTAACGGACTCGTGGCCGGCGTGTCATGAGTTCGAGTCTAGTGCCGCTGAAGACCCACCGTGTGAGGGTGCGATGCATGTTAAATCTGTCGATAGCTGAAACGTCTTCCGTTTTCTGTGGTAGTAGGAGAAGGGGTTGCCAACTCAAGTGTCGTCTCTGTCACTTGACTGTGGTTCAAAATTACGATGTCCGTCGCCAAAATCCCTCGTGTACCTGAACAGTGTGACGTTAATATTCACTCATTCAACCCGCAACCGTCGAATCAGTCCAATTCAACCTTATCCCCGTAATCTGCTTCTTCGTGCACTGTATTTTCGACAGTAGGTTTTCTTAAAAATTTGAAACTAAATTAGTTGTTAAAAATGTACTGGATGTTTTTTCTTGTAACTATTTATAGGGTGTTCTCTCACATTGCAATAAATGTAAGGAAAGTACTAAAATACCTATTTTTACCATGTTTTTATTAACTCGCTTTCTTGTCTGTCCGGGTGGAATTTTGCAATTGATTTTAAACTAACTTCCCGATGAGCTAGAGACTTGAAATTTGAACCACAGCTCAGAAGTGGGTGATAATGCATGAAAATGTGGAAAAAAAAGAGTTCTAATCTCGAACCCGGGCCCCCGAAGAAGTGGGCCCTATTTCGACAGGGGCCCAGTAACTCCGAAACTTACAAGAATTTACATGAACAAAGATCACCTGTCGATAGTACGGGTCGAGTTGCGTCTATGTATTCAATTTCATGGCTCTGGGGTCAAAGAGGGGTCTCCAGGTTACTATGTTTTTACTAACTCGCTTTTTTGTATGTCTGTCCGGGTGGAATTTTGTAATTGATTTTAAATTAACTTCCCAATGAGCTAGGGAATTCAAGTTTGGACCATAGCTCAGAAGCTGATGAAAATGTAAAAAAAGAAGTTCTAGTCTCAAACCCGGACCCCGAAGAGGCTTGTATGTCTGTCCGGCTGGAATTTTGTAATTTATTTTAAACTAACTACCCGGTGAGCTAGAGACTTGAAATTTGAACCACAGCTCAGAAGAGGATGCCAATGCATGAAAATATGAAAAAAAAAAGAGTTTTAATCTTGAACCTGGGCCCTCAAAGAATTGGGCCCGATTTCGACAGGGTCCCAGTAACTCCGAAACTTACACGAATTTACATGGACAAAGATCACCTGTCGATAGTACGGGTCGAGCTGCGTCTATGTATTCAATTTCATGGCTCTGGGATCAAAGACCCAGGCTCTGGTTACCATGTTTTTATTAACTCGCTTTCTTGTATGTCTGTCCGGGTGGAATTTTGTAATTGATTTTTAACTAACTTCCCGACGAGCTAGAGACTAGAAATTTGAACTATAGCTCAGAAGTGAATGACGATGCATGAAAATGGGTTTAAAAACTTGGTACATAAAAAAAAATTTATTAAGAAAATAATTCTTAAATAAAAATTACTTTGCCTTTTTGTTATCATAAAAAAATTTTTAAAAAAATTCAAATACCTAAATTTCATTCCCCTTGTAGCAACACTATTTTATTTTTTCCTCCATGCAGTGGCGTAACGGAGAATATTAGGGTCCCCCTGCAAAGTCAGGTTCTGGGCCCCTTAGAATCCTGCTCCCCCCCCCCTTGATGCGGGGGTGTACGTTACACCACTGCCTCCGTGTATATACCAGAGAGCATCCTTTCCGGATAGCTAAGTTTTGAAATTCGTTAAAAAAATAGATACCCCCTTCCCCGACTGCGCATTTTTTGTTAACTAAAAAAGGCATTAGTTTCGTCACGTGGAAAAACAAAATAGGAGGGGAAAAAAGACGTTTATTATCTCTATCAAAAAAATAATACTGGAATTGAGACCTTGAGATTTAATCAACTTAATGTAAACCTTTCCCTAGAATTTACAAAAAATGTAGGGAAATCAGGAGAGATTAAAACCGTGTGAACTAGAAAAGATATAATTTTTAAAAAAAGAAGTTGGTAAGGAATATTAAGTTATTGTTGACTTTACTGTTATATAACAATCAAACACAAGTTCGAAAACAATAGTAATGCTGACATCATTTGGCGACGTAATTATTCAAAACATATACTTTGCAAACATTATATCAATAATAAATTTAGACACAAAACTATCATTTGCATTAGTTATACACATATTAAAACTAAATGGTTATTTATAAAATTAATTACATAAAAAGTTATTGTAATTTGTATATAAATGGTATATGAGTTAATAATTTTTGTGTTTTATCTTCTCTTTCGCTATTTACTTCAGCTTGATTAGATATTTAATATCGTAATGCAATATACAATTGAAATACTCGTTTAATACCAATATTTAGTTCATTTTGATAGTTAACAAAAAATCATTGTAGGCCTGGTAATATAATTTTGATGTTATTTTGTTTGGTACTTATGTATTATCGCAACCATATTGGTGAGATTGTATGAAACGAAGCACGAGGTTGCCAATTCAGCGCGTACGACACATGCGAAATCTGGTTTGCCAACTTGGCAAGTTATCTTGAACTTTGGCATTGTTGTGATAGTACGCAAGTACTTTTCGTTTTCATCATTTAGTTTTAAAAATACGTATTTGTTACTAATTGTGGGCTTAAGAATTGTTGTCGAGACTGTTGCCAAATATGAAACACAAATAAGGTTAAATGTTCCTCTCATGTAAAAAATATATATGAAAAGAGAGATTTTTTGGAACTCTTATTTTAGAGACATAGATGAACAAATATACAGTTGAAAGGGTTTTAAGAACACATTTACACAAAAAACAGAAACCAATAAGTTATTAATCAACTATTTCTATTTAATGAGATTCTTAACTTTTTAGAATAACGCCGATAACTAAAGCATGAAAATAACAATTTTAAAAATAATGAATTGAATTTTTAATGCTAATTCTGTAATATTTATCCTAATTTCAAAAAGAATTCATTAAAATGAAATATCACATAGCTTATTTAATCATGCTAGTTATTAATTACAAAATTAATACATGAAGATCAAAAATGTTATTAAATACACGAAAACTTACTTTGAACCAAGATACACAGAAGCATTTTCTCATAAAGTAAAAACATAAATATGCACATTTTAATTAGATAGGGTATATTTCTGAATGTCTTCCGCTTAATATTTTAATCAAATCATGTTATTTGTAAAATAAACATTATTCTATTTCTATAATTTAATTACTTACAAAAACATTTCATAACTTGTACTCTTAGTAAAATATTTGTTTCCCGCGATGTCTTCTTGCTCAAAATTCACACTATGTAGTTCGCTGAGAGTTTTTGTACTCTCATTCTCTCAATATATTTTTTTATTTCTATATTTTTAAGGCTTGTTTAAAAGTTTGGTCGGGAAACACCGAAAGAAAAAAAAAATTAATGTCTTAGGAACTGATTCGATACTCGCATAGTTCAGTGTTATCGTAAGCTATGCCTAAATTCATAGCACATTCGAATTTTAGGGTTAACACATCCTTCGGCAAGTACAAATTTTTCTTCTCCATCAATTTTGCCTTTGTAAGAGAAAAAGGAAAATCCCACATTTTATTAGTATCCAAAAACATCGTGCCTACAACCGATTCTGAAGCAATCCCGGCTGCATCTAACACGGATATTTTACATTTAGACATTGTTATATTCTTGTTAGGTGGAAAGATGAATATCTTCATTCTGTATGAAAATGTATTCGTCAAAAATATACTTATTTTCAAAACTGAACCAGCTGGTGATGTGATATGTGTAGTTTTTTGCTCGTTAGGTCTTAAGGCACTAAAATGTTTTATGTTCCAAACAAAAGTACTATGGTCTATTCCAAAGACAGTTAGAGCAAAACATGATGAGCTTGTAGAAACAATATTTTTACACATCTTCATCTTACATTCAATGGCTAGATTATCAAAACCCAACCAAATATTTCTGGATGGGCTTAAAACTTCTTGATATTTCGCAAATTTTGACCATCCTCGCGCTGAAACTTTATCGAAGGAAAATTTATCCGATTTGCTCAACTTCACCGTTTTAAAATCAGCAGTTAGAAATGACAGGGTGTATTCTACGTCAATGGGACGAGGGTATTCATCGCCTTCTACTCTCTGTAAATAAATTGAAAAATAATGACCATCACTTTCCTGTATCAGATCCAGCCGTAGATTCCAAGTACTTCTGCCCACAAGGAATCGAGGACTGAAAAAAAGTAATCCATTTGCTTCTGGAAAAATAATCCTTTCGATAAGCCAAGAGAATTCAAATTCGTCCATTTCGCAATTTTCTGGAATCTTACCATTTTTTTCTTTGATTAGATATTCATTTTTTTCTTTGGTAAAGAAAGCTATGAATAAAATAGCTAAACATAAAAAGATTATAATTGGCTCATCTCTTCGACTCATTTTTTTTTTAAATGATAAAAACGTAAATTTGAAACACCACACACCTATAGAACTTCAAAGAAATAATAAAACCGAATGATGATTGTCAGCGAGTTCTTATCAAGAAAAAAGAACTTACCTCTCAAAATACACAGAATTATCTACTTATTTATCTATTTAATCTCATTTACGATTTTTTTTTTCAGTTTCAATATTGCATTCGAATAGAAATGCATTGATATAGAATCATGTACTGGTCGTAAATTGTTCTATATTTTCATGCAGGTTGATTAGTTTTATACGCGAAATGACCTTATTGGCGAAGTTGCACATCAAAGGCTTGTTAATCAATGAGAAACCGTAAAACTACGATATATATATATAAATCAAGGGTTTTAAACCTTTGTTTCTGCTTGTGGATTCTCCCTTCCAAGTATATAAGTGCATATGGAAGAAAGGCACATATTCAATATGTCCCATTTACGAATATGTAATATCCCTAAATAATATATTTATTTGTAGGATATTAAAGATTAAATAATTTATAAGTAAAGTATTTATCTGAAGGTTATTAAAAGGTAATAACTAAGTAATTCCTGTATAAAGAATATAGATTGCAAATTTTGATCGATAAAATTAAAAGTAACATTTTTACGTACAGATCTTATTTTACACTGCTGGCCACTGTAAATGCAACACAAGAAAGACAAGAGATAGCACAACAAATTTATTTTGTAGATAACATGTTGACCAAGTATCAAATAATTAAATATATAGACTTCTGTGAAGTGTGGTTCCTGCAAGAATCAGTAGCCAGAGTAGCCGCCATTGTTAGAGGTCACCGCTGCCACACGCCTCGGCATTGATTCAAGAGACTTTGGATGTGTTCTTGGGGTACAGCAGACCAAGCAGCTTCCACACGTTGCCAAAGTTGATCTGGTGTGGCAGCTTGGGGTGTAATCTGGGTCAATCGTTGAGCAACCATGGACCACATGTTTTTTATCGGCGAAGGATCTGGAGAGCGAGCCGGCCAGGGAAGCAATTAAATCTGGTGATTGACGAAGAATCTTTGGACAATGCGTGCCTCGTGTGGTCTCGCATTATCCTGTTGAAATACGGCTGTGGCCAAGCCCTGAAGGTAAGGAAGGACAACTGGCTCCAACACCTCGGAGATGTAGCGCTGGCTGTTTAAAGTACCGGCAATGCGTACTAGAGGAGTGCGAGAGTGATATCCAATACCGCGCCCCATACCATAACACCCAGTGCAGCAGTGCATAACGCAGCTGTTCAGCATCCTCTCTCCACGGTGTCTCCACGCTCGAATCCGACCATCGTGGTGTTGCAGACAGATGCGTGACTCGTCAGTAAAGACAACTTCATTCCATTCTGCCGCCCACATCCTTCTTTCATCGCACCATTGGCGGCGGAGGACGTCTGTGGTTCTGCGTTAAGGGTAGACCAAGCTATGGATGTCTTGCGGACAGACCACTCTGCTGTAAACGGCGTCGAATGGTACGCGCAGACACTGAATGATGCGTTACAGACTCAATGTGCTGTGCCATGGTTCGTGATGTGACTGAGCGATCCGTCACTGCCATGCGCACAATTTGCCTGTCCTCACGTGAAGTGGTGCACTGAGGTGGATGCAATCGACCACGTCGGTTCTTTGTACCCTCCTGCATCCAACAGTCACATATCCGCATTACAGTTGTTTGGTTTCGTCCAACAGGACTACCGATTTCCCTGAAAGATAATCCACAATCTCGGTAGGCCACTATCCTTCCTCTGTCGAACTCGGATACTTGATCAAAAGCTGATCGTTTTTTGAAAAACCACAAGAAAACACAATTGCCGAACTTGAAATCGTCGAAATCTCCAAGCCTTAAATAGCGCTTTGAGGTGGCGCCACAGGCGTGCGTGATGTGTGTCTGCGCTGAAATTCTAATCATTTGCATATCTCACCTCCGCTAATGCATGTTGTAAATTTCATGTTATTTGCGTGCTTCCTTCAGGGTGTTGCATTGACGGTGGCCAGCAGTTACATGCCCAAGAATAGTACTTGCTTTGGAATAATACAATGAAAATGTTGAAATTATTATTACCATGCTGTTTGTAATATTGGTCAGGGTAGATGCACTATCAGTTGCAAGAGTATCAACTTTTCCAAGGAACATTTCATCAAAATTTCCAAAATGCATCAAAATATGTATTATTCATAATACGTGACTCGACTCGACTATTTCATCACCTATGCTGGTTACAGAATTTCGATTTAAACTACACACTTTAAAAAAATTTATTTGTGCTGGACATATACCATTTTTTCCCGAATCTAACCGCTATTGATTCTAAGCAGACTTCAAGTTCTCAACAAAGTTTTGTGAAAAATGAAAAATAGTTTAAAATGGTTTATCGATGTCAAATTTTACGAAATTAAAATAAATTTAAAGTAAGAACTAATAAATAAATAGTTTTTTATCAGTATTATAAACTTTTAATTACCAACCAACAAATTCTTTCTTTCGATTCTAAGCCGCATCCGATTTTCAGTAGCATTAACACTGAAAAAAAAAGCAGCCTAGATTCAAGTAAATACGGTAATTCCTCCACTTTAATTAAGCTTTCGCTAATAAATTCTTCTTCAATAAATGGTTCAATCTGTGCTTCTGATTATAAGTGATAATATATAATTAGTTTTTACTGCAGTTGTATTGTCTTCAAAAAATGTAGGTAGCCAAGAGGTCAAGGTAATAGACTCGAGTCATGAGTTCGAACCTTGTACTACTGAAGACCTGCCATACAGAGAGGGCCGATGCACGTAAAAAATATTGATACTAAAACTTTCTCCCGTTGGTGTGGTGTGGAAGTTAGGAAACGGAATGTGTAAGCTCAGGGTGTCGTCCTCGTCATTTGACCATGGCCAACGCCAAACGCTCTCAAGTAGCTAAACAGTGTGACGTTCACATATTCACTCTTACTCATTCAACAAATTTAGTGAATACATTTTTTTTTTTTCATTTTTAAAGAATCGATTTCAATTTTTTCACAAAGTTTCGCAACATATTGGTCATAGTTTGTTTTCTGTTTTGTGTCACAGTGCCTTTTAAAATAATATTCCTTAGCAACTGAATTACAGTTTTTACATATCAGGCATAATATTTTATTTTGTTTGGGGCATAAAAATATTGCAGTTCCCATTTCTTAGGAAAATTTAATTCTCTCGTACTTCAAGTAGAATCCTACTCATTTTAGGTGATCTAAATCAACTTAACCACTTTGATCTCCACCCGGCACTTCATTTGACAACTATATATTGGCATCTAATCTAATTTAAATTTAATCGAAATCGTTTCGTCATGTTATCTGTACGTATATAAGTGTTGTAAATAAAATTTGTATGATATGCTTTTACTACAGGTGTCAACTTTTACTACTGTTGCTCTCTGTCTTTGATCAACACCATTTTTCTTGAAAATTACGATGTTCATCTTTTTCTACTCTGTTCTTGAATATTTTGATAAAATTACTTTTTTGTCTAATCTGAATAAAAACCAAAAACCACTTTCATTCACAAACGATTCAGTAAAAACTGCACTTTGTCTTGATCTTGGGGTATTTAAATTTTTAAAAAAATCTGTGTGAACAACTGTCTCTGACGTCACGCTCTTCGCCTCTCGCTGATTGGACATTTCAAAGATAAATAAAAATTGCACACACGATGAATCGTAGAACTATCTAAGTAAATAATATTCATAAATGCATTTAAGAATTTAATAAAAATTAATTTACTATAGAAAAAATAAATTAAAGGAAAAAATTAATAAAATATTAAAAATAATTTACATTTAAAGGCTATTTCTATAATTAAACAGAATTTTTTTTAAGAAATCAAGATTAGATAGCAGGTTAATATGTTGTAAATTTTTAGAAAATGTATACCATAAAAAATTTCAAAATGTGAAAAAAATCCTTTAAGATTGATATTTAAAAGTTTGTAAAATGTCTTCGCGGGCCGCAATCTATGTATTGGCCGCGTGTTTGACGTGCCTGCTCTAGAGAATATATGCAATTATATATAGTCTTGAAAATTTTTAAGTAATTTTATATATAGCTAGAGCATAAATAAAAATTATATAACTTTGAAATATATTAACCTAAAAATACATTCCAAGAAAGTCATGAACAGTTTTCATGCGAGACATGATATTGCAAACGCCTTAAAATTCTACATTCCAATCTATTCCCTTTTATTCATTCATGGGAAAATATAGCAATTTTTTTAAACTATTTACCGTCAAAAAATAAGACAATATATTATCTGTAAACTTATTTGGCAAAACAACGATATAATGGTTAGCAATAAGCAAAATTGAGACTCTTCAATTAATGGCCGCTTTGGAAGTAATGGTGCAACAATGAGTGTGTACTGAATTTTTATTGGCACTTAAGTCTTCCTACAGCGAGATATAGGTCAGAAAACTGATATACTAGCTCAAAAATATTGTCTTCATTAAATGATCGGATCGTAGTACAAGTCCCCTACTAATGGCTTACAGTGGTCAAAGGAGAAGGTGGCTCCGAAAAGTCTTGTAATAGATCTTTAATAAAATGATTTGTATGTTATACATTTAAATAAAAGTTTTAATAATAATTTTTTCAAAAAATAATACGTTTCTTTTCAAAATATAATTTTTTTTTTCAAATTAATAATGATTAATTTTTTCTACAAAAATCAGTTATAAAAATTGGATGTTAGTATAATGCATCTGCTTCAAATCACAGACATAAACAGTACTATTAAAAAATTCATACATCATTCTGCTAATAAAAGGATATAAAGAAACCACTAATTGATGAATAAATTTAAACTAATTTATTTCCCTATTTATTAATTTGTGCTCTTAATCTGTACTAAAATAAATGAACCCATTACCACATAGAGTTTTAATGTGTTTGTATGCTACTAATTATATTCATTTTTAAGGGGTCTCAGGGGTGTTAAAAATGTTTCGAGAGCACAAAATATGAACAATTTTCGACTAGAAATAATTCTTTGAGGTTAAAATGAAATAATTTGATTCTTTTACACATTTTTTATAAAGGAATAAAGCTTCAAAAAAGTATAAAATGTCTAAAATATAATCATAATTTTAAAAATAATAAGCACATAAATATAAGAAAAATTTTTGTAAGAAACAAATAGTAAGTTTTACGACGCGCATGATATTTTCTGAAATAATAATTCTAATTACTAGCAATAAGTTGATTTATAAAGTCAAATATATCCTTATTAGATGGTAGCGATTAGATATAAAAAGAATAAAAAATAATATTTTTAAAAAATAAAAAAAGTACATTTTTAAAATTTTTTCAAAAAATTTATTTTTTTTAAATTTTTCAAAAAATTACAAATATGTAATACTATAAATAGCTAGGATTTAAAGATTATGATAGAGTTTATAATTCTGTAAAGTTTTATGCATCAAAGTATGATAGTTTTTGAAACGCAATGCGCGTAAGTGAAAAAAACACAAACTGAGAAAAAAAGGCTTTAAAGTTTTAAATTGAATTTGAGAAAATAAATTTTAAAACTTACATGCTAAAATGCTCCAGGATCATAGGATATGCCTTCCTGTTGCCCAAACAGCTCAATTTCTGTACTCTTTTTAATTTTTTTAATCTCTGCGAGATTCAAACGATGACGTTGAGCTCCTCTTTCTTGACGTAAAGATTCGACGATTGTCACGTTCAGCCAGGAACACACAAACATTTTTGTTAATTTTTAAGCCAAATTTCTCTAAAATAGTAATAAGTATTTGATTTCCATCATTAAAAATGCTGGTTGCTAGATTTGCAGCAATCTCTGCAATCTGAAGGATAGAATCAATCGTCATCGGACAAAACTTCCAGATTAATGAATTTAAACTTTCATTAGGATTCTGTGTCTTACCTCCTAAGCATTTCTTCAGGAGTGCCAGATGAGATAAGTCTGCAAATACAGGCTTAATTACATCTCGAACAGCTTTCGCAACTGAGGGTTTGTGTTTATAATTTTTGTAAATTATTATTAATTGCGGCATTATACTTACACTATGTATTTGGATTTGTAGGACAAAATCAGTGCATCGGTTCATCATCGGTGCTGCAAGAATGACCCCGAACAGCCCAAATGGCTTTCCGCATTTCCTTTACACTAGTAGAATTGCATCGAATAGCATTACCATAGTAATGCGCAAGCTTATCAATTAAACTATCAGTTAACCTACCTTTACCGCCTATAGTTTTACCATCAGATAATTTCTTCTTACCATATACTAATTTAAGCTTCCTAAGTCTTGTACCCATTCTCTTTTGCACATGGCCTACACATTCTATTTTCTGAATAAGATGGTCATAGCCGTATGGATTGTTTTCAGAAAGGGCATTGAATGTTTTTGTGTCGCCATCTACTATGTAGTTCGAATATTTCAGGTCGTGAAGCTTTTCTGATCGATTAAAAATCCTCAACATCCCGTCAACCTCCATCTTACCAGCAGAGCCAGAATAATTTTTTCTACATGAAATCTTATGCGCTCTTTGCAATTTATTGTACTTGATACCAAACTTTACCCCTTTATAACTGTCGCTTCATTTGCAAAATGAGGACAACACTTCCCGATCCAAAACCTTACCTGTTTCGCTCCCTATTAGAGTACATACTCCAATCAACGATGAATGTCCTCTCGTCTTCCAGGTCCCATCACCACTTACCGTTAAAATGTTATCAGGTAACGAAGAATTTTCTTCGACAGCTGCCCTGTTCATGCTTTCTTCGGCGACTTCCTTCATAACAAGTGAAAGTTTATTATTAATAACATCATATGATTTTTGTTCAACAGGATTAGGAAGACTCATTACAGAACAAAAGGTTTTTAATGACTCTAAACCTTGACCTATGCATCCCATTGCTAAAATAGATCTTCTGTTAATTTCTGGAGCATTATTTTTATTCCCAATGTTTTCACAGCTTGAAAAAGTACAAATACTCCCACATTTTTTACAATGTATTTCAAAATTCGAACATAAACCACGAGTGGATTTTTCATTAATTGTTAATGGTTTATGACATTTTAAACAGCATGATACTGACAAAATAGAGCTAAAGGTTTAAATAAAATAAAAAAATACGATATTCTTTGAAGTTTTCACTTACCTTAACAAGATTTGACTTTAATGAAGTCAGAATTCCTGAAAGTTTTTTACTAGAAGCATTTTTCATTTCGGCACACTTACTTGTACTTTTCATTTCTACACACTTCTTCGTATGTTTAATATCTGTAACATGTGAGTCACTTACCTTTAAATATTATTTCCTATAATCTTTTCCTGGGGCACATTGCCCAACGATTTTTTCAAAATAAAACAACAAAATCTTCGCTTTAGATAAGCGTTTTAAAAAAACGTGTACTAAAGTAAACACAAGAGAATCAAAACACAGCAGAATGAATGTGTTGAGTTGCAGGCTTCCTTCTGATCAACTCAAGCGCTTAAAATATTTCATGAGGCTTATTAAAAACAAAAAAATAAATGGTATGCATGAATTTAAAAATAAATGGGCGTGGCATGTGTCCATTTAAAAGTTGTTATGACTAAATTGCTGTTTGCAATTTTTTGAATAACTTTCGAAGTTTTTAGAGTATTGTCACGTGGTTAGTATCAAAATGTTCAGAAAAAAATGAAGAACAAGATATATTTTTTTCGAAAATTCGAAAAAAAAAATTTTTAACACCCCTTAGACCCCTTAATGTGATTGTGTAGTAAAATTGTAGGACCCGAATAATATCCTGGTTACGCACTTTATTCGAAGGTGTTGAGGCAAATATTATTCAACTTGTTGCCAACTAATGGCCGCTAAACCAAATGAGTTAATAAACAAACAGAAATTTAATAAAATTATAGAACATTATAATTTGTAAAATAATTAATTTTTTAAAATGAATTTTATAATTTTATATTTATGCATTTTTATAATATTAGAATTTGTATTTTATACAAACTTACTTTATTTATATTTGTAAATCTGGAAGCAATTTCTTTGTAACCTTTTTCAGCTTACCAGATTGGCAACAGTCCGTATTTTGGCATCAGACTAGTTGCAATGTTTTGATGTGAGCGCAGCTAAGCCTAATGGAATAAAAAATTATTATTCGACTTTTTACAGCAAATTTACATACTTTAACGTTATAGAACGAAACGTTCCATAACAAAGGCAACACGTGGCAGCGTAGTGGTTATGGCCACAAACTTGAGCAAGAAATGCCGGATGTTCGAGTCAGGGGCCACTAAAAACCTGCCGTATAGAGGGGGAAAACGATAAATCTATCAAGGCTCAATGCCCTCCATTGGCATAGAAGAGAAAGGTGTCCGTTCAGGTGTCATCTCCATCACTTGATCGATATTCAAATTACGAGGTCCGTCGCCAATAGCCCTCGTGGTGCTGTATAGTGCGCCGTTAATATAACTCTCACTCGAAGGCACGATAGTTGCCCTCTAGTATGAAGACATTTTACATCGTAGTCAATATATATATATATTTCAATTTCTACTATCAGCTCACTCTCTCCCTATATATATATATATATATATATAAAATATAATATATAATTGTTCAAGTTTTCAATCGTTAATAAAATACTTTCTATTCATCCAATCAAGTTCAAATAATTTTTTGAAACTTGTAGTGGATGACACTTGATGTTAATACAGCTTTTTTCCAAATATTACTTCATTAATTACCGGTTAATCAATTAAATTTAATTAATCACTGGTTTTTGACGCCAATTTAGATTCGTCTCCATTGTTGTAGCAATGTACCTGTTAAAACAATGACAAAACTTGGTGTCGAAAACCGGTTTTTCAGCCGAACTAGCCAAACCAGGTGTGCATTGTTACAACAATGCAGATAAATCATGCTCTTTTTCAATTCCTACACACAATTAGTTCACTCTCTCCCGTATATATACACATATTTGTTTATTATATATATATATAATTTGTTGTCGTTAATAAAATACTTCCTATTCATCCATTTAAAGTAGGTATTGACTTAAAAAAATTTATATTACTTGTTCAATTCATTTATATATAGTTATAATATCCTCTTAAATAAATTTTGAAAAATAATTTATTTAGTGTAAACAACTACTGATGTAATGATGAACAAAATTATACATTGTATTATCATCCAACGATATTGAGTCACTTGATTTATTTTCCGTAAAATTTTCAGATTATCGTTCTTTTATATACCAAACGTATTTATGCACTAATGGCCACACAAAACGAAAGAAGCATCCAAACTGTGTGAAATTTCCATCGTGCGTATACCGTGATGGGATATGCAAATGGTTATAATTTTAATGCAGTCACGCATCATAACCGCCTAGTTTCATCAACAGACTTAAATGGAGAACATAATACCCTTATAAAGCACTGAAATTGCTTTTTCGTACGATTTTTTTTGGCGAAAGTAGTTTCCTTGAAGTAGAATTCAAGAGCTGTCCGAGCACGTTTCGGTTTTCAATCAATGAATAGTTGTTACTAATACAGAATGCGAATCATCATCCCTCAATATCAATGATGGAGTCGAACTTAAACAGTGATACGGATCTGTAATCGATGGAGTCAAGTAGAAGCGATTGACCGACGGCATCAATTGCTCTTGTGTGTCACATCCCTACCTCTAATGGGCACATGGTAGTGATGAATCTCTATGCAACATCAGGAGCCCTATCACAACAAATATGGTATATTGCGCAATAATCGTTCCATTCGAAGTCATTTGCAGCACTGTGAAATTCCACAAGGTCTTCTTTGCTGTGACTACCATTGTCTGAAAAGCCCAAAGGGGTTTATCTGAAATTGTGCACTGATTGGTGAACATGAACTATCAAATAGCATAACAATATACGATCTTATTTTTGCCTGCTACATTTCGATGTTCAGATTACATTCTACAAAAACTATTGAGAGAGATTGTTTAATTGTTGCTTTGGGCAACATCATTTTGATAATTCAATCGGTAAAATGATTTAGCATGATACTGAATTCCTTTCCTACACCTTTTAGTAAGGATTTTGATACAATGACCCAATAACGTTCTAATTCTGAGGTTTTGGAGCCTGTTATCCTCCCTTATCTTCAGAGTTGGACTGAGGTCACATTCCAATGGGCAATATTCGATTATACGTGGCACGTTAATACTTATGACTTCTTCGGCCACTAGATTGCATCGCTGCTAATGTTTGCCTATTCTCCCAGTTTTTTGCCTACTGAACACGTCTGGTCGATTATTAGGAAAATGCCTGTCCCAGCATGTATAACTCACAGCTTTATCAGTTCAGTTTTGGTAATGTGTGGACAGCATGCGCTTTTATACCCCCCAACACAACACATTCTAAGGTAGAGTTGGCAATCTTTAATTCAATGCCGAGGTGTATAACAAAGGTCATTTCCAGACGTGAAGTCAACACGTAATGCTGATTTCATTTTCCTTCTCACTTTGCAGAAGAAGGGACATTTTTAGGGCATGGGCCAACTGCGCCTAGACCTAAGGCCTCGTCTCTCTTTCGACTCGACTTCAATAAGATCATGATCCGAATAGTTTTAAATCGTCAGTTGTTATTCCTGGGCTTATTCTCAGAAAAACTGGGGTTTTTGAATATGCCATCTTGCAAGATTGCATCACTGTGTCATTCATATGCCTAGGGCCAATACCATACACCATTTTTACCATTTAGTCGAAAGACGGCTGTCAGCCGAGTCGGTTTGTGAATCACATACGTTTATTTATAACGTGTTACCATTTATACGTACAGTATTTGATAATGTATGATTTATACAATATATTTAAAAGAGTTGCCGGCGAGGCCTTCTTTTTCATTAGTGCCCGGGATCTTAAGAAGACTTCAGACGTCATTATGCAGAATGCAGTATTTTCAATCATTTAACTTTCATACTGCATGCGTGAGTAATCTCTCTCTAATAAATTTGACTTTTATATACCTTGGTTTATTCACTGTTGCAATGTGGATGGCCAACAGTGTAGCTCTCAATTTGACAGGAATAATAAAAATAAATCTGCACTCGAAGGGAATATGATTAAATATTAATAAGGGGAATGAGATCTAAGCTGTAACTAATATTAAATCTAAACTTTAATATAGATTCGATGTGTCATTATCAGTTTTAGCTGTTACAAAATTAAATTGAATTATCTCCTCCATGATCTCATCTCAATCTCTCTTATTGTCCAATTTATCATTTCTTTTCTCTACTAACAGAAGAACCTCAAAAGAAAAGTTTAAAAATGCTGTGCTTTTCCGTTCATTGTTTGCATGCACCTCAAAAGATGAGGTTAAGCTTTCTGGTAGAACTGCAATGGAATGAAAAGAGTAAAATAGTATAAAATGACATAATATGGAGGCAAAAGTAAGCCTCATAAACTAAAAAATTCAGCGCAAATATTCAACGAAATTCAACCAAATTCCAATTCGACTTTCTGAATTTTTAAACCATAATTAGATCGTTAGATTAATGCATTCCGGTATACTTACCTTTGTAAAGTATTTTAGCTGTTATGAAAGACATGTGGGTCAAATTTTTAGCATTATATCAATAATATTTCAGGCTTCTAAGAATGAAAATGGTTTATATACGATGTGTTCACGATAAATTAGTATGTTCAAACTTTTATGCTTCAAATGAATATATACGTATATGTTGACACAAAATTAATTGTATCTCTTAATTAAAAAAGTTTTGCAAATTTCTTAATTACGTTTCCAAAAGAAATCCACATTACTCCTTTGTTTGATCACATTTTATTTTTTAAACTACTTTTGGAATCAACCAACCGGAAAATTATTCTCTAAATTAGTTACACTCCAATGATCTTAAGACAAGAATCCCCTCTCCTTCTATCTAAAAAAAATCAAAAAATCCTGTATTCAAAAAAAAATATCTGCTGAGTATAATCTATTACACAGAATAATTAAAATTTTATTTTTGTCACAATACCAGAAATTGCGCCATAAAATTAAAAAGGTTTATACTCTACCACTCTATGTTCTGTTATGATACACTCACATATTAAATTACGAATTTTAGTACTATATTACTTTAAATAACATAAAAATAGTAAAAAAAGATATTTCTTTTGTAATGGTGCTCAACTAATTAAATTTTAGAGTTTACACAATAAATAGCTTAATATTTTTAAGAGAAATTCTTTGATTATTATATTACAATTTTATTTAAATGTACCTTAAATATTTATACCATTTTTAATATTTAGGTATTAAATAAAAAATCAAGTAATATAAGAAAAGTTTCATAAGTTTTGATTCTTGTTCTTTTCTTAATTTTTCATGTTTTTAAATTGATTAGCTTACTATTGGAGTCATTTATTATTAATTTTAGTCATAATAATTATTTCCAGTTTAATGCTTTGTTTGATATTTTTCTATAAATACGTGGCAAAAGTGGTGCACCATGGGCCAGAGATGATAGAGTTGAATGACGGCTGCGGAGATGCATTCGGGCCAATAGACCTGCTACCGTTGAGCAACTAACAGCTCAGATGAACCAAGGGGCTACCAACAGAGTCTCGCAAACTACTGTTCAGTGAACGTTCCTGAGTCTGGGCCTCTAAAGCAGACGCCTGGTTGATGCACTTATCCTGGCTGCTGTTCATCGGCAATGGCTAGAATTTGCACCCCAGCACCGCAACTGAACGTCCACTAAGAGGTAGCATTTCCCGATGAATCACGTTTCATGCTCCATCGGAGAGATGGACGTTGGCGTATACGGTGTGAAACCTCTGAAATCAAACATCCTGCAACTATTGCCGGAATGGTCTAGGCAGGAGGCGCACAGTGGTCAGTTTTCCCGATCTGGCGCACGGAAACCCCAAAAATGAAATTGCGGGAAAATTAACAACAACCCACAATTTATGGTCCTCATAGGCTCCCTAGACGAGTTGTAATCAGTTTTCTTCAGTACGCGATTGGAAATCTCCAACAGTCGACGGTTTAGATAGGGTTCGTTGGGGCTACGAGGAGCGCCTGTGAGCCTCATTTTCAAGTCAAATTCTATCTATTCGTCTATACAAGAATTTGTAGCTTTTGGCATTTTTCTTCGAAAATACTCGTTATGGGTAAATAATTTCCTTATTTGACTCTCAAATTAGGTTCAAATTTGATTCAAAATTGTAAACACGTAACATTTTGCACAGTACGTAATTCCCACAAACTCATATTAGTTTTTTGTGTTTAATGGACTAGAACTTTTGGGATCGACATGGTAACACTTAAGCCACATAGAGTAGATATGGACCTTTAATTTAATACCAAATTTAACTGCTACTTTCTGCAACTCCCAAAGTTATGATTTTTTTCAGTGTTAGCCGTTGGTATTTTTGCGACGCTTGTTTCGCCTTCTTATTTCTCTCCGTAAGAGGGCTCGTCAACACGAGTCCAGCGAATATAATGCTGGTGACTCGGAATCATGCAATAATAAGTTCTACTGCTCAAATACTACCAAACCCTCCCTACCCACACAATCACGCACACTCTATGTTGCCCTCCGTCACTCCTTTCCTATCCTTTCTCATCATACCTATTATCCTTTATTGCATATGTACAATGTCAATGCTTGTAGATGCTTACTTTTGTTTGATTGTATTTTTTTTTAATCTGTTAACATTTAATCTTAACTTGCCACCGTACTTTTTGTAAACATTCTCCCACATGTCACATTACTGCTGCTGTTAATATCCTTAGAGCCTTGTTCAAAAACCAGATCATCTTAGCGATCATTTATTCTTGATCAAAATCACACCTGACATAAATTTATTTAGCCCCTAATAGCCTTATTTCTTGGTAGAAAATAAATAAATATAAATATATATATATATATAGTACCCAATTTACTTTAACCCAGGAGCAAGAGCGAGGGGCACAGAGTCACCCCAGCCAGTCACTAATTCTGAGAAAACTGTTTATTTGTTACTAATGACCTTGACAGTATCCTCCTATAGGGCATTCTTCATGGGAACTGAAATGTATTTGTAACATATTTCCTTGTTTTTCGGGCGTGGCAAACATTTATTTTACTGTTTTAAGATACTTGTTTTGACTGAGTTCCCTGACTTTAGTACCAAGGTATTTTCTATGAACATGCTACATTTCCCCCCATTGAACAACGTAGTAGTGTTGATTGCTGTGTCGTACGACTTATTATAGTTTATAAATGTAAATGAGCAAAAAATAAAAAAGAAAGAAAAAGAAATAGTATTGAAGGAAGTTGAAAATGATCAAGCAAGGGAAGAACCTGCTGAAATAAGGCATACTAATCATCATAGCGAAAGCAAATATAAGAAAATCGATGAACAGCAAACTTTTGAGTTTTGGAAGGAAAATTTTCAAATTCTATCTAAGGAACTCCATCAGAAAAATATTAAACCATAAGTGTAGCACAAGATACTCTTCATTCTGTCAAAAACACATAAGCAAGAAAAAGTTCATCATTATGTATATCGATCATCAAAGGACACTAAAACTACAATAACTTAAACAACATATGTCAGTTTTGCCTGCACACACACACACAAATAAAATCCCTATAATGTTAGCGTAAAGTGCCTGTGATTTGTTTCCTTTATTAAAGTCACGCCCATTTGAAATTTCTGGGTTCTGTTTGGTTGATGTTTTTTCTCAAATTTTCAAAGAAAATTTTAAAGTCCTTAAATGTAGATAAGTATACTTTCTCTTAATTAAGTTATTCACTATTTTTATCGTGTACAGTAAAAATAATTATAAAAGTTTTGGAGTGACTCAGTCACGCCGCGTGACCATTAACGTTGGTATCGAGGGCGCGCCTGCTCGAGTGCGTTAATTACAATAATTTTGGATCATTAGATATAATTATGAAGACTTTAAAGTTATAAAATAATTTCCGTGCGCCAATCGGGAAAACTGACCACTGTGAGGCGGGAGCATTATGGTATGGGGTATGTTTTCCTGCCTTCTCTGAGTTCATTCATCATTGTGGAAAGCAGGATAGAGATCAATATAAGCACGCATCTGTCCTTGCTGACCAGTCCACCTCTATACGTGCATTGTTTTTCCTCAGGATAATGGCATCTACCAGCAGGACAATGCGAAGTGTCATACATCTGGCAGTGTACGTGCGTGATTCGAAAAGCACCAGGATGAGTTTACCGTTCTTCCCTGGCCATCAAACCCATCTGACTTAAACAGAATCGAGAATCTATGCGACCCTCTCGATCGGGTGGCTTCGCCATGGATCCTCTCCCTTGTAATCTAGCGCAGTACACTCCATAGCACTGGAGTCGACATGGCTCAACGTCCCAGTGAACACCTTCAAGAACCTGACTCTCTTTCTGCATGTCTTGCAGTAGAAGCTCTTTGCGAAAGGTGGTTATTCTGGTTTTTGACAGGTAATCACATCAATGTGACTGCATATATATATATATATATATATATAACTTTAAAACTAACATCAATTTTTATCCACAATATTTTAATTTAATACAGACAAATAGTAACAATTATGAAGCAAATTTTCTTGGTATAGAAATTAAATTAAAAGATAATAAAATACTTACTAATATTTATGATAAACGAGAAGGCTTTAATTTCAATACTATAAAAGTACCGCATTGGGAGAGTAATGTGCATGTATCTATATTCAGAAATATATTGTAATTAATTACACACTACGCAATAAATTTCTAGTTTCCAATAAATCAGAAAAATAAAAAACTATAAACATTTACTATAAACTAAATACTGTTTAATTCAAAACTACCCAATTAATTTTATTAATAGATATTTGAATAAAGAAATTCTTATTAGTAAGAATTAAATTTCCATAGTTTTAACAGGTTAATATTATAAATTTATTATTATTCCTAGATAGTTTTAAATACCTTCGGTTTCTAGTTTTAGATAAAATTACTTTTTTTTAAATTTATTATAACTTTTAAATCATTTTATCTTAGAGTCTCTAAGATAATGGTAGTATGTTTACAATTCTTATTTTATTATTTCTATTCTTTTCATACTTTTGCTAAGTGCTATTTTTCAGCCATTGGTTTGTTTTGAAATTGTATTTGGGTCCAGAATCTGGCAATAGCTTGTTTATTGTACTCAGATTTGCTTGGGCTCTGCATTTCTGTGTGCAATTTTTAGGTAAGTTACCTTTTTCTCATAATGGATTTAGATTTCTTATCCATTATTTCCAATAGATTTTTGCTCGGTATTATTAACAGAAAGGGGGAAGGTTGGCTGGCCAAAAAACATGTTCAACCCCACTTTTATACAGAGAATTTTTTTGTATACAAGCTGTCCTAAGTCAGCAATGTTGATAATACTGTAGCATCCATTCTTTTATATTTTTATATTTTACTCTGTTATTTCAATTTTTCATATCTCCTTTTAAATTCTGTTGTCTGGTTATCATGCAATTGCAATTCTTTTAAGTATTAATCATGTTAATTCATCTCTCTCTTGTAGAGAAATTTTGATTATATATATATATATATATATATATATATATATATATATATATACTTTTCTTATATTTGCAGAAGTAGTGTTAGATCCAATTTTTTAATTCTTAGCGAAGACAATTTTTAAGAAAAAACTATAGTAATTACCGTTTTCTATTAGTATTTGTTATCCTTTTTCTGAATGTGCTGTCAATGAAAAAAAGACAATTTATTTACAAATATGTAATTTTTAATAAATAAAAAAAACATCAATTCGACAGAATTTCAGTTTTAAAAGTTTCAATTTTTTTCATGTCTCCGTCTTGCACAAAAAAAAATGAAGTTTTCCCAAAGGATATAAAAATAGTTTTACCCCTATTATACTCTAGTACCTTGTATTTTTAAAAAGATCTTTTTTATATATATCCAAGCAGTCAGGGGAATTTAACCAAAAGCTTTTTTTAGCTTAAGCTACATCGAGAATTGAGACATAAATCAACCGACATTTTCCCGTCTCTCGAACAGACGGTGGAAAATTTACTCCCGATACTTAGCTTTAAATTACAATGCACCTTTTCTTAACTTCCGGGGTGATGAACGACTTGAGTGATGTTCGGAACAAAAACCAGAAGAGATGAATACTGTTGGAGTCATTAATCAAATAACTGGCAATAAATCATAATACTCAGAAAGTCTAGGCAATATATAGTCGCATATTAAAAACATCCAAGTCGGAAAATTAATAGTTACATAAGGTAAGAAAATATTATTTTTCCGAATTATTTATTTTGAGACATTATTTAATAAAACTTGACAGTATCTGATTGATATTCGCTTGACTAGATATTTTTTTTCAAAAAAAAAATCAGTGCAAGCAGCAAAATTTGTGTATTGTATATAACGTTGAGTCTTCGGAAATTTTTGTACATTACTTCAATTTTAGTAAATGTAGTAATTTTTGCCGTGATTATTAAATGACAGAATTCAAACTCAGATACATATTCAGGTAAGAAATACATTGCAATATTCATGCAAGATCACCCGTACAAAGTTCATACAGGTGATAAAACAAAAAATGGAACTGTTAGGAATCTTTGAAGTATTAGTTTATCAATATGAGATTAGTCCTTCATGAGCATTTCCAATATTTATGTCTAATAATATTAAGAGGCATGAATATTAAATATGTAATAAATTGCTAGTTGGGGTAAACTTCCTGCCAGGAAACTCAACCCACCTCCCACATAAGTATTTGACTTCAACTTCGGCTGACCTACACACGTGGACGAACGGCACTCTCTCCAGATCGACGTTTGAAATAAGACCGCTCTAGTCATGGCTTGGGGAACAGAACGATTTTCTGAATCATTGGAATAAAGTATCGTATGATAAACGACCTCACTTTTCATTGTTCCTATCAATCTCAAACACGTCAATTTAGAAATACTATACATAGGATATATATACATCCAAAAAGTTAAATGGAAGTATGATTAAAATACTTTGCAAACCTGTTAAAGGTAAGAGTCCATCTTTTTTCCAAACATTTCTAGATTTATACATAATCAGATTTTTTTTATTTTTAAAATTATTTAAAATACAGAAAAATTTCTAAGAAAATCGTCATTTTCAGAAAATCTTATCTCAAAAGGATATTAAATCCATCAGTGAAATATTTTAAATATCAAGAATAACAGAAATTTTGCAACAAAAAGAAGACGTTAATTTTTATTTGAAATTGTCTATCAAATTCAAATGAGAGGATCCTAAAATGCCTTCAGCGGGCCATTCACGGACCATGGGTGGACGACTCCTAGTTTAGACGAATGAAATTTTTGCAAAGAGAGAGCATTTGTCTTAGTAGCATGTTTATTTGATTAAAGTTTCAAGATTACATGTTAAAGCATGCTCGAGAAGAGAGATAATTCAAATGTGAAATCGTGGTATTCTGTACATTAATAATCACTGAAGGCAGTGTGATTTTGAATTCAAGCGTGAAAATATGTACGCATCGTGTCATACAAATACTGTGTGCCATTTTGTGAGGTGGAGTTCCGTGCAGGATTCACTTGCTGTGGCAAATCAGCAATGGTCCGTAATTATTGTGTATGTGTGTGACGCTGGATTTATTCGTCTAATAATGTCCCTTACATATTCAACGTAGGAAATATCTGTTGATCTATGTCAATAGCAACATGTCGATACTCGGAAAAGCACATGAAGTGACAGCTTCAGTAGAGAGGGGATAATGATATCCCGTTGGGAAATGTTTCCTAGAATAGAGATCAAAAATGGCGAACTGATTCAGTAACAATCTGGCATACAAATTTGCTACCATGGTGTTTAAGATAACGACGCATTTCTCCCAATATCAAAGGAAATTCCTCATGCAATAATAGCTTTTGGTATTGGTGCAATGCATTTACACTTCGGACAATTTGATTCTAAACATTCAATAACCCTCCTTCCAACCAACATACAGCCATCATTAGTATCAAGACAGAAACACTTATTTATCTGAGAACACAATAGATCACCACTATAAGCCCACCAATCATCACTAACTGAGCACCACTGATTTGGAGTTTGGGGCATGAATGCTACAAGGCGTATGATTGGGAGCTCTTTCTCTAAAAAAATCGATTTATTACAGTTCATTTTGTCCATTTTAGGTCAACAAAACATTTTTTTTACAAATGCAGTGCGGTACGTCACAGCCATGCGGTGGTCTTTCCTCTCATTCGTGGCTTGTATATAACCATACTCGTCTTCCTGAGAACGATACCTTCTGCAATCACTGCTCCCAACAACCAAACATCTCTGCCAAATCTTTCTGCATTATAGCGAAACAAAAATACTCTCTCTCTGTGTGTGTGTGTGTGTGTGTGTGTGTGTGTGTGTGTGTGTGTGTGTGTGTGTGTGTGTGTGTGTGTGTGTGTGTGTGTGTGTGTGTGTGTGTGTGTGTGTGTGTGTGTGTGTGTGTGTGTGTGTGTGTGTGTGTTGTGTGTGTGTGTTGTGTGTGTGTTGTGTGTGTGTGTGTGTGTTGTGTGTGTGTGTGTGTGTGTTGTGTGTGTGTGTGTGTGTTTCACCTACACATGCATTATAATTAATAACTAGGATATGTGCTTGCAATTTTTTTACAAAAACTATCAAAGTCTAGGTCTATTAAAATTATCTACAGTCACAACTAATTTTCTTTTTTGTTATTAGATATCAATTTTTTTTCTTGTAAAGTGTTATTATACTGAGTTATATTTCCAGTTCTCAATAATCTAAGAATGATGTCAAGATCTGTTTCTTTAATTATTATTGTGTATATTTATTATGAATACATTATCTTAAAACTAAATTTAAGCGTGTGGCGCAAGAAATACTAGTATTTTTTTACCCCTTTCCTATAATAATTTAAATAACAATCACACAAATTACTTCATTAAACTGTATAAACCAGTGCCCCCCCCCCAACCTTTTTATCGCCGAGGACATGTCAAAGTTTTATAATTTTACTACGGCCCGCAGATGAGGAATGTTTATTGTTTATATAAGGGTTTCTTATAAACGAGTGCAGCTATAGAAGTGCCACTAAACAGAGACACAAAGGACGGCAGGAAGTGTAAATCGCATTCGATGTTTACCAGTGAAACCTGTTGGTGGTGGAGGAAATAAATCGAAAGTTGTGCCATACAAGGGTGCGTCCATATCGGAACAACGTGCAGTATTACGGTTTCTGATTGCAAGAGGTGAGTTTAATGTGGACATCTATCAACGGATAGTGACAGTCTATGGCGAGCACTGTTTAGGTCGAGCTTTTTCGAACAGTTGGTGTAAAAGTTTTCAAAAAGGTAGCAAATGATGTCGGATCTCCAAGACAATGTCTCCCGTGAAACCAGGGCAATTTTTAAAAAACCCATTGGGAAATATTAAAACACCCACCATACAGTCCGGTTTTGTCACCCTGTGACTTCTAAATCTTTAGGTCAATTAAAACAGCATTACGTTTGTATTTGGATGATGAAGTGAAAGGAGCTGGGCAGGACTTCCTCAAGAATCAACCACGTTCTTTCTAGAGTGAAGATATAAACCTGCTACCGAAACGATGGGACTTGTCTTATAACCCCCAGAGAAATTTATTTTGATGTGTCCAAGAAAAATCATTACTTTTATTGAATTTGTCCACTTCTCATGTGGGCAACCCTTATATTTTACATTGCTGTGATTTAATAGTTTTATTTTAATTGGATAGTAAAATAAAGTTACACCAAAAAATGAATAGAAAGGGATTTAACATTTTAAGTCACTAAAGCGCTAAATCAATGAGAACTCTTAGCTTATTTCTTTTAAGAAGACGGTTCCACATCTGGAGTAATAGGAGACATTGACACCCGAAGTATGTTACTTTTGTCCAGTTTATTCCGTTTTGTTTTGGTTGTTGTCTCTCAGCTCCCGGTCAACCTCTTGTCCATGGAAAGTCGCACAAACCCCCAGAGAAATACATCACAGTCAATAAAATGGAAATAACTTAATGTTCCATGGGCGACCCGGTACCATTCGATCCACGGACCTGTACCGGTCCTTGACCTGGGAGTTGAGAACCACTCCTATAAACAATTAATTTATAGTTAATCTTTTATCTTTTAAAAATTTACATATCTGATAATAATTAACATTTATTCCTAATGGAAAACATGAAGTTCATTTGGATATTATAGTACATGATAGTTTTTATATTGTCTTTAATTTTGGTAAGGACTTTATTCCCAAATGCAGAAATAATTTATTCTTGAAATATGTGAGCTAAAGGATGCACAATTCTATTTTATGAATTTTTTATTCTGTTTATGTAATTCATTAGCCCAGAGTCGTAGAAGTAAGAATTCGTTTAAACTGAAAAAACTTCCATTATTACGGGCATTCCTATTATTTTATGGGGTCCACGAAGTGGAAGATTATTACATGTTAAAAACAGAATCACATGTACAATTCTTTGAAATACACTGGCCTCCAAAAGTTAAGGAACAATCAATTTTTTGCGCTTTATTTGTAAATGAATGAATGTAGAAACACCAAATTTGGATGACATGTGCATAAAACAGTTATGTATTGAGTGCAAGATAGAAGTTTACATAACAAAAATTCAAAATAATTTACAACAAAAAAAAGGCAATCTCGCTGGAAAATTCCATTCTTGGAAAAAATAATAATCACAGTTTTATGTGATAAAATGTCATAGAAACATTACAAAAATGGATTTTAATAAGGGATATATGCTCACCCCTAGATTGAATACATTGGCGGCATCGAATGTCCATGCTGTCAATTAAGCTGTCGGTTACCAAAATGGGAAGCGAAGACCAGACACGGAGTAAGGTTTGTTCTAGCTCTCCTAAGGACCTTGAAGGAGGACTTAAAGCAGCAAGCTGTCTACCAAGATAGTTCCGAAGATGCTCTATCGGATTTAAGTCTGGAGATCGAGTTGGCCATTCCATTCGCTCCAAACCAAGACCTTCAAGATATTCCTCAACAATTACAGCTCGGTGAGGTCATGCATTATTATCCATCAAAATGAAGTCATTGCCAATTGTACCGAAATACGGGCGGCCATATGGATCAAGGATCTCATCCCGATATCTCACACCAGTCAGAGGTCCTCCCTGGAATACGTTCCCTGATACATGCATATTTTTCTCACACTCATTCTTTCTTATTAAAAAAAGTGGCAGCTATTGTTGTTGCATAAATTTGTATAAAAGTCGTTTTTATCATTTACATAAACTATAAATTTTATTGTTACTGTCATTCTTTTACAGTGAGCTTCGAAAAACATGTTATTCCTTAACTTTTGGAGGCCAGTGTAGTAATTTTAGGTTATTGACTACGTTCGAAACAGTGATTTTGTAAAAGCATGCAATTATTAATGTTTTTTTTTTATATTTAGTGTCACTTGAATTAGAATATACATATAAAATTATTTTAAGAATATTATTACAATAAAAAACTGTTTAAATGCAATTTTATCACAAAATAATGTAGAACTAATGACATTTTGAAAACATCCTCTTTTTATGTGGAAAATGTATGTGATATTTATTCTACATATATAGTTAGGACTTCTCTTTACAGCCTGAAATAGTATTTTTGATATATTTAGATTATACTTTCAAAGTTACTATTAAAATAACATCCGTTTGTTAATTTCTCTATTTTGATACATTAAAATATTAATAAGTTCACTTCTAAATTATATACTTCTAAAATGTCCAGTTTAGGCAGGAATCCAAAGGATCTCTGGATCAAATAACAAAATCTAAGCATCCGCATCATCAAGAATTACTTTGAAAATAGGGGACATTCAGAGATCTATAATAATGTTTATGATAAATTGTACTTCTCGTCATATTGACAACGATCAGAATATAAGTATTGTCAAGATTTCATGTGCAAGAGTGAATTATTTTAGTTCCTTTTTTTCCCCTCTGGAGCTGCATTTTAGAAACTTAGCCTCTTCAGACACTGTAGGTCTACAAACGTGAGAGCCATTTCATGGTGGCAAGATCGTTACCAGATTTGGATGCTTGAATCAATTTTTTTTTAATTCAAGCTCTTTCGTCGGATGCTAAATAGTGCAAAGAGTACCAGAACCAAATTGATACTCAAGGGATCATTACATGCCCCATAATCATATGACACGCATGCCTACGATTTTCGCATACAGGAAATCTATTCACTCCAACCGGGGTCGAACCCACAACCTTAGACTTACGCAGTAGGCACACTACCTCTATAAGCCACCAGAGCAAACATTATTTTAATTCTTAATCATATTATATATCAGCAATCGCCAAACTTTTTGACCTCACGGACTAGTAAATTCATAATTTAAATCCCGCGGACCACTAACAGGATTTTTTAAGTGCTAAATATATTTATAAAAAGAAATTGCGGTCTAAGAACACATAAAATGTACCAAGAGAATAAAATGAAGCTATTAATTACAACCAAATTATGAAAGCTTTATCAATAAACCATGATAAAATAAACAAAAACTGTAAAAACAAAACTGTAACAGTTCCCATAACTTTGACTGAGCTGCTAGCGCCACCTGCGGCGCCGCGTGAACTTTATAACTTTATTAGTTAGTACTATGTAGTTCGTAGCCAATACAACATGTAGTAGTTCTTCCTCTTTTTCATTTGTGCTCGTCTGTCAATTAAGTGTTAAGTGTATTTTGTGTACTTTCCTGTGATGTCTTCTCAGCTGTGTGAACCCTAAAAATAAAGGTTTTCTAATAAACCTAAACGAGATGTGACATTATTATTGCAAAACCACCCCATGCATAATCACTTAGCGATGGGGAAGCGGCACAAATCTGGCGCCCAACGTGGGACCCAGCTGAGCAAAAGGATATCATATTTGGATAAGTACTATTTTCACTTTTGATTTCTAAGATCACCTTGATCCTATTGAATTAAATTCATAAAAAAAAAAATTAACGATTCCTTGAATCGTTATTGTCTTAAAGACAATATTGTTTTGAAACCATTCATATATGATTCATCTCGAATCAAAAGTAGATTTGTTAAAAGTAAACAATTCTGTATCTTCTAAATAGAATTTTACTTCAATGATTCATCTCGAATCGAAAGTTGTCTTTATTTTGAATGTTAAAGAGTTCTACATAGAATTGTGCTTCAATGATTCATCTCGAATCGAAAGTAATTAACATTTTCAAAGTAAATGTTCTTTATTTGTTAACATAATTGTAATTTTAACGATTCATCTCGAATCAAAAGGAAATTTCATCTTGAAGTTTAATTATTCTTAAATTTTAAACTGTCAAGGTGACAAAATATATTTGTTTTGAAAAATTGTTCTTTTATTTTAATTAGAACTATACTTAAATAATAGAAAAAACTTTTCTTATCTACATATATTCACATATTTGTATGTTTTATGTGTCGCAAGCAGTCCATTGCTTAATTATTATTTCTAAAAAGAAATTACTTTGAAACATTATATTTGAATGCATTTTCATATCTGAATTTACCTAAAGCGTACGTCATTATTGCATAATTGTGTTTAAACAAAATTATTGAAAAGTTTTATTAATTGCTTGTGTATAAGTATACCTAAGCAGATTAGTGCTCAGAGGTCTGGTTTTCCATTGTGAAAACATTTTATTAATATTTTGTGAAATATTATTCCGTTATCACAAAAGAGCTCTTAATAATCTTTTCTAACTAAAACGAATTTCAACTGAATACTGAATGAATTGGAATTCTTAAAATTCATTTTGTCAAGAATAATTCTTTTGCAAGTGTAATCGTATTTCTTATGTTATTTTATTTGCATGCATATGTAATCTCATTTAAACTGAAACATTTCGTAAGCTTTTTTCGTTTTGCTCGAGTAAGCTAATTTTATTCTCCGCGCACTAATTTATGATCACTCAATTGCGCTGAATTAGTCATAACATCCGCTGTGCTGATACTAAGAAAAGGAGATTGAAAACCATCTTTTTGTTACTTTTATTATGGTTTGATGAGTAATGTATTTTTTTCCCAGCTGGAATATAAATCCGACCGAAAAGTGTTTTCATTATATATTCTTTTTTTTTTCTCTGAGATATACTGTGAAATGTTGTAATCATTTGAGAATTATCTGGTTCTTATAAATTCAATATATTTCTTCAGGGAAACCTGTGTGTACAAGTTTATTATGCATTTTATGTTCTAACTTGATTTTATAACTCTTATTTTCTTTTGATATTTTCTTAAATGAAAGTTTTCAGTGTTTTGATTGCAGCTTCAGTGTGTTAGGAAAATACTATTTTTTTTTCTCAAAAAGAAAACCATTTCATTAACTTTTTTTTTCCGAACTGAACTTTATCACAGAAAGTATGGCATTTCTCACGAAAGGAAAAAAAGAGGATTTGAGAAAGTTGGCTTGGGAAATGGGACTCTCTGTGGGTGAAGATTTACGAATTTTAGACATAAAACATTTAATTGTAAATTCTGAAAAATACGAAGAAGCTTCTATAAAAAATTTATTTACGAATATAATTGAGGAACGGCTCGAAAAAATTAAAAACGACGAACAAGCAGCAGACCAAGAAAGAAAGAAAGCCGAACAGGCGGAAGAAGAAGAAAGAAAGAAAGCCGAACAGGCAGCTGACTTGGAAAGAAGAAAGGCTGAAATGGATTTTGAGTTGCAGAAATTGAAACTGCAACTTGAAGCCAAAATGAGTGGAGTTCCGCAAAGTAACGACACTGATATCTCGGAGCAGCCTAAATTAGAATTGAAGAATCTGATTCCCAGATTTAACTCGAAAGAAGACGACATGGCTATATTTCTCAAACTATTTGAGAGACAATTAAAATTTTTAAAAGTACCTGATAACCAATGGGTTGCATATTTAATTGGAGCCTTGCCAAGTGACTTAGCCACACTCATCGCTAGGGAATCCGAAGAAGAAGCGCAAGACTATACGCATGTCAAAGAAATGCTTTTGAAGAGATTCAAACTCTCCGCGGAAAAATTTAGACAACTTTTCCGGCAACACAAGAAAGTTCAAGAGAACACATGGAGAGATTACTTTTTTGAAATAAAAAGTTATTTCGAAGGATGGTTGAACGAATTGAAAATTGTCAACTTTCAACAGTTAAAAGACCTAATCATATCTGACCAAATTAAAAGACATGTACCTCCCGAAACAAGAGAACACTTCATGCATGAATGGTCAGAATGGGTGTCACCTTCAGACTTAGCTGACAGATTGGATGCTTATTTCCTCATTCGAAATACTACTTCAGTAAAAAAGACTGTCAACTCAAAAGAAAATTCTTCTAAACCTTACGCTCCAAAAAGAAATTCATATGATAGTAGATTTGATAAAACCAACCAAGGGTCCTACTTCATCTTTCAATAGAGGTGATAAACTGAAAACTGATGACAGATCAGATAGGCCATCTGTATCTTGTTATGGTTGTGGTAAGCCAGGGGTTACAAAACCCAGATGTCCAAACTGCAAACCAGCAGTGAATAAGGACTCAGCAACTTTTGGCAACATCAGTTTGCATTCACATGCTCTTTAACTCCAAATCAAAGTGCGGTGCTGAAGTTAGCTGTAAATGGCATATGGGGCACTGCATGCGCCGATAGTGGAGCCAGTCATTCAATTGCTGGCGAAACCTTGTATCTCCTTTTACAAAAAGAAGGAGCCAATTTCCAAAAGACTCAAATCACTATGTCCCTCGCTGACGGCCATAAGTCCGAGGTGGAAGTCTACACAACCAGTGTAGTTATCAGACTTGAAGAACGTGTAATCCGTACACAATTAATAATTTTGCCTTATGCTAAAGGAAACAGAACACTTTGGAATGGACTTTTTACAGAAAGCTGCATTGTTTTAAACCTGAAACATCGCAACTGGTTCTTTAGTGACTCACCCCATCGAACCTACGATTTTGTTAAAGAAGCAATTATTCAAGAAGTCCAAAGCAGACCTAACCTTGAGGAAAATACATGCTTACTGCGTGATGATGAAGGTAAATGTCTAACGCTTGACCAGAAAAATGAACTGGGAACATTGCTAAAAAAGTACGAAACTGTGTTTGAACCAGGGGGAGAGCCACTCCTTTTATGGAACACCGTATCAACACCGGAAATAGCCCTCCTGTTTCGGTGCCTCCGTATAGATTACCTCCAGCAAAGAAAGAAGTTCTTAAGCAGGAACTTGATAAACTTTGGAACAGAACATCATAGAAGAGTGTGAATCTCTGTATGCAGCCCCTGTAGTGCTCGTTCCAAAACCGAACGGGAAAATTCGGCTTTGTATCGATTATAGAGGCCTCAATGCTACGACAGTGGCCGACTCTTATCCGTTACCTAGAATGGATGACCTGCTTCACGAAGCGAAGCACACACCTTTTATGACAACTATAGATTTACAATCAGGTTACCACCAGGTGAATGTTTGTGTTCTGACAGGGACAAAACAGCATTTGTTTGTCCATTTGGAACTTTTCGCTACCTTCGAATGCCTTTTGGTTTGAAAACGGCCCCAGCCACATTTCAGAGACTTATTGACAAATTTCGCAGTGGCCTAAGTGACATTCTTATACTTTCTTATCTTGATGACATCATAATCCTGTCCGAAACCTTCGAAAAACATCTTACTGACCTCAAAGCTGTATTTGAGAGACTTTTACTATTCAAACTACATGCAAATCGTAGTAAATGTAATTTTGCTTGTGATAGGGTAAAATACCTTGGACACTACATCACAAGTTCAGGCGTGGAAGTAGATCCTGAAAAAACTTCTGCTATCAGAAAGATGCTTCCTCCCAAGAATGTAAAGCAAGTGCAGTCATTCCTTCAAACCTGTTCGTGGTTCAGACGATTCATACCTAATTTTTCAGAAGTAGCCAGACCTCTCAGCAACCTTACAAAGAAGAATAGAATCTGGTCTTGGGGAGAAGAAGAAGAAAAGTCTTTTCAAACTTTGAAACAACTTCTAACAAGTCCTCCTGTTTTGAAACAAAGTGATGCACGAAACCCTACATTCTTCGCACTGATGCTAGTAATCATGCCATAGGAGCTGTCCTCTTGCAAGGTAAAGGCGAAGAAGAGCATCCTATAGAGTATGCAAGTCGGTTGTTAACTGCTGCTGAGAAAAATTACTCAACCACCGAACGAGAAGCTCTCGCCGTGTTTGGGCACTTAACAAATTTCGAGGTTACATTGAGGGCCAAGAAATTACCGTTGCATCCGATCACCAACCCCTAAAATGGCTTCTCACCTTAAAATCGCCTTCAGGTAGACTAGCAAGGTGGGCTCTGCAACCT